>CM050406.1:36164844-36199844 GCA_027580255.1 Therioaphis trifolii
GTAACACTATTTCTTGAGTTCTTTACGAGAATGGCTGCCAAGTGACTTGCATGAGAAAAACTAAAATTACCGCAGGTCGGTGAAATCGGTATAAACTGTCGACAATATGTTTTACTCTAAAGGAATTTAATCACTTAATAGATTGAGCAATATTTAGTCGAATCACCTTAAATATATTTTCGTGAACATTTGTAATTAGATTATTCGTCAAATAAATGTAAATAAGTTTTGGTACTTTGGTATTAAATTTATTTAAATTCAAATAATAATTCAAATTTAAGAGAGATTTTAATTGAAAAACTTTTAAGCAGGAGTAAAACATATTTGATGCAACGCAATTTTAACCGTATAAAATAATTGATTGTTTTTAATTGCTCTGTAATTTTTAATGCTTGCAAAAGTAAAAATCGTTTGGAGAACAAAATGTATTCTGTTCACGGGCATTGACTTCAACGGAGTTTCGTCTGCACTTAATGATTGCCATTTGTACATAATATACCGTAACTTACGATAGGTGTTATTAGCTATAAAAAACTGGTCGGTGTTATTTAGACCTTTTTAAGTTATTTATTCTTGTTACGTTTTTTTTCATTCGATGTGTTACAAAATTCATTCGAAAAGCCTGCTTTAATAATACACTTTGAGATCTGTTAAATTCAAGGCATTTTAGCATACGCTCCGCTGCTGGCCACTTTTACATTATATTTATTTATTAAGCAATTATCTTTAGGTAGACTTTAGGGACAAGTTTTACGGAAGTTTCGAGAAAAACATAGTTATAAAACCAAATTATTTTCAAATAACGGTATGATAACATCATCACTGGAATGAGAAATTTATGACGTTTTTCTCTATGCCCATTATTTTTCATTATTCGAGCGATTTATTATCACGCACAGTACAAATAGGCATCAATAACAATATTGAAATGTTTCTATAAATCCCTAATTCAAAACTAACCATACATTCGGAGAACGTTAGCCGATTCGGATAACTTAGACATTTGCCGATAGTTTACAAAATTTCGAGTTAAAATAAATCAAAAAAAAAAATAAATAAAAACGATAGTACGAGAAAAAAATGTTTTTGTCCGTATAAAAACTCAATTTTGCCGATACGCCACTAGATAAGAGGTTGGTCCCGGTAGATTAAAAACTATTGACGTGTAACGAGACTTTTTCGTACCGGATCACATTGTGAACGTGAAAATTCGGGCGAACGTTGGAAAGTTGTGAAAGTCGTGAATCGTATATGACACGTAAAACAAGACCGAGTCGTACACCACTCGTTCGGCGATCAAACACCCAACTCAGCCGAGCACGTGGCGATTCGTCGGGATATTTTTACGCTCGCTCGCATAGGCGTGCGCAGACATTGCTCGCAGGTGGTGCATACCTCAAATATTTTTTACTATCATTCAAAAATATATTTTCCCTACAAACTATAAGAAACATTTTTTGCTGTGGTGTCACTAAAAACAAATTTTTTTAACAAATTTTACTTTAATTTTGTATACAATTTTAATAAAAAGAATTACAAGTTGTTCATTAATTAAAGAAAGAGAAACTAAAGTTCAAGTCGGCGAATTGCAGGTGTTAAATTTATAAACTCTTCGATGACTTCTTCAAAATCTAAATTTGTAGCCATTTCTTGCTCGACAAATATCATTAATAAAGACTCGAGACGTTCCTGTACCATCTGACATTCCACAGAGTAATTCATATAAATTATCATAATAATTCAATACAATTTCAATTGTATAATATTATAACCACAATTTTTTCGATGACATACACCAGACCATACAGGTGGTGCACTTGCATACCCTGCACCACCCGTGCGCACGCCTATGCTCGCTCGCGAAAAACTTAATTTTCTCCAGAGATTATATTATTACGATTTACCGTGTTACACGCCGTGTGTCGCGATCATGTCACGCGGCCGTGTAAGTAAGCTTTCCGTCATCGTGTTCGGCTCGCGCGCCCTCGACGACTATATGACATAATGCGCCCGAGTACGATGTACGTGCTTAGCCGCACTGGTGCGCCGGGTGTCCTCGGGCTGTTGTACACCGCGGATAATCTCGATCGCCTCAGACCGCCCGCGTGTAATCGTCACCAGACGTGTTAAGTCTAGGTCAGTGGACGGCAACCTTTTTGAACTGTCGGGCCATATTTACAAATTAAAAAAAGTTCGCGGGCCAGACGAAAATAAAAATATTTTATTCTTAAATTATTTACTATGCGAAAAAATACAGACTAAAACTTAAAATAATGTAAAAATGTATAAAATAAAAATTACAGTTTTTAGTATAATTATATTAATATGAAAGTATAAATGTAATGTACTGGTAAAATGCTTAATGTGATTTTGTTTGTTTGTTATTGCTCATTAATTTTTCAATTTCCACATTAAAATATTACTTGTGACCGCTCTAAGAACATCGTGGAGACTGCAGATGTTATCTTATCGGTGTAATAGTCAAGCTATACCTACCATTATAAAATATGACTGATCAGTGTTGAATTCAGACATTTTTTCCGGGGGCGGGGGGCACTGTGAGATGTGGAATTAATATAATAAAAATGAACAAACTTTTCTTTATTTACCTAATTGATATTATTGAACTTATGCTTCTAAAAACATAATTAAAATTATTTATTATTTAAAAATGTATAATTAATATTATCATATAAAGCGTATGCGGCGAGTTTTTTTTTGTTGCACAGAAATATATCACTTCTTCGACACATATCCAATTGGCGGATCATCATCAACCTTCAATACTTATTTTCATACAGTATTAAAGAGTATCTTGTCCTATTAGGTTTCTACGGTAGGCGTTCCTATTGGAATACATAAAATGGATTCTGATAATTTTTTCAGATGTCCATAACCAATATTTGCTTCAAGAAGGTCAGTTATTGAATATCCATTTGTTTTTATTTTCTGCGAAGCAACAAACATAAAAGACTTGTAATCTGATAATTTTATAGTGACTAACCGATATCGGTGATACCATATTTCCAATTATATTCTTTTAACGGGCCGTGTAATATGTATCTAGACCATTCAAATTGTTCCATTAATAAATAAATAATTTATTTAGTGAAATTTAACCGGTGGTGGGGGGCAAAGAAAACTTCAGGTGGGGGCAATTGCCCTCCCTGATGTATACCTGACTTCAACACTGTGACTGATATAAAATACCCGTACCAAAAACGCAACGTTCAATTATACTTATGCAATATGATATTCGATTAAATTTCGTCGTTCTGGAACTTAAAGCGAGCCGTATTCAATAGCCACGCCGGCCGGATTTAGAATGTATAAAATTACTATTATATCAACAACATTTTAATGATCAAAATTTTAATTTGTTGTTAAATCTAAGTAGAAAAAACTAAATCTCCAAAAAAAAAAAAACAATAAATTAAAAGATAATAACTACTAATTAATCATTAGTTGTTTGCTTTCACATAATTGCTTGCTATTTAAATCATGATTTTTAAATTAGAAACTTAGTTAAGGAGCCAAATGGGGCAAACCAGATTGACTGGACTGGCATTAATGCATGTGTATAGAAATATAGATGTAGACATAAATAATATAATTGACCGGTTTGCAAAAAACAAACGAAAAATAGATTTTATTGTATAACTGTACTTATTTATTATTATTATTATTATTTTTATTATTATGTATGATATAATTATAATATTTCATTGTAAAATTGTATTTATTTATTATTATTATTACTATTATTAATAATGCGTAGGTATAATAATATACCGATTTAAAAAATAGGTTGCCCTCCTCCTTGAAAACTGTCTAGGGACGCCCCTGTCGGTTGTCAACCACTAGTCTAGGTCGTAAGCGCGAGAAAAAAACCAATTTGAAAAAAAAAAAACATCGCGCGCGTCGACGCTTATACCAATAGCAGCTTGGTACGAGTCGGTATCACGTCCGGTACGAGTCGTTCACACTGCGCGTTTTTAGTCGAACGAATTTGAAATGTACTTACGCACCGCGAGCTGTCGTAGTCGTACATCAAACGCTTTGAATGCAATAAAAATATCATAATAAAATATGTTTTTCGTCTAGACTCCGTAGACGATGTCGCGAACACATTCGCATAGTGCAAATACGCACTTGCGTTTTTTTTTTTTTTTTTTTTTTTAGGTCTCTTTAAAAACGTTTTACCGATATCGATGTTTCATGACGAATCGACGTTTGAGTGCTCGTTGAAAAGTCTACGACGACACGGCCTACAAACTCAATAATAAGCCGTAACGTGTGAAAATGTAAAAAATAAAAACGGTTCGTGTATTAACCGTGCATTCGTACGATGGGGCCGTAAAAACCGTATTGCAATAAATTGTCAAAATCTAGAATACGTATTACGTATGTCGCGTACAGTACTTATTATCACCAGGGCGGCCGTGAAGAAAAATCAACGGCCTCGGGGACAGATTTATCGGGGTCTCGTACCGATGTCACTATGCAGTGGTGAATCACAAGACCGTCACCTTACCGGTGGTCACGGTTTTTCCTTTAAAATTATTTCATCTACGTTTCTCGCTTATTTCGAAGAAATCCAATGGACTGGATCGTACGGCCGGTGGTTTTGTGCGGTGGTGGTTTTGTGGGTGTGCGGGGATGGTAAATACTCGGCGTAGTGATTATAATAATTACGACACACGTCTTAAGCATATCGATGACTATTGTTATTTATTTAAATTTTCAATGAAGTTATTTCGTCAGTTCCCGGCATTATCGCACCCGCATTATTGTAAGAGTTTTTAATTTTTAATTTTTTTTTTTTTTTTAGATGTGTTTACCCGTCTGATTTATTCACGCTTCACCACAGATTAATACCTATGTGGTTATGTCCAGCGTATACTTTATTGTAATATGTATCGATTTTTTAGAGAAAAATTAAGATTTTAAAATACAAATGATTTTTATATTAAAGTAAAAATCAGGTAAAATATGGGACCTTATTGCTACAATCGAACCCGGGCCTTCTTTAAGGTCCGGACCTCAGGGTTACAGCCCTGGCGGCCCTTCCCTCTCGTCGGGCCTGCTCATTGCTCCTTAGAGCATGAGTCTAAGACTGAGACTTATGACGTCTGAGACGTTAAAAACGCAATGGGTTTAAATTCAAATCAATACATCTTTAAATCGTCGAGGAAAACGACGATACGATCGCATATTATCAGCCCTGTCCTCATATTCCCGTGACAAGGCTTGATCGTCCGACGTTTTAGTGCTTTCGACTCGCTAGTTACCGTACGTATATTCGTAGTCGGTGTGTTAAAAGAACAAGGGACGGTTCGAAAAAACAAAACTCGTTTTCAATTTTTTTTTTGTTTTCGAAAAAAGGATGCGTTGCATTTTCTGATTATTATTACTACGGGATTTGGAAATCGGCCTCGATTTCGAACGGTGAAAAAATACAACGCATGACGTCGGGTAGGAAGTGTACAGTAGGGACAGGGAAATACAACGATCGGTTTTGCACTTTTGCGTTTCCCCAACCGCAAAACGTCAATGACTGGTGTGTATACCGGAGTACACATCCCATAAACATACACACACACACACACACACACACACACACCCACACGCGTGGTTTTCGATACGGTACAAGAGGAATGTCTGTCAGATGTGTATAATATATATATATATATAGTATTTAAACGCTCTCTAGGCGCTGACGAGGAGTTTCCACCGCCGCACCCCGTTCGTCTTTTGATTAATCGGTTTCGGACCGAGGCACCGCCGCGTTCATTTTTCAACGGGCCCGTCGACGTCGTCGTCACACGCACGCCGTGTGTTGTGATAGTAAAGCACTCGTGTACGCGTACGGCACTTTTGCTCCCCCGAGGGGGGGGGGGAGGGAGACGAAAAAAGAAACGTTTATTATTATTATTATTATTATTATTATTATTATTATCCAACTCGTCTCACGCCTCCGATTCGCGGTGTCGTGACAAACAAAACGCGTCGCAGAGAGTTCGCCGCGTGGCCCGTCGGAATCGCCCGCTATCCGCGGAGAGTAACGTTGAACAAGTCATATTATGCACACGTAAATACGTACAGGGTGCGAGAGCGTGCGAGCGCGACGGCGCACAGCGGTCTGAAACGTTATTTTAGGCGCTCAAAAGTCCTATTCCAAATTTATCAAAAAAAAAAAAAAATAAAAATAAATGTTAAAACCGTGTTATTATCAAATCCTTAGCTCAAATATAAAATTTTACAATCCGACATTTATTTTTACCATGTGTATAATTATTTGAACACGGACAATTATCGTACGTTTAAAATACGATTTTTTCGTTATTTCGACGCGAAGGGGCGACCGCGGTAGCTGCTGGTGCCGGACGAGGGTCGCGCGCGCGCCAGTAACGAAAACACGAACACCCCGTAGCCAGTGGGCGGGCGGGGGCGAGCGAAAAGGAAAGTAAAAGATAATTAAAAATGGCCGCAGCCACGAGCCGGACGCGAACACGCGTACAACTAATGCCGTACTACTACTACGGTCGCTGAGACGGTATACATGAATATTGTACGCGTGTGTGTGTGTGTGTGTGTGTGTGTGTGTGTGTGCGTGTGTGTGCGTGCGGCAAAGTTACTACTACTACTACGGCCACTACCCCCTCAGCTCGGTCTCGCTCGGACCCGAAACTTTGCTCGCGCGCTCGGCCGTGGCGGGCGGACGGGTGGCTGCCGGTCGGTCGTATTTATGGTGACCACAGACACCCTAAGGGATCGTTAGCGTCCGGCGGCCATGTTTATTTCTCTTTGTCTCATTCCACGCGCGCTCCCCTCTCTCGGTTTGATATAATACGTGTGTGCGTGTGTGTGTGTGTGTGTGTGTGTGTGTGTGTGTGTGCAGTAAGAACTCGTGAACCCTTCACCGCCTGCGCGCCCACGCGATTTCGGACGCGAAAAAGGCTGTGTTTGTTTTCCGAGCGCGTTCGCGCGCGCCCTTTGTACGAGACAAAACAACAACTGCGAAGGCGTCGCCGGCAAAGAGGTATTTATAATATTACAGTGAGTGCGTTCGTTTTTGCACCGTTTCTCTACAGGCGTTTAGACGCAGTCACGACCGCCGCCGTCGTCCGTGCGTCAGGTGCAGGCACGGCGTCGAGGGGGTGGTGCTCTAGCCCCCCCCCAAAATGCGTCCGACGAAAAACTCCCTGCGTGTCCCCGATGACGGTATCGACTGGCGCGGAATGCGTACTGACCCGACGTAAAATCTCGTCACGACGGCATTTCTTACAACAACGATCCTTGTGTTCGTCTACGATGCTTTTTTTTTCTTTTTTTATTCAAAATAATACTTACAATCCGTATACATCGATAATGCAACGAGTACATTTTTTTGAAGACGGTATCGTCACGAAAGCCTGAAAGAAGGGAGTGTCCAGTGACACCAATTCAGAACTCATGACTCATTATTTTGTTAATTATTTAATAAGTCTCTTGGCCAGTGACGTTTTAAGAGGCGTATTGGGTTGATTGGGCTGGATAAGGATTGGAGGTTGGAGATCGGAGGATTAGGGTGATTAATTGTGGCTGTACGTAATATTTTGTAGTACCGAGAGGCTACTACAGGAATTGTTTGTATTCGACGTAAGCGTTTTCGATGCTCACAGATATTTTTGGAAAATCTGATGTTTTTCTACGGTAGTAGCAGCTTACAATGCAAATGGTTACCACTTGACATGATTTTAATGGTTTTACGACTTGAACGCAGTTTTTAGATTCAAATTTTGTAATGATTATTAATTTATGTCAGCGAAAGCTTATGTCGAAACTTAAAACTAAACATTTAAACAACTACGCCGTGTTAAATAGCAGATAGTTATTTTCAATTGGTTTGTCAAAAATCATAATTTTCATTGCATCCAAAGTGCGATAAATAGACATCAAAGTAGTTGTACGTTTTTAAAAGTTACTTTTATCCACAATAATAATTTAATTCGCACTATTGTACACCATACCTACCTACTGTACACAGCTAACAGCTTTAGTCTATAATATTTTGACATTGAAAAAATACACTTAACTCATTAATTTTTTTTTTTTTTTAATTTTTTAACTTTGGTCTCGTTTATTGTTCTTGTCTAAGCACATAAACTATTTACTGCAGCTTTTCGTATGAGGTACAAAACAATGAATAAAAACTGACGGGTATCAATGTTTTTTGACTATTAATCGATAGATGATGAAATTGCTTTTTGGGTGGTTTTAGAAATAATAATAAATGATATTTATATTTTACCGAAAGAAAATGTATTTATTTTTGTTTCTGTATTTATAAATTTTTTAACGAACTATAGAAACCTATATTGCTATATGTTTATTATGATATTTGTGTCTTTTTCTATAGACAATGTCTAGCTAGTCTAAAAATTTTTCCTATAACCTTTTGAAGGTCGATTTCAAAAAAATCTGTATGAATTCAACTTTGGTGGACGTTCAATCAATGTTTCGGTTTGAACTTATTGTATGCACTGCACCTCGGCAAACTCTTCGCTTTCGCGCAGTGTTGTGCAATTTATTTTATGCATTTATCATGACGTTACGTTATCGATGGCGAAAAAAAGAATAACTAATCGGTCGTTTACCGTCGTACCGCCCGAACCCTTTTATTGGGGTCGCAACTGACGCGTTTCGTGCGATTTTACAAACACCAACGCTCTTGATTGTTCGTGATGTATTAAAAACGTTATTATCCCCGGTACGACGTACAGCACAACGACAAACAACTATAACTGTACTACGTATCATGAAATACTCATCCGAGCCTGATGATTGTTTAACTTCTCGTTTGATCATAATGTTAAAGATCAATGATCCTGTGTTTGATTCACAATAATTTCATATGGATCGTATTTGCGTAAAAAATACTGGTCTTTTTGTCTTTATAAAAAATGATCTTATTCGAATCCGTCACCATTGCAAGTTGAAGTAGTTCGCATAAATTAAATTTTTATTACACAATTTTATCGTTGTACTTGTACAATTCAATTACAGTGTAATATAATGTAATGAGCGTACTTATTTAGAAGTGGTATAAATGAATACTCGACATATACTGCAATGTTCCTGTGATGAATAATATTGTTTAACATTTAGAATTTAATTAAACACTATGATTTCGTTGAATTTTATTTTGATAATATTGACATATTAGCGTCGTGTAATAGGTGTATGATTACAATCATAATTTCATGTTTTACTGTTATTTTGTATGACAAAATTAATGACAACACACTTTTTCGTCATAATTATAATAAAATATAATCGTATTAAATACACGCGAACTTTATAAGTGGTACAATTTTCAATATTTCCATTAATTTTATAATTAGATAATAACTTATTTTTGAAACACAATTTGCGAAAGTTTATAATCACTGAAATTAAATAATACAATTTCAGATGAAATCCGTATGCCACCGGCCTCGATTCTGCTTTAACGGTTTATTGCTTATAAGCCATAATAAAATTGTGCATCGCACTAATAATATCTGTGTATATTCTTTGAACTTCCCAATTATCCCGAAAACTCTTATTTCCCTAATTTGAAGCTCAACGACAGTGTCTTGATTTACGCGAACATTATAATCACGTTATAATTTTTGTACGATAAGTAGAATTTTACGACATTTGAAAGAGAAGTTCAATTCTTCCCGACGTCATTCATTAAATTAATTTATATATCGAGTTATCGTAGTAAAAGCGAGCTTCCGTTTTTGATTTCACGGCTGACTACGTATTTGACCAAATATCTTGGACGTAATTAATACGCTAAAACTGAAATAACAAAAACAAAAGAAACCCCGTTATGTCAATTCGTTTCGATAAAAAACGGTTTTATATTGAAGAAGAAGAAATATTTTTATTTAGTCGTCCAATAGGTACAACCATTTCAAATGACGGGTTTCAACGATAAACAGCGTTTGTACAATACACTCGTATTGTGTACTTTGTTTCAATTATTATAACGAAGTGAATACTACAAAGTTTGCACTGAACGTTTACTCGGTATATGATAATGTACCGAGTCAACATGTAAAGATTAGTTTTAGAAATGTATAACGTACAAATATAAAGAGGTATTTATTTTTTTTTGTGCTAGTATCGTTAGAAGCTATAGAATCGAATATTTTATTTGTATAAAAAACAACGTCGTTTGGACGCACAAATATAATTATTTATTGATTATAGTACTTAAATAGTTATTTTAAAGTATATATACCAATATATATATAAATATATATATATATATATATATATATATATATATATATATATATATATATATATGTCTATATATATATATATATATATCTACACAATAAAATAAGTCATAATATGTTTGATTTGATGGAAAACCTTAATGATCTTTATACGTATGGGCACGTGAAAAAAACACCGATTTCTTTTCCGCTGATAATAATTTTTCATCTCCTATTTTCAACTGTAGTGATATTTATTGAATAAACACGCGTACACGCTTTTTGTGAACTCTTATGACGTATGACATTTCTCCACTCGTGTAATATTAACTGTGTCGGTATCATATTATTATACCGGAGCGGAGGAGAAGTAAGTGATCGGCTTAGCGTGCATTAAAAAACCTGAATCGAAACGTCTTTTACTCGGAATACATTCGAGTGACAAACGTCCCCCCGGTAAAGTTTCCCGCCTGCGAGGTCAGCGATGGGGGATGCAGAACAGGTGTTCCGAAAGTGTTTTTCCGAGTAACCGGTGACTGCAGTTGTACATTTCGCGTCGTATACATTACTATTATTATAACGCACACCGTTAGAAGTTTTTTCGGCCTCTTCCCGGCTCAAGACACTTCCGGCCTGACGACGTCCCGAGGCCCAAGAGTAAGCCATATACGCGGTATGTATATATACATATATAATTACCATGATACGTATAATATTGTTTGACTTTCCGGTTTCGTAATTTCCGGAGAACGGCGAACAAACACCAGTTGTGTGTGTATAGAATACACAGAGTGAGAGAGAGAGAGAGAGAGAGAGAGAGAGAGAGAGAGAGAGAGAGAGAGAGAGAGAGAGAGAGACGTACGCTTCGTGTTCTTGCACAGATACCTGAAGCTTTAATATAATACGGTGGCGGCGGTAGAGAAGGATTCACTCGTTGTGTCAACACGGGCGTCCGGTTATCAAACTCTCGAGGCCGGCGGACGCACGCTGCAGCATCCAAAGGGACCGCCGCCTCTGCGGACACCGCGAGATATTCAGCGCTCGCGGTTTTCCGCCTCGGTCACGTCGGATTTACACGACCTAGATCGCTGATGACGGGCCGGCGAGCTGGTCCCGCAGACCCTGAACCCTATCCCCCCGTTCCCGACGCGTCCTGCCGGATAAACGTTATAATCCTTTGACGGCGTACCGATGCCGAGTCGTTCGCGCGGTCATCTCGCGAGAGGGATTCGAAAAAGTCCCCTTCCCCACCCCCACCCTTCTGGAAAGACACCCCGGTCTCTCCAAAAGAGCGATTTCCGGCATCGACGTAAACGGACCGTAATGTACGCGTGTGAACGTCCGCCGTAGTCACTTATGCTCCGTTTACACGTGACGAGTGCTCGGCCGAGAACCTCGTTTTGTTGCTGGGCCTAGTACCGAAATAGACCGAGTCAGCGTCTACACAAATTTTATTCACTGCACCGAGCGAATTCCCCACTACCAAAATTTACTGTACTCGACGTGTCTAAACACATATATTTTTGAATTATTATCGTTAACTCATTATTATCACGTAGTATACGTACGCTATAGTAATTACATTTTACATTTTTAAAACCGTTTGTTATTTTTTAACGCATTTACCAAAACGTCAACAAAGTGGGATTCTAAAACCACTATAGAATTTACGCAAGATTATTAATCATATGATTGTATTTCAATCATATATAAATAAACAAATGCGCGAATCTGCGTATAGAAATATAATGGCAGCAATGGCTCCAGAGGGATTTGGTGTTCCAGAAGTGAAAACAAAAATTGAAAACATTCGTTCCGCGTGCTCCCAGGAAATAAAAAAAATAAAAAAGATCTATGAAGTCCGGCAGTGGAGTTGATAGTAGTTTAGTGTCAAATATACAGTGGCTTAATGAACTCGAACCAACCTACAAGGGTACAGAGTGATAACACATGAGTTCACAACACAATCTACTCGGCTCCACTACTTGGCTGGCGGTTTAGACACGCAGAGTAAAGTAAATTTTGGTAGTGGGGGCGGGGACTCACTCACTCACTGAACGTCACCGTATTACGTGCACACTAAAACCTCTGGCGAGTGTTGATATACTGATTGAAATCGTATGGCATGTATACGTCCAATGCCGTTTGCCGACATCCATTTTATTCAATTTTGGTGAACACGAGTTTTGTCCACTTGTTTTTCGTTTTTCATATGTGATTTCGGGCTAATAGAAAACGCACAGTTACGATAATATTATAACGCTATTACTGTATATTAGTTGATGACTTTGATCGGTTTTATCACCTTATCTCCACAACTTTGATTATGTTGTGGCTCGACCATAGAGGGTCCAGCGTTGTGCCGTTCAGCATGCTGCTGTCGCTCATCACAGTCGTGTTCTTATCTGAGCAATCTACCTTCGGTTGTACTGCAAGATAATTTATTAAAATTTTCTTTAACAGTTAATACGCAAGGAGAATTTTTTTATTTTTTATTATAAAATCTAACTACTTAGTATCCTATGAAAAACAATAATTCTTTCTTCGTATCGACTCGAAAATAAAAAAAACATTTAATAAATGAAAGAAATTGTTCGAGAGGAAAATGAAATAAACAACGGATTGACTATCGGCAATTAAAACGATATGATGTTTTGAGTGTTACGGAGAATACTTAACTTGTAGTTGTTTTTTTAAGACCTTTACAATAATGTGTAATACAAAATGCTAAGAAAGTTTTTTTTATGTTGCAACAAGTGAGTTTTAATACCGAAAACTTATTTACACTGTAAGCGATGTGAATTGTAGTTTTTCTTAAACATGAATCAAATCATAGCATAATTTTACTGATTATTAAAAAACAAATAATGTCTGTAAAAATAAAACAATAATCCTAAACAACGATAACAATATATCTAGTGACAATTCAATGATATAATTATCACATGCAGTTGTATTTCAAATATCATCTATGCGTGAGCACGAGTATATCAACATTAACCAAAATCATGTTGTGCACCTGAATGTTTACCAAAATCATCATGTTAATGTTAACATTCGCTATAGTTTATGCTCACATTTTTTTTAATCCGTCAAAGTTCGACAATTTAGGTGGCGTATGTCAACATTCACTGGTGACTGTCAAGTATCCGCCACACTGTGGACGTTAGCAGTAACCTTAATCATACATATTTCATACCATATCCACGGCCTCCTATTTAGCCCGGGGAAATCAGACGAGTATAATGACTCGACCACCGCGTCCGAGACTCTGGCTTGTGTAATATATCCTCGTGCCACCCCTCGTTTACGGCCGGGTACGATAGGTGTTGCCAGTGGAAGGGCGGAAAAGACGACACCACGCCTGGACGCGATCCGATACAGTAATTCATAACATAATTATCGCATAAACGTTATATCATAGTCGGGTAAGACGCGTACCTAGTCCGTTTTTGAAAAAAAAAAAAAAAAACTGTGAAATATCGAAAATAAAACAAATTACGTGCATACAACATATTATCTATGTTAATTAATAAATTGTATAATGTACAGAATAACTTCTTTCGTAATCTTTATTATAAATTGAATAACTTAGCTGTCACAAACTCACTAATCTACTCAATAACTTTAATTAATTTAAAACTAGGCATTGATCACTTATCAACTAGGAGAAAATATTTTGATACTTGTTTTATATATTACAACTTTATTAATAATAACATCGATTGCTCTGAACTATTAGGAGGTATATACTTCAATGTTCCAACTTTCAATTCCAGAAATACCGTACCGTTTTTTACTACCCATCATCGCCAAAATTACAGCCTTTTGGCCCCATCAGCCATATGATTCTGAATTGTAATCAAATTAAGGATTTTAACTTTTTTATATTGATGAAAATTATTTGAAATCAATTTTATGTAATTAGCTGTATTTAATTTATGTAAATATCCTGTACTAGTTATTAAGTTAATATGTAAAATTCTGTTTTTTCCGTACTATTCGGGGTGTTGAATAAATAGATAAATACGAGTATTTGGGCGGGTCGAAGGGTAATGCGTTTAAACGCGTTCGATTTAAATCGATGTAAGAGTAGTTTTACCGGATGACACAACTGTACATTGCAGTATACCTATAAAAGGGTACGGTATTTACAGAGGCGTATTTAGGCACAAGCCCTGTAGGCCCAAGCCCAGAGCGGCGACATTTGGAGGGTGGCAAATTTCAACAATTTTTTTTTCACAGAATCACAAAAAGTATTTTTCATTCGACAACATCAAATTTGAATTATTTTTCGACTACATAGAGAAATTTGTTTACAAATCATAAATTTTTCGATTAAGAGTTACGATTTGGACCGTTTACGCGTGCGTCCATTCGCTCAAAATCCAACAGCTACTTACATACTATACGCACTCGCGATACGGCACGAACCAGCACGCGTGTGGGTAGCGAAAAAAAGCGTGCGTTCAACGCGGGTTCGAAATCTCAAACTGTGGATTTTGAACGTGTTTTGTGAACAATTTTAGGATTGGCCGAGGGGAGGGAGAGGCGGTGCATCGGAAAGTGTCTACAGGCGGAAAATCCCTAAGTACGCCACTGGGTATTTAGTCGCCGACTCGAGTAAAAATGTCGTCAAAGTACAAAAGATTATAATATTGCGACCTCGCGCAGTGCGCGACCGCGTGCATCGCCGAAACGGATACGTTCCTTAGATCCGTCGATCGTTTCTCGATCCGCCGCAAACGTATTTGATTTTTTAATTTCGTACCGGCCGTATACAATACGAATTACGTTGCGAGTAACGTTCGGACCGAATCGATTCGCGTCGCGTCGCGTTTCGGATTGACGTGTAATCGACGCAAAAACGTGCAGCTATCGATCGGCCAGTACATCGCACGCGTATTGTTCGACGAAAATCTATTATGTCGCGAACCCCCCGCGCTCGGGCAGGGCGGAGGGGCGGACGGGACGGGCGCTGGTTTCTCTTTTGTATTGTTACCGGTAGAAATTTACGGAAAAGGATCGAATCCGGGACAACATGTTTTGGTCGGCCACCGGTACACGGGTTGGGGTCGGACCCTCGCGCGAGGTCCCTGGACAAGGGTCAATGAAAACACGGGCGACCCCGCCGCCGCGAAACGTCGAGGGTTGGCCGCGGCGCCGCTTCCGGGGTCAATTGCAGCTGCCCAGCGACACGGCAAAATGGCCGTCGCTCTGTGTGCCGCCGCGGCCGTTTAGCGTGCGTGCGCCGAGCCGAGTGTCGAACGTACGTCGAAAACGGTTTTTGCAAATCGTTTTCGGTTGGTTTTCTATTTTCGTTTTTGTTTTTTCAATTTTTTCCTTTTTCTTTTTTTTTTTTTTTATACCATAACCAGTGCGTTTCGTCTCGCTTTTACACTATTTCATTCGAGGATTTTAGTACACGCGTGCCAACGCACAACCACGTGGTCAAATACACGACGGTCCGTCGCAAATGCCGAAGACTGTTTCTACGGTGTTGACATTATTTCTGACCACCGACGCGGGCAAAACGAACTGGTTTGAAACCATGCCTACGGTGTTCTCTTAGTGTCCGTAGACCACCGTAAACCTGCAATATTGTCAAGGTTCGATTTATCAGTGTGTATAAATTGTCAAACACGTGTACGGGATGAAATGTTAAAAACCAGCATAACACTAAACGGATCGTACATCTTACTTCACACTTCATAGTGCATGATTGTAGAGTAAAACTAATATCCGGATCACTCTTCATGAGAAATAATTATTCTTTGTTCTCCGGAATAGGCTTCAGAAACTTTATTTTGCAACTAAAATAGTCATTAACTAAACTTCCCAATTTTTTTTCTTTGAAATGCATCATGTTTTAGTTGTTATCCTCCACAACTTAATTGTTGAATTGTAATGATCGCTGTTCTAGAAACCTGCAGTTCTATGAGCAATTTTCGTGACGATTTTGTAATTTTCAACTGAAAAACAAAAACATAAAGTTATTGGCCGATACTTGGAGTAATATTCGATATGATTAAGAAATGTCTGACAGCACATTTATGTATCACGAAAAAACAGTTTTAAAACAATTAATAACCTGCGACAATTTTATGGGTATTTTTAGTTTATCTATAAAAAAAAAACAAAAAAAAAAAAACAATCCGTGTATATTTTACTTTACATTTTATAAATATTTGTTTATTTAGGTAAATAACCATAAAAATAGTTTCGAAACTTTCACGCGGAGTTTTAATCCGAGTTCAAAACTGTTTTTTAATCGCAAACAACGTTTTTATGCAGAAAAAAAAACAGCAATCAAGCTACCATAAAAACAAAAAATTCTACACGGACATTTCTGCTAAAAACCGTACGTGCGCACAAACGGAAAATCAATCGCGTTCGATTTTACAACTCGTTAGTAATCGCGCGTCTCTTCTTACATTTTCGCCCGACATTATTGAATATTATTCTCGTGTATAAATTGCGGTGCACGTATAATGCACGCGCGTAACAAGCGTCGTCGTAGAATATTTACAATCGGAGAACGGGAAATCGACTGTAATATGCGCGCACTTATCTCGCGTTGTTTTTTGCCGTTCCGTCGTCGCCGGGGCGCCCAGAAGAATGTCTCGTATTATACACGTATAAATCACGGCGGTGCCGTCTTAGCCGGCGAGGCGGGCGGAAGAGGGCCCGGGGTCGGGGCCTGGTAAAACTACTTCCCCTTTAGATTGCGGATTAATGACGAATTAGCATATAAAGTGACGGTTATGTCGGGGCGAATGTCGCTGGCGCTGGCCCCGGGCAACTCGGAACACCACCGTCCGCCGCCTCTCACCCGTCGCCGATACCCGTCTAATGACCAAGGGATTACCCCGGTAAAGGAGCGCGGAGTGGATTTGTTCTTGTTTACCGAATCTATTATCATAATTTCCCCTTGATCGCGTCACACGCGCGCGAACTTAAGACGACTATACGACGGGTACACGTAAACGCAAATTTGAATTATAAGCATCGAGTTAGCGATGGGTCGGGCGGACGCGCGCTGCAGGGTGGACCTTGCTCGTATCGTTGGCCGGGGGGAAGACCATCTCGCTTGTACGGTTTCCTAACGAAACCTTCGTTCGTGTGAGTGTGTGTGCGTGTGTTTGTGTTTGTGTGTGTGTGTAGGGATCAAAATTTCCGTAAAAAAAAGGTTTTCCGAAAAATACCTGAAAAAAACCGGGTTTTTTTCGGAAAAATTGAGAAAAATTGGTAATATTTAAAATTTCCAGAAAAAATGATTTTCCGAAAAAAACCTGAAAAAACCGGGTTTTTTTCGGAAAAATTGAGAAAAATTGGTAATATTTAAAATTTCCAGAAAAATTGGATAGTAAAATATTTTTTCTCTTAATAATTGAAAAGAATAAAGATAAAAAAAATCATGGAAATCATTGGAAACTATCAAATTAAACATTAACAAAATCAAACAAATATTAAGTATTGAGTTGTAGGTAATAACACTAAGAAGTAACGATGTTTTTGTTTTTACTTTCTAAGACCGTGGTTTCTATTGATTCTTAGTTTCTTATCAAATCTAAATCAGTGTTGTATTTATTTTTATTTTAGTTACACAACGCGACGGTCGACGTCAATAATTATTGCTTATACTTTATTATATTTATTATACTACAATAGTGCAATACTACTATTCAGTCGAATAGTACCAACTACCAATTACCAAATAACAATATTGTCAAATTGTATGGATGATAAGTGATAACTTTACTGTGGCCTGTATCCCACCAATGTCTTCAATTTTTATCTTACGTCACTAATTGTTACGTATTTCAGTATATTTTTTATTGTTTAATGTTTATATTAAAAATATAAAAATAATAATACATACGTTCTAACTTCTAGTTCTAATGATGATGGTCTAAGGTCTCACTCTAACGTTATTTGGAAAATTACAGACTTCAAAGGTTATGACATAAATACTAAAATACATATAATGGGTAATGTGAGTTATGTTATTTTTAGAGCAATCAACAAATATCCAATAATATAGTACAGTAATTTATGATAACCGATCGTACGCACTACGTCGTGCGCCGTATTGATAAATGATAATAGTATAATACCGTTAACCAATGGGTCGTTGAATGTTAAAACGGGACTTTCAATATACTTTAAAATAATTTTAAATTTTTAAGCGTAAAATAAATTATTTTAATTTTCTCTAAATTTTCCATATTTTCTTCGAGTCTGTGAAAAAAAAACTGTTTTTTTTTCGGAAATTTTCCGAAATATACTTTTTTTTTTTTTAATTTTCCGAAAACTTCGGTTTTTTTCGGAAATATATTATTTGAATATTCTCCAATTTTTCAATATTTTCCGGGGCTCTGGGAAAAAAACTGTTTTTTTCCGAAATTTTCCCGAATTTTTCCGGAAATTTTCCGAAATTTTGATCCCTATGTGTGTGTGTGTGTGTGTGTGTGTGTGTGTGTGTGTGTGTGTGTGTGTGTGTGTGTGTGTGTGTGTGTGTGTGTGTGTGTGCGTGTGTGTGTGTATGTGTGTGCACCGGACAAGCGTTGGAAAAGTAAGGCACCGCGGCCGCCTGCGACCCCATCTATTGTATAATATATACGTGTACGATTCACGCAGCCATAATATATAAAATATACGCACTACTACCCTCCGTCGCCGACGACGTAGCCCGTCAGCCACTTTCGTCGCTAATTAATTAACGGACTTTGATAAAACCCACTGTACAGTGTTGTTTGGCCGTCGCGTTAAAAACTTTTTTCACGGCCCGGTGGTAATTAGAGCTGTTCGTGATGGGATTTGCGAGGGGGCGAGGGGAAGCGAGCGAGAGTGTTTGAGAGCTTCATTTCCCGGTGCAGGTTTTTGTTTTTCGTTTCATTTTTTTTTCTTTTAGTTTTTTTTTTAGTTTTTTTTTTTCAAACCGGCCGTAATTAAAACGTATTACACAAAAGGGAACGGAGTTTCGCGGCCGTCACGAGTGCGTGGTGTACGTATATCGTATATACAAGTAAAATCGTATGCGAACGAGCGCCGCGCCACCGCGCACATAGTCGAAGCGTGAAGAATCGCGCACAGCAAACAGTGCGTAGTCGTCGCTTCTCTAAGACTTTACCTAGACCCAAAGCCCGAACTCGACCCGATGATTTGTCGAGAGTCGGCGGAACGCAAGTATTCGAACCGTAGCACACAGTGTGTATATAGGTACACGAGACGAGCAACTCGGCCGTGACACCGGTTTTTCGAAGACTCCGTGCTTAAGTCGGTCGACTGCAAGGCCGCCCGCAGTGGGTGGGCATAGTCCCCCCACTCCTTTATATAATACATTGTTTAATCTTTAAATATTTTACTGATAATTCTAAGTTACAATTTAGTCCCTAGTTTAATATGATGTGGATCATTATTTGATATTAAGGGGGTATGTCCGGGGCGCCATTTCAGTTTTAAAATAGGGCTGCCAAATTTTTCATCAGGCTAAATTTTTCCACCACCAGGCCACAGTTATAAGTTATAACAAATGAAATATAAGGGTTATTTCAAACTTCTTCTGGCCATCTTGACTAAATAAAATAACTGATAAATTACGGATAAAAAGAAAGTATTTTTGTTTTTAACGTACATGGGAAATAGTAAATACTAAAAACCACAGGTAAAGAAGCTAATATTAGCTAGATATGGTTATGGTAGTATCGTAACGGTGCGTCGTGTTACTTTTCGATGCATCCCGGCGTATATCATCGAATATTACAGAACCATAGAACACGGTCAATGAAAAGACTTTACATATTTTATAGTGATAAGACTGATAACCGGAATAATAAATAATATTACGATTTACGATTCACGGTTTTAGATGTAGGTAAATAAGACAGCTATAATTAATATATTTTTTAATTTTGAACTGTGTTATATTATGAATTTACAACTTTACTGTTAGCATTATTTATAAAATATTTTCAAATATTAGGTATATTAATTTATGAAATTTAATTGGTTCATCGGCGCCAGCGAAATACCGAGGCAGGCCAATATGGTTAGGGAAAAAATAGGGCCGCCCATGTATACCCTGCGATACCCCAAATGGTGCCCCTGGGGTATGTGCAATGTACATAATTTATTTTGCAAAGTCTGGGCACCGATGGGCACAGGAGAAAAAAACCGTTTTCAACATCACAACGTGATGTCGTTCTGTGGTGATACCTCGGTATTCAGTTATAACCTTGGTTATAGATCGAACCATTCATACTCAATCGTAGTTTTTATTTATAACGTTATATTGATATCTGTTTCAAATTTAAAAATCAATTTTGTTTTACAATGAGATATAAAAAACATACTTTATGGTAATGGTATTTTTTTTTTCATTTAATTTTAATTGTAATTATTAACATTATTTTATTGTATCAATCCGATAATGTGATATGCAAAATAAAATAAATAAATAACCGAAGAACGTATTATTGTTTTTAACGTCAAACGTTTTCAGTGAGCGTGATTATTATTATTAATTTGTTTGTTTTATTTTTTCGTCTTACGCATATCGAATTGCATTTCATACGGCTTTCATTATGGCCAAGAGTTCCGCCTGTGGGAGGTTCATCGCTATAATAAAAGTAAAAGCAAAAAAATTATGATCACGTGTAAAGTACTCGTGATGACACAATATCACTGTCTTCAGACATTTCACGTTTTCAGTCCGCCTTCCGCTTGTAATCGTCGACGCCTTTTTGTATATAACACGGTGTCTCGCCGTTACCTATACGCAGTACGTATATAAATACGTATATTTTTTCTATTTTATTAAATGGTTTATTAAATCATTGATTTATGATTTATTGAATGATTGATGGTTCAAACCGTTTAATTTTAATTTAATTTATGGTAAGTCAATAATTAATAAATTAATTGAATAACGTTGGGTTCTAACACCGGATGGCCTCCCTCCTCATGTGTTCAGGTTGTAAACATTAGTATTACGTACGTGTTAGGTTAATTCGCTTAATAAGCCTCGTAGCATAGTTGTAAATATTTTTTTTTTAAATTTAAAAAAAACATATTTTTCGAACCACTGTAGTGACATGAACACCATATTATCATCAGACTTGAACGGTAAATTCTCACGGGGACATCCGCGTCCGCACGTACGGTAACGTACTCGTGTGAGTATCGACGAACGCGGCGGGCAACAACTATTCAGGAGTCAGCGCTCCGTCGACGTTGTTGTTGTTGTTGTTGTTGTTGTTGTTGTTATTGGCTCGAGTTATATACGCGAGTACAGACCGGGTAGTGTAAGTACGCGAAATCGAAAAATTTACTCGTGCGAGTACGTGTGCGTGTGTGTGTGTGTGTGTGCGTGTGTGTGCGAGCGTACTGTTTTAGGCAAAGTTTCGAAACCGCGACCCCCTCCCCCGACCCTATCGCCTCCCCCGCTAGTTGGTCGTCCTGCAGATTCTTCCCTCCCTGATCGGCCGCTGTCCCACTCCTCCCCCGTCCCGTCACGCCGATCCCCAGGACAAACCTCGGCGCAAAGTTTCTTATCGAAGATTTCAGAATCAGCCGCGTACTTTCAAAGCTCTCGCCGAGCGCGCGCGCGAACGCTAAACTAGAAGCCGTCGTCGTCGAACTTACTGGAAAAGCGACGGGGTCGGTCGGCCGTGCGGTGGCCCGACGGCGGCGACGGTTGCGGCGGTGCAGGCTGTGGCTGTGGCGGCGGCGGGTCGTCGAGTAGTCGAAACGCGTTAAAACAGTGTTCCGACTTGACGAACAATCTACTCGAACAAACTTTGTCCGGTCGTCCGCTCCTCCTCCGGACCGTCGACTCCCCCCCCCACCCCACCAACTCTTCTGCTCGTTGTCGTCTCGTGTCAATAATGATAATGACGATAGTGACGATAATCATTGCGCAGGGCGCACGGCTGCATTTGTCGTACACAGCATCACTCGCGCGCACACACACACACACATTTATATATGTTATAAGTTTATAACATATATCGTCGTATGTCGACTGGAGTACGTCTGTTCGTCGGCGAAGCAAAGCACTCGTCGGACAATCACGTCGTAATATACGTGGTACGCGTCGTGTTCAGTCTACGAAGTTTTCCTATTGTAACGATAGCGGGTAGAATAATTTTTTTTTTTTTTTTAAATCGAAATCTCTATTTACGCTACGATAGAGACGGAATTATTGTTATCGGGATTCGACACTGCGAAGGTGTCTGAAACTCGTCCAGTTTTACCTTAGTGCATTTCATTTTTGAACCTGCTGTCGCCTGTCATGTGGTTCTTTACGTACCGCCGTTTGAGAACTTATGCATACCGGTTTCAGTGATGAAGTGAAGCGAATTTAATTTCAATATCATTACTCTCGATTCAGCGAAATATGCGAGAATACGTATTCATCACGAAAAAAAGAAAAATACGCGACAATTCTTTTGAAACAAATTTTACGCTTTTAAAATTTGACAGATTTGTATTTAAAATAAAAATAAGGTATTTGCGTATGAATCCAAGCCCTAGTAATTATTCCACTAACGTTTTTCGAATTTTCCGCGCACGAGGTCGGATTAAGAACTTATTCGGCCCCAGGGCTGTGGTTTCGTGTGGGCCCTTTCAACAAAATTTATATTAAGATTTGACAACATTTAGATAAGATAAAATTGAGATAAGACGAAATTTGTACGGCGAGCAGAAACGAGCGGTGCCGGTGCGATAGTCGTCGAGCGCCGTCTTTCCTCACGGAAGCCGCGATCAAGGGAAGGGCTTAGGGGTGTGCGGTGCCCACGATTTTCGAAATCAGCACCCATGAAACGTTCTCGTACTCACGCGAGTCGTACACGACCGTTGACGAATATAATATAGTATACGTTGACGCGCTTAGTATTCATTTTTTTTTTTTTTTTTTTGTATAAACAAAAATAAAATGCCGAACTCGTATTCAACGAATCGTTGAAAAATATACAATAATAATCGTTTCACTTGCAACATAATATGTTTTATACTACGTATTTTTATTTTTTATTTTTTTCTTATCGATCGAAGTGATACCTGCTCAAACTACAAATCACCACCTTGAGCTCGGTGACTCACCGAACTGGGGTTACGTTTTTCATCGAAATCGCGTCCTTGACCGGGTAGGCACCGGTGTAGCTGCGCGGTTATCGCTTCGGCCATTTCGAACACGACATCGCGACGGATTTTGGGGAGGGGGAGGGATCCGTTAACTAATCCGCGAGGACATTATACGATATTACAACTCCTACCAAATAATCTGCGACGTGGTGTAAGTGTAATATATAATTAGGCCCGAGGCCTCACCGCCACCGGTGTAAGTGAGTACGGCGGAAGGGGGACGGGCCCACGAGAGATAAGGGAGCGCATATTATAATATATATCATAACGTAAAGAGGATCATTACTGGCGGCGTAATTCGCGCGCGACACGGCGTAACCGCATAACGCGTATACGGTTATATGGCGTTATGGCGTTAGAGAGAGAGAGAGAGAGAGAAAGAGAGAGAGAGAGAGAGAGAGAGAGAGAGAGAGAGAGAGAGAGAGAGAGAGAGAGAGAGAGAGGAGAGAGAGAGAGACAGAAAGAAAGAACGGTCAAGGGGGAGAGCGGTCGTGTAATACGGCGATGCCTCTCTTATCACGAGGGACGCCGAGGAGCGTCGCGCGTCCGGGTTAGCCGACCAACCGCGTTCGGTTTCCGTTCACGCCTACCCCGCGTGCAGTACGACGTCTTGCGGGGCCGAACCGAATCGCGGGTCGAACAGGACGGACGGTCGGTCGGTCGGTCGGTCGACGGCCGGCACGGAGCGCGTTCTCCGGGGAAGCATAAATCATCGGGCTGCTAAAACTTTTTGCCCACCGTTCGGCTCTCTGGTCGTCCCTTTGTCGACTTCTACTCTCTCTCTCTCTCTCTCTCTCTCTCTCTCTCTCTCTCAATCTTCCTGATTCTCTCCCTTTCTCTCTCAATCTTCCTGATTCTCTCCCTTTCTCTCTCTCTCTCTCTCTTTCGCTCTCGCTCTCTCTTCTTCTCGTCGGTGGGGATGGATTGTTTTTGAAGTTTTAATCACGACCCCCGTGCGTATAGGTGTCTGCCTACCCGCCCTTGCCCCTGCACCATCGCCTTCACGTGGTTATGATATCACGATAACACTGGCTGCGCTGCACCCTTCTCGTCGGGTCAAAGCGACGGACACTGTGACGACATGATGTTTCGCCGATATTATTTATTCATTGCTCGCACACAATACGCGTCATTACAATACATCGCTTTAGGTATAAACCCATAACGTCTATTATGCTTACGGTAAACAAATTATCTGTCCCGACGCACCTGTCTCGCGGTCGACCCTCGGCCGGACAGTGCCCGGATGCTGAAAGCGGTCGTGATCTCTCGGCCAAAATGGGGTGTGGACCGGTTGACCGTTCCCTTTGGCCGGAGATCAAAGGGTCGTCGAAGCAAGTGCGCACACATCAGCGTTATAACCTACGACGGATCAACCATCCTCTCGGTGCACGCACCGACTCGTTTTCTCGTTTCATTGTCGTTGTCCTCCGTTATTATACTATATTATACTATAATAGAGAGAAGTTTTTTGTTATATTTGTTCCCGATACGCGGAATTCGAGAATATATATATGCTACGGCAGTCTGATATGAGTGAAATGCGGAGAGGTGCACGCCCTGGCTCCTGCTCTATCGCACCCTCATATTTTAAATATGTATGCATCTACACACACACACACACACACACACACACACACACACACACACACACACACACACACACACACACACACACACACACACACACACACACACATATACACACAAATATGTTATATACCTTAGCGTGTGCTTTTAATCAAGTCCTCCGGCCCGGAGGTACGCCAACAGCTCGTTTACCCGTCGCAAATCAATTATTTCGCATCGGATGTTCCGGTATTAAAGTTGATTCTCCTTTGCTCTACTCCCTCAGACTTTCCTCGCCGTCGGGCGCCTTCAATCCTTGTGACAAGGTGTACCTGTGCATGAAATAATAATAATAATAATAATAATAATAATAATAATAATAATAAGTGCACTACGCTGCACTGCTCACACGTTTTGTATATTATTATACACGTTTGTATGTCACTGTAATGTTCGTTAAATAAAAGTCGACTTAATATTTTTCCTAAACTCTATGCAATACGATTGATATCTATATAAAAGATTTCAAAATATTTTCGCATAGAAAATCAATAATTTTTGTCGATCCATTTATATCCGTAAATATTAGCTGAAAAATAAATTGTTGATTCAACCAAAAGTGATTTCTACGATATGAAATAAGAATAAGAATGTAACGGACTACCAACCATCAATTGCAAATCATTAAGTAATATCGCTTAAAATTCGAGCACGAAAAATATTACGTAAAGTTATTTAATTTTGACATTTTCGTGAAAATTGATGTCTTGTATTTTTATTAATTTTTTACATTGATACTTATATTTTGTTTAACAAAAATTATTATTTGCAATGTGATACTCGTAAATAATTTGATACACATATTATATGACGCTTAATTGTCACGATCAAATAATTTGAGTTAATTCGTTGTAGTTACCAAAAAGTAACTGATAAATCAATTAAATTAGTACAAATTACACGATGAAAAATATTTTTCACTAGATTTTTTGTAATTTCGAATAAAGTTTTGACCCAAAAATAAATATGTTTTTAAATAGTTTATCATCTTATAAAGATTACATTTTTTCTGTATAGACGTAAGAGGATCAATATTTAGTAAAATATGTATTATTTAAATGTGTTATAAATATTTGCACGGATAATCTTTTGTAGATAACAATTAGAGCATTGTTTGGAAAAACGACGAACGAATGAAAATCTTTAATTTTTAAGTCTTAATCTTTCAATGAGTATTACATGTTGTTGTTTATGATTTCTTCAAATCTAGTTTCATTGAGATTGTTCACGGAGTCAGTAGCTTTCGATCAAATGTAACTCGTATTTCGATAAATAATTGACTCCGGTTATTTTTTAAAGTATACAAATCCAACTCGCATAAGTTGCATATTATATTGATACAATTTTTATTTTTATAATATACCCGGCGTAACGGAAACGGAGAAATACTCACCACGTTTTTAATAGAGGAGGAAGGGAATTCTTTTCTCTTCGGTATCTCGGGTACGTTTTGGATACGCTTTGTTTTCACGGTGTACTCGGTGTTTCGGTATTTCAAAGTACAAAGCAACCTCGATGGAAATCGAAAGCACCGTTCTACATAAACAACCTCATTGAATTTTTTTTTTTTTTTTCTAATTAAAAAAAGTTATTTTTAAATGGCTTTGGATGTAGTGCCCTGTACAATACTACGACTCGAGAGAAAGAGAAATGACGGGGAGGAAGAAAGAAACGGGGGCGGGTAGAACGAGTACCGTGTACATTATGACGATGTGTATAGGGGCTGCCGCGGAATACTCGAAAGTCGGACGTTCGTCGGGCGGCGTACATTCAATAAGACGATATTATTATTATTATTATTATTATTATTATTTTTATTATTATTGTAATATAACAATGTCGAAACTTGTTTCCTCGGTGCTCGTTATTTCCCATTTGCAATATTCACGCTCGAAAAGTCGCCATGGCTACTGCGTGTGTCTGAAAAAAAAAATTACAGATTTAAAAATACCTTAGGTTACAATATAACGCAATACATTGCCATATAAGTATATATTATTATTATTATTATTATTATTATGTTCTACGAAAGGAAAATGAAACGTTCGTACGATATATGTATACGGCATTATATATATATATATATATATATATATATATATATATATATATATATATATATATATATATATAGGTATGTATAAAATATATCATATCCTGTACCCGTTTCCTCTATAAGCCGCGTAGTATTATATCATTATATTATATTATTGCTTCTCGAACTCGAACGTTCTTATTATATGAATATATTATATATATATATATATATATATATATATATATATATATATATATATATATATATATTTTCTTTTTTTTATTTAAAATAGAGCGACTGCCTAACGGCACCACCGCCGCTCGGCGAGTACGATCCCCACGAATTCTCATGAATATACAATAATATTATTATATCGACATCCGAGGGTGCAGTGCACGAAACGCGTTGCACGGGCGGCACCACTGCCACGTCGGTTCGCTTCTTTTTTTTTTTTCATCGATTCGGTTTAGGAGCCATATCATCAATGACCGAGCGTTGAGCGTTTTATTAAACTAATTTCAACGTGTTTCCTCGTACGTTTTTTTTTTAGTCCCGTAGTTATTTAGAATAGACGCGTCGCTGTTAATCGTCGTGTGACAACCGAGTTCGTTTACCAAAACGTACACGAATATATTGCCACGGAGCGTTGTCGTTTTGGTTTTTAGTGTGAAGTAACGTCGTGGTGTCGGTAAGTCGTCCATTCATAACCAATGTTTCGTATTCACTTCGAAATAATTTGGAATCGAGTCGTCATCAGCTTCTAAAGGCCAAGCCTTGTTGTTGTAGCCAATCATGTCTGTCATATGCCATCCTCTTGAGACTTTGGTAAGTGGGTACAACCCGTTTGTTGGAAGATTTCTTCAAAGAAGGACTTACGCGGTCTGCCTCTGGTTCTTTTACCCTCTATTTTTCCTTCCATAACAATAGCGATGAACTCATTGTGTCTTAGTAGATGTCCAATTAGCTTTATTGTTCTTTTCGTTATTGTGTTCATTACTGTTCCTTCTTCATTTATCCCGTTCAGCGCTGATTCATTCGTCTTATGTTGTATTCAGCTTGTTCTAGTCATTTTCCTCCACATCCACATCTCCATAGCCTCCAGTCTATCTTTTTCATACCTTCCTATCGTCCACGATTCACAACCACATAGTAATATACTCCGAATGTATGTTTTTACGAATTTCTTTCTTGAACTTATACTCAAATGTTTATTAGTAACGACGAGTTACTATAATTGGAATCGAGTAACTTTTTTAATTCACCAACACAAAATGTATTGTTTAAAAGAAATCATGTTAAACACGTCGTGTTCGTTGTTGGAGTTCTATCAGTTATTCCTAGTGTACATGCCAAAAACAATTGTGAAAACATATTCGAATGTTTAACAGTCTTCGTTGTGCCCATCCCTTTTTTTTTCGATTTCATTTTTACAATTTTTTAAGCGTGCTTTTTATAATTAATTGATTTAATTTTTACAATTATTCTATTAAGTAATTTAGAAATAGATAAAACATGGAATTGAAAGAAGGATGATGCAGGAAAATATTGGGCAATTTACTTGTTTATAAAAAAGACGTTCTGATGGAAGTCGTTACTCGCTACTCGACTTGCAAGTCTCCAACGAAAGTAATGTTTTTTTTTCTTAGATACAGAATGAAAGAAGTTGATCGACTAAAATTGTTGAAGTTTATTTCGACAGATAAAATTGTTACAACTTTTCTGCGACATCGTGGACGATCATGCGAATGGAAATTATTATGATCACAACATAACGAATCATTTGTGAATGTTTATAGTATCTATCAAAAATTTGAAATTATCACTACTCCGCAATTATATTTTTATTTTCAAGCAATCGAAATTGTGTCTTTATTTATTCGACCTGCCCGCCGTCGTTTGTGCCGATGACTTCGTATAAACTTTTCTGTGTTTTATTGCAAACTCGTATATTACGAGGAAATACTAACGGTATTAATAGCGATTTTTGATTCGTCGTTTTGTGTCAACCTGATTGCCAGACACATGAAAATAAACTCAACTTCATCAGTGTACGTGTATCATTTGCGTATTTCTATTCATCAGCTACGACTCGTCAGTACAGAATTACTGTTTTTTTTTTTTTTTCAAGGAACGCATCAAACTTAATCACAGTTGGTTGAATCGTCGGAGATAAATTCTAAGAAAAATTGAATCCATACACGCGACGCGGTTCTAAGTAAAATTTTTATTGATTTTCAACTTATAAGCACAATTATCCTCAGAAGTAAAATGTTTATTGAAAAAAAGTAAAATAATTCCGCTAAACGGTAAAATAAAGATAACGGCGTTACGGCGAATCGGTGGAGTTATTCGTTATTATTAGTTTTTTTTTTTATAAATTACTTTTTTATTTTATTACTGTCGTAATTAAACCTAATATTGCGATTTCTCGAAACCACCTCCGCCTCGGTATGTACATATTTGTTTCTCAAAAGCACGTCTGCGACTGAAATTTCTCGACGCTGCGTTCACTGATCGTGCGAGACTGCGTGAGTATTATTCTCACGAAAGAAAAGCCCCCGCCCTGATTTAAGCGTGTAACTATCGGGGCTGTCCTGAAGATGACTCATGGGGGGGGGGGATTCTAAAAAGTGCCGACTTCGACGATTTTATAATCTTCGTACTGAATGTCGTTTTTTTCTCGTTAATACTCAAACCAGTTAATGCTATATCCCTACCCTAAATGTTGTAGGTATAGTTATATATCCTAAAACGCGGTAAAGATAATGATGGTGGAAATTTGTCTTTTGTCCTTTCAGTCCTCGGACAAGATAATGGTAATAATGTATTTAATTAGTGTATTTAAAAAGAAATGGTGATTTTTTTTTTTTTAATTAGATGATTCGGAGAAAAGTTTCAATGTAATATCAACTGTTATTCTCAGGGTCAAGTTTTCAACTTAAATTTAACAACTGATCTCATAAATCTTGTCATGTTTTTACAATCATTTTGTTAATATGTATAAAAAAATTACAAGTTTCTTACATTATTTTTAGAGTAATGAAGTTTTACGGCAAATATTCTAATGAAACGCTAAGAGATAAAAAAATTTTTTTATCAGTAACATTATCAAGGGAATGAGTAATGCCATTTTACATTTTCAAGAATTTCTACTAAATTCGAAAATTGTAATACATAAAAATTAACAATTTTTGTTGGAAAAACTATGGAAGAGAGAGATTTGAGACCCTTCAATGTATTATCTACATGTCATTTTTGAACTTCTGATCATTCATAGAGCTGGGAACTTAACTTTTGGACTAGTTTTACTGCCTAAGAGTCATCAGACAAAAAAAAATAAAAATAATAAACATTACAAAACCAATAAATCCTTCGCTTCCCTCAAAATTTAAAATCACCCTGTTGCGAATATCAGATGATTCTTCCAAGAAAAATAAATTTGGTAGGTACTTAAAACACCCATCCTAGAATAAATAATAATTGTTGTACATATAGTAAACATAATACTCAGAATAGTGACAAAATCATCAAGTAAATTAGGCGTTTAATATAACTTTATATTGTGAAACAATGCTGACTGCCAATTATTGCCGACTGGTGTTGTTGTCCGGGGGATGACTCACCCCCTACGACCCCCCTTCAGGACGGCCCTGGCCGTAGTGTTTACGCTGCACACAGAGAAATCGAGGGGAAAAAAACGGTAATCGACCGGTGGGAGGGGGAGCGGGTATGGGGTTCTGGGACCGAGTAACTGCACACGAGTCACAAACGGCGTGCGTGCAAACGAATTTTCGTCGATTGCGTTTCGCGCGTTTGCGGATGCTGCGGCGGCGGAGAGGCAAAGTCGCGACGATCGAATCGAGTTCCGATGTTAAGTGCGCAAAAGGACGCGCCCCGCGTAATAACAACCGCGGCTTACACACGCAGGTATACGTACACGTCGCGTAGATGCGCCATAACACGTGTTATTCGGTTCGCTCGAAACACGAAATAATAACGAAATAAGAAATGTGTGTGTGTGTTTTTTTCTTAACGCGCGCACGAGTTGTTGCACAGAAGTGTGTTGTGTCGTGAGTACGAGGATTTCTTTTCTGCTCCGCCCCTCCCCCGACCACCGGGTTCCGGACGGAAATGGGACGAACGACGTGGATCGAACGAGGTGTTTTTTTTTTTGCTCTTTCGAAACGGAGCGCGACCGAGAAAAGGACAGAAAGAGAAAATTATGAGAAAAGAAAAACGCGAAACGAAACAAAACGGTCGTTTGCCGTCGAGATCGACGTCGATTATTACGCCGCCGCCGCCGCCGCCGCTTTCAATACGGTCATTCGTATTCCGAGCGCGTGACCTTCCGCGGGTCTCGGATTTGGCCGGGACGACGCGGCGACGGCGGTGGCGGTGAGACGATACGATGCAACGAGCGCGTGTTATGCCGGTATGTGACGGTTTTGCGAAAACACCAAGAGGAGAGCAATGATTGATCGCCAACCGATTTCTGCAGTCCACGTCCGAGTCTCGCCCGTCCCACCCTATTTTCTCGTGACACACACAAATATATATATATATATATATATTGAAATTCACGCCCTTATATCATTACCGCCCTTGTCCCTTTCTTCTCCGGCGTGCATCAATCGCCGTGTCTCTTGTCGTTTAGCGTACGCACACACGCACATCAATAAAGGTCGTTGCGGCGACTAGAGACGACTCGTGTTATATTATGTATATATATATATATATATATATATACGTGTGTATGCATAGACACGCGGTGTATTCCAAAAGGTCAACTCCTCACCACCGCCGTCGTACAATAAATACGGACGAAGTTAAAGGCTTTCGTCTTGTTTACACGGCGCGGATGCGGTGTGGGTGGGAGGTGAACCTTTGACGCGGGGCAGAAATCACGTCTACCGGAATGGCTTTTGCGTGCCCGACGAAAGGGTATATATATATATATATATATACGTACACACGGCCAAAGGCCAAAACTTTGGAAAGGCCAGTTACCGCACCCGCCGCGCCGACCCGTCGACCGACCGCGACCGTTCCTGCTGCTGCACCTACCTTATACATATTATAATATATGTATAATACACACGTCTAGGTATATACCTGATACTATATTATATATATATATACATACATGCATAGTAGTATATACACGAACATCGCACAACGGAGGGGTTTCCTTCGATCCCTGCGTTCGAAATTCTCCTTTGTTCTCGAATTAATCACGAGTCCTTTTACCCGGCCGCCGCCGATGCCAAAACTATTATAATATATATTCCGACGAGGTTAACAACTCGACGACGCTAATAACGAGGCCGCGGAACGCTAGGAATAGGTAATATATAATATGTACGTGACTCGGTGAAGGTCGGAGGGGTATACGCCTTGATTACATCGTACCAATAATTACTCCAATAACCTTTAGGCGGTATTTATTTTTTTCCGACATGAAGCTCGTCGGACATCAGCCTTTCGTTCTGAAACCTGACCCGATTAAAAAAAGGGTGATATCGCAGCAAGACACGAGGCCTGAGTTCCTCGAGTAAAAAACATTGAACAAATAACGATTTCCACGTTTTTTATCACACACAAAACTACTTCGTAAGCGATTTGCTTATTTTTCGATACTAATTATAATGTAACTTCGTTTTCTCACCACTAGTGTAAACAAAAAGGTCAACCCTACATTCCAAACCTGAAATATATATATTTATATATAAGTAAAATATGGATGGATAAATATTTATAATATTAAATGACAAAAGTATCACGCAACGCTAAAAAAAATAAAATAAATAAATAAATAAACATTGAATTGTACACGCGTGGTTTATAATGATTAAAATCCATCGAATTGTAAAAGGTCATTTTAGATTCTGAACAGAATAGAAAATCCATTGGTTTTAAACGATATCTGTTTTTCGAGTAGTGATTTTCGTCTAAAAGCTACGTTTAGCAACTTAATAAATAAGAAATAGCATGTATATGGTATATCGAGAAAATATTTTTTTTTTCTATTTTCTAAAGTTTTTTCCTATCGTAAGTAAAAATAACAAAAAATTCGATTAAAAAATGATAAAAAGAGATTAAAAGAGATTTTCGTTAAATCGTTTTAAGTCATAACTTTAAAAGTTTTAGTGATAAAAACTTGATATTTTATTAATCGCGATATAGGTGTGCGCGGCTACGGAGGTGTGATTATCTGCCGTCATTTCGTCGTAACCGATACGATCACGTACCCGAGCATGCTCCAGTCCGTTATATTATCCAGTACGTTATACTGTGCACACACACACACGCACACACATACTTCGTATAATAATAATAATGTAATGTATTACAAGGTGCGGAACATAATAATATATAGAGAGACGTGTATATACGTCGGACGCAGCAGCCAAACGACTCCGCGGGGGCCTCCTCGAATCGCTGTCTGAGACGACCAACACTCGCTGAGATAGTACACCGTTACTTTTATCTAAACGCTAATTATTCACCGGCACGGGGCGCGCGTAATGTGCTTTTAATTGATAATGCGTTTAACGCGTCTCCGCCCTGCGACGATACCGTTTTCGACGACGACGCCATCGTTGGGTCTCGGCTCGCGGGTTTTACGACGACGACGACGACGACGGTTTCTCACGTCGTCCTCTTCTCCTCGTCTCGCCGACACGCGTGCCCGACCGCCCGCCCACCCGCGTCATTCGACGAAACGTGTCCAAAGACCGTTATAATCTCGAGTGCCGGTGACCCGTCCGGGTCCGCGACACTATCGTCTCGAACGTCTCCGAGTTCCCAAAACAAGCGGTGACGTGACTTTGCCCCGCGATCCCGGCGAGGTCTGAGCCGTCATTATCGCCCGCGTATTATTGCCCCGTTTACACGTGACGAGTGCTCGGCCGAGAGTATCAGCTCGTGAACTTAAGAAACCGGTACTCGGTCCAGTAGTCGGACGAGTAAAATGACCAAGCGAGTGAATAGTAACCGTTTCTATTCGCTGGGCCGAGCGAATTCCTCCACTACCAAAATCGACTGTACCTACTCGGCGTGTCTAAACCGCCAGTCGAGTAATGAAGCCGAGTAGATTGCGTAGTGAACACATATCATGTTATCACTTATCAGTGTTTTAAACTACTGTATTTTGTTGAATTCGAACTGAATTCGCTCGGCCCAGTGAATAAAATGTGTGTAGACCAGTGGTTCCCAACCTTTTTGACACTGCGGACCACTTGGAGAACTTTCAATGTGTCACGGACCACCTCAATTTTAGTCTTTATTTTTCTCATAAACAACAATCAAATTTGTTTTACATATTTTAGAATTTAGATCATGAATAAATCAAAACCAATGAAATCCATTAATAGCTGACTTATTGTAATGTTTATACTTGTTCAATTTTAAATAAAAGTTTAAAATTATTAACATTTAATGCAAGTTACTATTACAAAAACTGTACATAATATTGTAATATTTTTTATAGGTAAACTAAGTTGTCGTAAACATGACCAAATAACATAATGCGATTTCTCGAAGCTTAGGGTACGCAATGGTGTATATCGCTTTATAATATAATAATACGAGTATTATCGTTTTACACCAAAACTCTTCGATATTCATGCATGATTCAAACGTATCCATACAGTTTTGATCGTTTTGCAATTCTATCAAATCGTCCTGGTTATCATTAGTAAGTAGGCACCTCATCGACAATAACAATAAAAGGGTTTCGAATCATATTTCGGATACTTTTCGTTTCGGAACCATAATATTCTGGGAAATACCGATTAAATTCATCTTTAAGCTTTTGCAAATGATGTAAAACGTTTCGTTGGACATCAACTGTGAGGTCAGCATAAGAATGTTGAAATTTGAGCATAGTCTTGTATTATACCGATAATCTAATCTAGCAGTACAAACAA
>CM050406.1:36204844-36674844 GCA_027580255.1 Therioaphis trifolii
ATATACATATTCGTTTTCAGTGAACTTCAATATTATTCCTTATCTCGTTACGTGCTCCGCTACTGCTAATACGCACCGATATTAACAAAATAGTTTGTTCGGCAATTAACCAACTTTATTATTATTAAACCGTAATACGCGTTCACGAAACCGTTCTCGTGGAAAGCAGAAAATAATAATATGATAACAATCGTCGTTATTATCAGGTGCGCAGGAGGTGTCGACTTATCTGGCGATTCGAAAACCGTTCGCTCTAAAAAACGAGCGCTGGATCATTTTAATTTGACGGTACCGGCCGCTACGAGAGGCAGTGCGATGTGTATTTTGCTTTATCACACGATGCAGTACCGAGAGGTGTTTCTTACGGGGGAGGGAATCGAAGAACTTTACCACGGTTCTGTGCGGCCCTGATTTCCTAGTTCCGACGCGTGTCAACCGTTAGGCATACGGATAGTACCAGGTAATGATTCGAATTCGTTATTTCTGATTCAACAGGTAGGAAATATTCATTTATTTTTGTGGTATTTCTGTATACGGGTAGGTAGTTCTTTGAAATATGTTTTATCGTTGGTATGGTGATCCCAAGTGTCGCTGAGTTTTGGCTCAATACACATCAGCATTTAATGTAAATTACGTATTTATTTAAATCAGGAACGCTTTTGGAATCCCACATATCCGTTCTGACGACCGAGCAATGAAATAAAAGTCAATATTTTAATATAATACATAATAATATATGTTTTGTTGCATATTCGAACGGTCAGAAATAGTACAGGAATATCGTCGACTGTAGAGGATTTAATATCGGTTCCATTAGACTGGTATTTAGAAATAAGAAATCGATTTCATAATTGTTAAGTTCCAAAGTTATTTACAGAGACAAACATGATGCAGTTTGAGACCACAACATGAAATAGAACAGTTACTCATAAGTGGACAAACTAAAAAAGTCGATACAACACAATTGCGTATTATTACGAGATTTATATAATGGAATTGATCACTTGGTTTTTCTTTGAGGAATAATGTATTATACACTCATCTGACACCATATAATTTTTATCATTTTACATTTATTTTTGGATCTTCATAAACTTTTTTTCTCAAAGAAAGTTTTTTGGTAAAGTGCATCCATTTCTTTAAAAATCAGATTATTCACTATTTAAATTATTGAGTAACGGTCAAGAAAAACTCTGGGTAATTTGCACAAATGTACTTCCACTAAAGTGTTCTAAACTTTAAACGTACTTATATTTCTAAAATTATTTGATGAAAAAGTAAATTAAAATATCAATATCCCCCCCAAAAAAAATTTATTTTTATAATATTATTTTATAAAAATAGAGATTGCCACTGGAGAAAACTGAAAAATACTGAAAAATTCACGTTACTGAAAAAAAGTTGAGCCCTAAACTTTCAAAATTTATAAAATATCAATCTGGATTAAAACCACAAATCAATGGAAATATAGTAAATTTGCGATTTTCATGCGATAAAATAATCACCTGGTTTACGGACGTGTATAATATACGTATACTCATAAATCTACAAAAAAAAAGTATACTTAATCATCGATGAAATACGTGCAAATCCGAAGACGGTTTATTGACGACGGTCGACGATGTGTTGATACAATGACAACAGAGACTACCGAATTCAAATCGCGGAAAATCGTCGTCGGAATGCGGTGTAACGATCAAATAGCGAAAACGAGAGAAGAACAAAAAAAAACCGTTAATATTTTGTAACACGTTCGCGTACGAAACGTCTTCGGAAAGCTGCCCGATACCGAGAACCACACGGGGGTGGAAAAATCCTGATCTTACCGAAAAGGGTGAAAAACTCGTTATAATCGTCGCCAAGCGTGTCGTGCGTGTACGCGAACAATACGCGTGTGCACACACCCCGTGCCGAGGGGCGCGTTACGACTTTTACCGGTACGACCGTATGCTGCAAAAGGTAAATATTTATATCGTACACGGGGCCAGCAAATACGTATCATAACAATATGAAGTGTTAGGACTTATCTAGAAAATTATTTAGATTATTTTTCTTTTATCTTTTATCTTATCTAGATAAATAAATTTAAGTTATCTAAGTATTTATTTTAGATAAAAATTTCACTTATCTAGATAAATAAAATTTAAAAGATACATTTTTTTGTGAAAATTCGCTATATTTGTTGTCTCAGCAGTGCCACAACTACAGTGTAAAGGGCCCGTGGGCAATAATTATCTAGGGCCCTTTTGCTTTTCAAGCTTAGTTTTTGGACGTGATAAAAATAGGTTTGATGAAAATATTGGTTGTGCTCCGAGACGTTGATAACCATCGATTCCTTATGGCTTATTTACATTTATAAATTATAATATCTTCCTATTTTTTATCATATAATTGTATATATATATATATATATATATATATATATATATATATATATATATATATATATATATATATATTCTATTATATAAATCTGTAAATTTTTTACGGTTTATCACATTCATTAAATCATGTTTCAACTTTGAAAAAGCCATACGTATCATATCACACAAAAGGAAATAAAAATTCAATTTTTATTGTTAGTGATGAGTTGTGCGTTTGTAATATACTAGTGTAGTCTTTAGAATGGGCCCTCCAAATATATGTAGGCCTCAGGGCCCGCGTGCACTGCACGCTCTGCACACCCCATCTTTGCGGCACTGCGCTTCAGCATGGATATTTGTGCGATCTTTGTTTGTCAATACACGTTCGTATAAATTCCACATTGCCGGAGGAAATCGAGAAGGCCGTCGACCTTCACGACTACGATTTTTACGGCCAATATAAAAATCTTCGAACCAATCTAATAAATCTATAAGTTCCTCAGGTAAACTTTGTGATAAAATATCTAGTGCTTCATCAAGATCTGATATAGGAACGAAAGCTAATGTAATTATACTTTTTACGTGTATAGTGAATTCTGGTTCATTTTTATAACGGGATATTAAATGGTGCTCACCTAATTTCGATCGAAAGTGTTGACATAAATGAAAGTAACATCCGAATACTTTTACATTAGGGAATGCATCTTTTATAGCTGTAAAAGCAGCAAGTTCGAAATCACAAGCAATAGATTCTGGATTTAAATCTGGTTCAAGTGTTTTTAACATTTTTAACAGTTTTTCATAAATACTAGCCTTTTTGCTTGGAAGTAGTGCATAAATTATTGGGTGTACACCTCCTAATGCTTCTGCTAAAATAATATAAACCTGAGAAAATAATAATGGAGCAATTCTGAAAGTGCCGTCACAGTACCAGGCTCGGGAATTTTTAATATCTTTAGTCCACTAAGTCGGCCAAATATAAAGATCCTATCTGATTCCTGTCCACTATCTGCTAATAAGAACTGTTCGCTGATTCCATTATTTAGCGAGTAAGTTTGGTATATTTCGGGTAAATGCAAAGTTTTTAAATCCATCGGTGCCGCTGGTGCTAAATTTTCTTTATTCCGTTTTCTCCTAATCATTTTTTGTAACGCTTCATTATTTTAAAGGATCCCCTAAAAATATACTACTTTTAATACGAGGCTAACATTGATTTAATTGATTTGATCTGTATTAAAATGGACCGATATTTTAGATTCTGAACGGAGTGATATTAGTACCTATATTAAAACGGAGTTAATATAATTTTATTTTTTAAATATTTCACTAATATTTTTAATTCATGTGTAATAAGTATTTGAAAATATTTGAAATATTATATCAACTAAAAAAAAATATTGGCAACGTTCGAAAAATATTTAAAAAATTCGTCAAAATCATGAATTATTAATATTCGATATAAATTGGGTACCTAATTATTTCGTAGTTAAAAATGAAAAATGAATAAAAATTGAATACTCACTTTTGCTGATTGTGCCAGACCGTTAACACATTCATTAATTATTGTAGAAGTTAACTCCATCGTTTCAGTAGCTCGCCTTTTCATTTTTGTCACAACAATATCAACTTCGATTTCCACAGCTTCAGAATCGTGCGTGTGTTCTCTGGTTGGAAGTTTGATAATATCTCAGTTATCTATACTAGTATGCACTCTTGCTGTACAAATATCTTTTCTTCGACATCTCCAAAATTTCACTTGACTATTTGCACTAAATTTATCAAAAATGTACATATAACCGTCATGTTTTAAAATTTTACGATTTCGTTTAGATTCAATCGATGCCATTTTCACTACACGTCACACGAGTCAAATGACAAAACACTAAGTACATACTATTTTACACTTATCAGTATTAAAACTTGTAGTTTAGTACTTTTCAGATTAGTAATATTATCTGTGAATTTTATTGTTGGATTATACGTTTAGAAAATATATTATTACTATTAGATATATATTATATACCTATTATACCAACCTAACATTTAAAGATATCGACAAACGTATTTTTAAATTTGTTGATAAATATGATAAAAATGACATCCCACATCTATAAGGGAATATCTAATAATTTACTTATTCATTTTACTGTTTTAAAATTTTTTTTATCTAAATAAATTCATGCATTCATTTATTTTTTCTTTATCGCCGAAACGGCAGTGCCGAAAATATCTATCGCCGAAACGGCAGCGCCGAATCGACAGCGCCGAACCGGCAGCGCCGTAAAGTCCTAGACCCGGTTTTACTGCATATACCCTGGGTAATACAGACATTTTGTTACAGCGATTTCATCATACAATTATTAAAAATGTAAAAATGTATGTAATGAAAGTTTTTTCATTTAAGGGAACCTAATTTACTAAATACGTTTTTGTTGTTTTTAACTACCGTTAAACAACAGTTTTGTAGGATTAAATGTTACGGCGTTGTAGCGTTAAATCTATTTCGACCGCCACGAATCCATATATCAAATATAGAGTTTTGTATAATTTCGTGTTTTTCGACCACCAAAATTTATCAAAGAAAAAATTTTAAAAAAATACCCGCAATGCAAGTCGACAAATCAATATTTAAATTACAATATAATTATTATCATATCACAGACTCGCACGACGCGCTTGAGTGCGAACAGTCGAGGTGCGACGCCGACAATGTGAAAATCGGCCGACCGAATTCTCGCCGACCTCACTTTAATGTGTTAAGCATAACTACTCACTAGGACAGTCGCGAATACAAAACACATAAACGAATGAGTTTAAAAAAAAAAACGGTCGTCATCGGGTTTCAAATTGTTTGAAAATACTTCTTCCCGACGGATTGGATCGCGTACGTTATCGGGAGCATAGAGTTTGTTTGTCGTCGAAAAATCGTCACGGGGTGACCGTTATCGTTTCAAAAAGTCACAGCAAAAGTCGCACGGAGGTGGGAGTGGTAACACTGTAAAACGTGCACGGCACTAGGACACCGACCGAAACCCAGGTACGTCATACCAAGTGACGTGTCAAAACTCAAGTGAACAAATAAGAAAACATGTGTGGAAACTAAATAAAAGCGACCAAGAAAACCGCAACAACACGACCGAGTACGATAGTACGTAGTAGACACCGTTTTCGCGAAGGTTCGATCAATACGCTTGTTACGACGTTCACGATGAAGTTTCATAATATTCAAAACGACGTGTTTATAATATTACTATTAAAACTGTTATATGTTGCGCAAATCCGTGGAAAATATGACCGTACGGAAGCCGATATAAACGAACTAAGCACTATATTAGACAAGATCAAAACGGATCAAGACTTTTTCAACCGGGAAGTGTTTATGGATGACGACGAAAAAGGATCTATAAGTGAGTATTACGATTCAAGAGTTACCAAAGCCAATGTTTATAAATTATCTCACGTATTGAACATAGCACTGTCTTGTGAGTACAGCGAGATCTCGTACCATTACATCAAACTCAGTGATATGCATATAGACGAATGCTTAGAGAAAGTTCAAGAACATCCATTTTTATTGCCATGTATAAAAGCACTGCTGTTCAAAACCTGTCTCAAAACGTACGATTCCACGGATTACATTATGAAACATACTGATATAATGGTATTATCGTTGGGTTACTTGATGAAATTCGCGAAAAACCCCGTATTCAAATATCACGACGTTTTGAAGTATCTGTTATTGTGGTACACATTCACGTATGACAAACACCAAACTAGGAATACAAAAAAATGGTACATTTGGAATGAAAATCAAACGTCGCGTATAAAATCTATAAAATTAACGAATTATCAAATAAAAAATAGTTTGGAACGAATAATAGTCAGACATTGCCGCGATCCCAAGGATTTTGAAAAGTTTTTATTTCAAATAGATGGGAAAATCAAAGGTGACGTCAACGTTTTAATTGAAAACATAGGAAATAAATTAGAATCATTAGCCATCCCTAATTATTATTATAATAGTGATAAAACAAAGAGTGTGATAAATTCTTCCGACGCAGAGTTGAGAGGGCTAATCACACTTCTCAAATCCCAAGTACCACAGAACTCAATTAAAATCCCCATGAAAAACAGAAAGATTAAAGATAAAGAAAAACTGACAGACATACAGGAAGTATTCGACAAAAGCATCAAAGACTCGATTGACTTGGATGAAATATTTCTATATAACCAAACATTAATACAAGTAGTGTACGAAGTAATTATCCGACACGAAATCAAAGCAGTCAAAATAATGACAAAGTACTACAGCAGTGTCAACTATGCCGACAAGTGTTTTGCATTATTAGAAATAGTAGAAAATTACATAAAAAACTTCAGAGACAATGCGTTGTATGAACAATCCATTATTTTACGACGAAAACTGCTGAAAAATGAGGAGTACTTAGTGACCGTATGTCGGTGCATGAACGACGTGAAAAAACTCGAACAAATTAACAAAATCGTCACCTTTTGGGAAAACGAAACGGAATGGGTACATGATATCAAAAGCAACGCCGAGTTCGGAAGTTTTCTGGAGTCCTTATCGAAAATATTCATTGCTGCTAAATTCCATCCGATCGTTTTAAACGCGATTTGGGAAAGAACCGAAGTCGTTTATGAAGCAAAACACATTTGGGTCTACGGGTGGGACATGAAACTGTACACGATGTACAATAAGACAGTGGACAGCGTGCTTTGCAACGAAATATTGAAAACGATGGACCTGCTGAAAACGATTGAGATCCACATAAGTCATTGCCTGACGTCTAATTTCAACAACGAAACGATTTTTTCGAATTTCCACAATAAGCTCAACGAGGCGATCGTCAAAATTGCCAATATAACCCTGAATGCCCCTTCTCAGTATTCCCTCGACTGGGAGAAGATATTGCTAACGTTGATCCACAACAAGAATAACTCGCGTTTGTTCAACGCACAGGAACAAAAGACGTTCAAGGAAGTGGAAGTGAAACGTCTGATAAGGTTCCTGTACACCATGCACAATCTGTTGAGCGAAAAACGGTTCGTCTTGTGCAGTTGCGGAGCGTCCAGCGATCCGAATGTCGTCGGAAACTGTGCCGATTTCGTCAAAGGACACTGGACTGAAAACGTGAAAAATATCAACGATATAGAAGCCGTTACGGAACTGAAGTATCTCATGTTGTACAGGAAGCAATTCCAAATCATCATCGGTCGTATCGAAAAACTTAATGCCGAATTCAAGTCTCAGATGGATATCATGATCTACTGGGACGGTAACAAAAAGCACCTGAGAGACGTTTACGACAGCTACAAAGAGCAGGTGTTCGACATTCAGGACGCACAGGACTACGCCAATTTTTTCGTCAAATGGGTCATAGCTATTCCGTATACCAGGCTCATGCTTCTCGTCCACGGAATGGTCGGTGACAACGCAAAGGACGTAATCAAAAAAGAATTTAATGATATAACAACGAGCGTTGACAGTTTCTTCAATGTATTCTGGTTTTCGAATTTGTCGATCTACTACTACTTTATTCATTTGGTCGTGTCGTTAAAAACATTCATTATCGGGAACAGCCGTGACATGCAGACCATCTCAGAGAAACCTTACGACGAAATCGGTATCATAAACGTCGTTGATATACCGGCATTCAAAGGAGATTATTCCGAGTGGATCAGTGAATTTTTGTCTGAAATTAATCGTTTGGTGACCCTTTTGACTCTCTCGGAAGACGAAAAGAAAATCATGGATAATTCATAAATAAAAATTACCGTACCGCTTTTGTTACATCGTGTGTTTATTATTAAATTTCCATTTATCAAACTAATAACGTAAAGGTTTTTAAGATTTATGCAATAATATTTGTTGATTACGTTACGTTTAAATCGATATTGTTATAACTATTATAATTATTTTGTTTAAATAAACCATATTACTTCCTAAAAACTTTTATTTTATATGAATATTATTCACATGAACCCTGACATCCACACTGCCAGTATTACTGGACTTTTTGTATTTTTACTTTTTGTGTAATCACTGTATTTTATATTATTTGATTAACAAGTTAACATTATGTAAGTACAGACTCACACAATTTACCTCGACTTAAAAATGAAGTACTTAATCCAAATGAGAGATCATAGACTAAGCTGCTACAGTTAATTTTTGTATTATAAATATACAAAATAAATATATTTAACACATTTTCAATACGATATTATGAAATATAATAACAATTAATGTATAAAACTACAAATTTATCTTAACAAGGAATCAAATAATTTTTAATTACTATGGAAAATTTAATTTAAAGTCTCCACAATAAACAAGTTTCATTAGAACTTAAATTCTTGGAATTGAATGAAGCGATGACTGAGCTTCAAGCCAAAGAGAGCATAATTGATAGTTTGGTCACAGAACTGGCATTTTTGAGGATATATTGAAAATTATATTGCTAATATTATGCATTATATAATTTTGGATGGAATCATGTTTCCACTCTCGAAATATTCTAACAATAAAAAAAAAATTGAATAATTTAAAAAAAAATACGTTTATAAAACAGTATTTAATAATGCACTTACATAAAGAAACAATTGAACTAGAACTCATTCAATGGTTTAGTTTTGAAGTTTATTAATTATAAACAGGTACAAATTGTTCACTATTTTCATTGGTTTATGATATAGGAAAGTATTATACAGGACAATCCACAGAAGTCATTTTAAATGTAGGTATTTAAGAACAGTTTATAATCATTTTAATACAAACGCACTAAATTTTGGACTTATTTTTTACATTAATTTTATAAGCTTTATAGAATAGGTCACATTATTACTTTATTAGACATCCAAATACAAATTTAAACAATTAAAACTGTTATTAAAACATGATATTTAAAAATTCCATTAAATCTCAAAGTACATAATATGGTCATCTTAAGACGAACAATTTCAACACAAGATACAAACTTGTTGTTATTTACTTTAAATATTCAATGTATTTTACACAAACTTTAAAGACCAGTTAATTTTACGCTATAAACATGAAATACAATGTTGCGAAATTGCGTGTGCAAATTTAACTGTCAAGTGTCAAGTGACAACTGATAGTAAATATAATACCAATAGAGGTTATATTATTATCATTGCCATACTTTTGTTATCTAATGTATTACATTGGTTACGGACAAAAATAAACTTCATTGATGATAGCAGAATTTATTGATAAGTTTCTAATAGATTATTTCACCGACAGTATCGAAAGGATGGTGGCATGTTATTACAGGTGTCCTTAATACATAAATACGAATAATTCATAAACTATTCGTCCTAATTTTGATTTCAACATATCAAAATTTACAGTTAATGTCTCGAACTAATTTCCGAGGTAAAAAAGACTTGTGAAAAAAAAAATGTATGCCCACAGAACACACTAAAGTCTACACAAAAAAAATAGTGGAAAATATAGCCCATATGGTAATTTCAACCCAAATTTTTGCATTTTTGCGACCAAAAAATGAGGTGAGCGGGTTAACACATAATTCTCTTTTTTTTTTACAAGTTGGCCGATATTACGCTTATCTGGTGCTTTTACAGTAATCTGTATTATTCGTATTAATTAAAATGGATATTATAAGTAATACAAGTATTAGAAATATAACTGACACATAAATTGTAGATATGTGAAATCATTATATCAACATATAATTCTAAAAATACTTTTATTTGTTATAAACGACTTATTTTGCTTATTTGATACGATATAATAGTATCGTAAGTACTTTTTTAAAAAAAAAGATATATATGTATATAAATATTTTTATTTATATTGAATTAACTTGGCGATGGAAAATCTCGAAGTAATTAAAATGACCAGTGAAAAAAATTAACTATTGTGTCGTATTAATGAATAGAAATTCACTTTCCAATAATGTTTAAACGATTATGTTCAGAGGTGGTCATGTTCTAAACGTTTATGTAAGTGCTATTTTAAAATGAACAAAATAGTGAAATAATTTTCAGTGCTTTAAATCAGGGGTCGGCAACTTTTTTGGTGGTAAGGGCCAAAAATTAAAAATAGATATTTTCACGGGCCATAATTTGAAATACACCTTTTTTATTTAAACAAAATACTGTAATAATTTAAAATTGCATTTATTTAAGAACATCACTGTTTGGTACATTAACTATTGAGGTATCTACAAACAAAGTTATAGTTATAATTACACGTCGTAATAATAATAATAATAATAATAATAATAATAATAATAAATACATAGTAAAATATAGTATAATATTGGAAAAAATAAATAAATGAAATAAATAAATAAAAATTAATGTGATTTTTAAGTTTGAATAACATCATAAAGTTTATTGATAGCAAGTTTTATTTTCTATGTAGAAATTCTCAATACAGCGTTTAAGTGACCGTCGGTTAATCGTGAAGCATGTTTGCTTTTCCGATATTTCATAAGTGAAAAAGTTTGTTCACAAATATAAGTGCTCCCAAATATGGTCAACATTTTTTTAGCAAAATATTTTATTTCCCAATTTTTATCAGTAAAGATTACGTGTTGTGTAATATTTTTAAACTAATTATAAATTATTGTCACGGGCCGCATAAAATCGCTACGCGGGCCGCATGTGGCCCATGAGCCGCGGGTTGCCGACCCCTGCTTTAAATCATGGACACGACAAAGACGAAGAAAACGTTTAAATCGTCCACTATTAAGCAATATTGATAAATTATTAACCAGGACACTGCTCGGATGTGTTATGGCATCATCGCGGACCAGTGGCGTATATAGAAAATATTTTCAGAAGGGGCTTATACGGACAGAGTTAAATTACTACTGCTATCTAGAATGACTAAAAAGATACAGAAGATACAGTAGGTTTCTATTTGCATTTAATTTACAGAATGTCCAAAAACGATTTGAAAAACGCAATAAAATTTGTCTTGACTAATCGCATTATTTCGAATGGATGAAATTCTAAATAAACATAAAACACCATTAAAATATAACAAACGTTTAAAGTGAATTTCAAAGTATTTTGAGAGATTTCAGATGGGGCTGAAGCTCACTACCCTCCCCCCCCCACAAACTTACACCTATATACGCCTCTGTCGCGGACGCAACTCGGATGTCGTGATAAATATATTTTTGTATTTTGGGACGCGATTCGTATGCGGACGTTTTTCGGTACGGTCTCGACGACGCTATTGATATCTGGCGGATACCAATCGAGACTACGACGGGCTAAGCTCGCCCGCGAACCGTTTTACGTGCGCGAATGCGCGTCGCCGTCACTCACGACTCGATCGGAAACGGTTGGTTCACTAGTGAGAGACCTGAAAAGCGAAAACCGTATCCAGAATCAAATCTTCGCCTGATGCGTAGTGGAACATTCGCGATTATTAGTCGTGTGCAAGAATGCGTATTGACCCCGACGATACCGCGACATTGCGCGCATTATGGATAAACTATTGTCTACATCATGCAGGGTTGCCAACCGTCCCGGTTTTAGCGGTAAATTCACGATTTTAAAGTTTTTTTCCCGCGTCCCGATCAAAATTTATGCGGGACACAATTTTCCCGGGACATCAGGAAATTAGAAATTTACCTTTTTCTACGATTTTACAAACAATAATATTTCATTTGTTATCGCGCACAGCAATAATTAATTTGTATTATCTATGTTTAGATTCTATACCGTTTTAACATAATATCATTGATCATAAATAGTTACCTTTTTTTTCATAAAAAATAAAGTCATTAAAAAATATTATATTAGGTACCTACTTATTATTATTTTATCAATCATTATTTTTATTCAATATCTATTATAAAATGTCTGTTAAGAAAGTATTAACATAAAGAGAGTAATTATATGCGTGTTTTATTATTATACGTTTTGTCTTTATGCCATCATTTGTCAAATTATTACCTTTATAACTATATTAAAATCAGAAGAAAATGTTCATTTATTGGGAAATTTGTCCCGGTTTTCCGAACTTAATAGTTGGCGACCCTGACGTCATGACTCATGACGACTTGTTTTTTAAGAAATTTCAATATTTACACTCGTGTAGAAGGTGTTTGCAAATAAATTATTTCGTCAACTCGTACTCGCATATTGTTTTTAATACACTAGTATTTTTGACTAAAATTTAAATCACTAAAGTGAACTGCAACGTTTTAATATTTGGAAATATTTGATAATTTATCTGCAATGGCTTTCGTTTCGAGAACGGATCCAATAGACCTTGTAAATTAAATAACACCTTCAAAAAATATAATTATGTTATGGAATATTATTATTACTATTTTTATTCATCGCTTACAAGTTACAACAGAAAATATACGTATTTGCATTAAATATCGTCTATAACACTATAAACTGTTAAATTTCTAATACGTAGAATATTCTCGAAATTCAAATCATACACAATCGTTACATTAATTCGACAAAAATTCAAAATTTTAAATCGATTCCCGTTTAATGAAATAAGACCGGAACATACATATACTATACTATATACGATGTACAATCAGAAAAGAAATTGACTGATACATATTAAAAACTCAAATTCAAATTATTAAGTCATAAACTTATAACACACACAGTCAAATAAACGAAAAAATCATAAAAGAAAAAAATCTTAAATTAATTACTAAATATGAAATGTAAATAAGAGTTATATTTTTGAGTTTCAATGTTATTAAATAAAAACTACTGCATAGAAGTTAAAATACATTACATTATATAGCCATATAAGCGTTTACGAGTACCTATCTACCTACATAATATGTAATATCTACTGAATTTAGATAAACTGTAAAATTCTTTCAATTAATAACTTGAAAAAACTTTGTTGATTTAAAATTTCAAAATGGTTTTGCTCAAAAACGTCGTTCAGCACTTTTATATTGAATATTATATGATCTGTATAAGGCAATAATTTCGTTACCAGTCGCGATTTCTGGTGGCTCTATGGCATCGATATAGATTCTAAGTGTAGTTAGATTACATATTATCGATATATGTATATATATATATATATATACATATATATATATTTTTTTTTATATATCAATGGCACCGATGCTGATGCTTTATCGTAGATTTTATACTTCTTGAAGTGTAAGATCCATGGACTCGACGTTAATAAAATTATTCTCAAATCTAGAGGCCTAAAATACATACTTTAGACATATTACAACTTATCTAATATATGGCAATGCCGGTGTCACAGGCTATTTTTACCCCCCAGAAATTTTACCGTAGGGGGGTAAAAATCGCCGGAGGTAAAATTTGCCTAGCGTAACATGCTATTTTTACCCCCCAGAAATTTTACCGTAGGGGGTAAAAATGGCCGGAGGTAAAATTCGCCTAGTGTAACAGGCGATTTTTACCCTCTCCCCCCCCAGAAATTTTACCGTAGGTTATTTTATTATTTTAATTTTATACCCTTATGTATTCTTTAATATTTAATAGGTTTAGATATTTAATTAATATTTAGATTTTTGGTTCATCAAGGACGCTATAGCAATATATTATCTATTAGCTAATACAAAATTATTAATACCTCAATAGGTGGACTTATACATAAAATATTCCATGTACAAAACTATGTACATGTATGGAAGGTACATACATTTATCATATATTTACCTATATTCAGTATTCAATAATATAATCGTCAACGATTGAATGGATATCGATCGAATTTACCAATGGTCATTCGTTCTGTATTATATTATATATATATAACATAGTATACATGGTGATTCAAAAAACGGGATAATTTTTCAATTATTTTTATATTTATTCCAAAATAAAATGAAAAAATTCTTTGAAGTAGAGCTGTTTAAACGGTGTTTTATTAAGTGCGCAATATTTTAAATGCATATAATTTTTTATTTTTCATTTTTTTCAATGTTCGTCAGAACTTGTTCAAACACAATTGATTCAACATATTTTTACCAACGATATTTTAAAACAACTATCCGTGCCGGGATAGCTAGCATTTAAAGATAGTTTAAGCGTTCGACACTGTAATCGGGGACCTAAGCCACAAACAAAAAGTATGAATATATATGAGATCGAAAATTAAAATAAATACGTCCACATTTTTATGGCATTTCAACGCGTTCTACTATGTCGAATCGTTGATAATCAATCTTTACAAGCGGATATTTACATCTCTTTTTCCTGTATCTAGTTTTGAAACGAGATATTTAATGGCAATAGTGATCGTCCTCTAAATATTGATCAACGGTATATTCAACTTAGTTTTCTATTTTAATTTTCCGTTATCCCACACCACCTGCATAATTTCAACCACCATGTGTTAAGCTTACAGCTTATGGCACGCTTGTTTCAAATAAAATGAAAAAAATTAAATTATTATTTAACTCACGAGTGGGGCCAAATATTTAGCCAATGTTTATACGTGTAAAACCTCTCTGAAACGGAATCACAAAACATTTTCGTCACAGAGAGTTTTCCGTTACAGAGGATACGAAAAACCATTAGGTGTTTGAACTAGGGCTATTAAAATTTTCCGTATAAATGAGGATACCGCCTTTCAGGTGTCAAGCGTAGTGAGGTTTTACTGGGAATGGGACTTTTCGGCGCTGCCGGTTCGGCGCCACCGGTTCGGCGATAGATATTTTCGGCGACGCCGATTCGGCGATAAAGAAATAAATAAATGTATGCATTTATTTAGTTCAAATCAAATTTTAATTAATTTTTTTTTATAATAATTAAATAATATAGATTGATAAAAAAATAGTAAAATGAATATAGTTGAAAATGGTATAAAAATTAGTATGTCACAGTGAAAAATGTACAATTTTAGTTAAAATTTTATTTTAAAGCTAAATTATTAGATATTCCCCTTATAAATGTGGGAATGTCATTTTTATCATATTTATTGACTAATTTAAAAATTCGTTTGTCGGTCAGACAGTCTCAGGCACAATGCGTACGTAAAATACAATCCTGGGCTAAAATATATGAAGTTGTTCTGAAAATACTATTAAATTATTAAATTATTCCTATTTAGTACTTAAAATTAATTATTGTTATAAATAATCAATATTCTGCATTAGGTTTTAACTTATAAATATATATAAAAAATTAAAAAGAAAATAAACACATTATACAGGCATGTTCTCACATGATAGTACATACATATTTGTTTCAAATAGTTTTAATTTAATTTTTATTTGTATAATTATCTGTTATTTATCTAGATAGAATATTTTTGTATTTTATCTTTTCGTTAGATGAATTTGATTTGTTTGTCTTTTATCTGTATCTTAGATAAAATGTAGTGTTGTTATTTTTTTCTTTATCCGGATAATTTTTTTGTTATTTTTTTCCCAACACTGATAATACGATATAACGCGATGTGATATTATACATACACGTCGTGGCGTAGAGTGTAGCCCGCTTGTAATGTACTCGGAAGGCGGACATCGTGATATGGACGCGGATAGAGCTGCTTTTTTCATTCCGCCCGAACCTTTGTAGCCGCCAGAGCACTACTTCTACTACTACTACTACCGACTACTACCGACTACTACTACTACCCACTACCGCCGACACTCTTACCTCCACACCTGCAGCCCCACCTCCGTCGCCACCGTTACGCCACTCGTCTCTTTCCTCCGCCTCTGTACCGCGATCCTTATTATCTGTCTGCATACGTTTTCGAAGACGCGTGCGTGCGTGCATAATATAATAATATCGTCATACACATACACACACACACACACACACACACATACACACACACACGCACGCGAGCGTATAGTATACGTGTTGCCACCGCCGTACTTCCGAGTACGTATGCGACCCATTGTACACGCGTGTGCGGCGGCGGCGGCGACGGGACGCGATGCTGCGTCATGACGTTTCGCGCGCGCGAGAGGGGGGAATGTGTTTCCGAAAGAACGTCGACGTCTGCGAGAAGAGCGCGGGCCGTGGCGGCGGCGGTGGAGGAAGGTCGGAGGGCGGGATCCGTGTACATCAGTGGAGGGGGGGAGTGGGGGAAAAAAATAAAAAAAGGAAATACATAATATACAAGCTCACAATGGTCGGTCGACCGGTCTACCGGGCGGGGGAGGAAACCCGGAGGAAAATAGTTACATTTATTTCGCGTGGGATACATATATATATATACGAGTATAAGTATATATATATACACGCGGTGGGAGGCGCGCGGTACTTTGGCTAATATGTATATATTTCGACCCTTTCGTTCGCGCGCACAACTCGACGACGACGGCGGGCGGGGAGAGAAAAAGTGACAGAGAGGCTGCTCTATGGAGATGCAGACGAGCAGAGAGGAAGAGAGTGACAGAGACAGACAGAGTAAGAGCGGAGGGGGGGGGGCTATGATATCTTTCCGAGATTTGAAATATGAGCTCCTCGGGAAAACTGTGCATTCAGACCGTCGACCAGCAGCTGTCTGTCCCCACACACGCGAGAGATCGCGAGAGAGAGTCGCTGCGCACACAGTGTTCCGAGGCACATTTCACGGTTGGCCGCGAGTTTCCACGCGCGCGCTCCGACGTACACACGCGCACACGTCACGCCCGCGTTTTTTCCCCGTCTTTGTAGATCACCGCCACAGTTCTTTACGCGTCCTTGCGTTTTTCGACGACGATCCGCCGCCGCACGTCGGCCGGGGATTTTTTCATTCGTTTATATTTATACGTTTCCCACCGATCTCTCGCGCTACAAAAGCCAATCGTCCCAGCTGCACCGCCGCCGCCGCCGAGGGTAATAATAAGCCGAATTCGGGCCCCCGTCTCGAGGTGGCTTTTCTTCCGTGTCCGCGAAAACGCCACCCTCCGTCTTCTTTAATGCCGTCCTCCCGCCCGGACCACAAGTCGTCGCTTTTACCCTTCCCGAAAATAACACGTATTGTCCCTGTGCAACGACACCGTTCGGCGCGTCCCGCGGCACGAAATCGACCGGTGTCGTCCACTTAAAATGTATACGAGAACTTTAATTTGGCGTTCAATTGGAAACGCGATTCTCGACCGTTAGCCAAGGATTACACTTTGATCGCGTGAAACCTCGTCTCGTTCGTTTCGCGCCGAAAACAATAAAAATGTGTGTACCCGCTCCGTCGTCGTGTTAGGGACACGAGAACACTACAAACTGCTAACAACCGCCGTTGTCGCGTATTACCTCGGCCGATAAAACGGGTTCGACACTTTTATTTCCACCGAAACGTTTCTCTGCGAACCCTTCAACGCGCTTTTATTTGTTCTTATCATGTAAAAAAATAAATAAATAATAATAATAACATTATTCCTCTTCACAATACGACACGCGGCGCCGCCGTCCAGCTGAACTATGTGCACCAAAGTCCAATGGCATGTCGTGGGTTTAACTATACGTGTACCCGTCGATTATTCTGAAATATCAATACTTACATTTATTTTTTGTTTTTGGATGTGTCGTCCGTTTCACCCTCTGTGCAATCGGATTACATAAACGCGAACATTCTACTCGAGTTGACGACTCTGGTCGATGTTGCGATTTCCTAATCGTATTCGTTAGAAAAATCATTGCCATTTGATAGTCGAGTGCACGGTCGAATTCCGATGTGACTGTACGTACGTTAGATGAACTCTTCAGATTTCCTACGGGTTTTCGTTTCACGTGTATTCACAAACAGGAATGAAATCTGGAAAAAAATTGCAAAATTATTTTTTTAACAATTTTACATACAAACACTGTTAAATTATGATTAATGTTACGATAATTATCAACAAATTTTATTAAAATTGCTGACATACAACAATATCGAGTGGTAGCTACAACAGTCAATCGAATGTTAGTTATTTCTAATTTAATGAACAATAGTGTATCAACAATTTTATTTAATAAGTGAAAATTGAAAAAAAATCATACTGCAAAATGTGGTGTGAAAAGTAAAGTTTTGCCAACACTTAAAAAAAATCCTTTTTGTGTTTAATGTGTTAAATAACTAATTTTTGCTTCATATGATCCCATAGCAAATATTTATGATAAAAACATTAAAAACATTATTAGGTAGGTAGTTAAAATTAGTTTGTAAAAGATGACAAAAAAATTGTATTTTTATTTTTGTTAGAATCGTTAGATTATATGGTGAAACCTTTATTGAAAACATCCCCTGATAAAATTATCTACTTGAGAATAATTTGTTTCCTCGTTATTTCAGCGTTTAATATTTATTAATATAGCCTATAGGTCAGCGGTTCCCAACCTTTTAGATACTATTACCCATGAACAAGGTTAGATATTTAAAATTACCCCTGCCCGAAGAAAATGTTGGATTACAAGGTAATCAAATTAACAGTGTCATTAAGATTAAACATATATACCTTATTAGGACATAAGGTAATTCCCAAAACTATAAACATAGATTATATCATTGCAGTAGTTGACACGTGATTGATGCAGATTTAATAAAAATAGGTATAAAGAACAAAAAAAAATTTGACTTGTTTGTAACCCTCAAAAAATCCTGTTTTACCCCTTGAGGGATAATTACTCCCAGGTTGGGAATCGCTGCTATAGATCTATCACAAAGATAATTATCAATGTTAATAATCAGGGCTCGTAAGTTCATGTATTTGCATATCAATCTTCCTAAGTCGTATTTCATGCAAGGTGACAGAAATCTATTTCTAGGTATACTGTGGTTAAGTATATGAATCTATTGCATATTTAGAGGTTTTTTAACTATTTGGTATATTTATGCGTTTTTCTTTTTACCAAAATTTGATCAAAATGCAATAATTTATATTTTTACACAGTATAAAATACATGGGAGTTTTTATTGAAAAAATTCTTATTGTGCAATGCCACTCCTTAAGATTTATAAATTATTTAATTAAGTGTTTTGTATTGTTTAATAAATTGGATTTTAAATTTTCCGATTTAAAATGAGTGACTGACTGACTGGACCAGATTGACTGGATATTTTTTTAATTGATTATTGATAGATATTTTTAATTTATTTTTTGAAATTGGGTACATTAGTATAATAAAATATAACTTTGAATAAACTTTTAATGATATGAATGGACATTTTTTATTATTCCAAAATTGAACTGCAGTATTTTTATTTTTTCATTTACATATTTTTGGTACATATTTTTAGACTTTTAATGCATATAAATGCATATTTCTGAACTTTTAAAGGCATATTTCAATGGATATTTTTCCAGCTTTTAGTGCACACTTATTTAGGCATTTTTTAGAGCATGAACTTACGAGCCCTGTTAATAACACTCATAAATGTATAGAGTGTCGAATTTACAAAAACCTGCAACGAATAGAATGAAAAATTATTCTTGAACGGATTATAAAATATGTATCCTACATACGTATAAGTCAGTACACTGTACAAAGTAATATTGCGTGAATCGGATGATGACTGAATTACATTTTGAAATTTCCGAAAATCCTGCGTGTTTTGTATCGAAAACCATCACAGTCCTATCACGGCTGCATTACGTTGCAAGTACTATGTGTCGGTACTCTTCGCGGTATGAATGCACAAGTGCCCGAAACACACGTTAAAGAGGGCGCGTTAAAAAGGTCCTGGGGGGCGCGCGCGTGATTTATGTAAATGTATTGTTGACTCGCGGGACGCGAGTGTCTGAATCGCCTGTTATTCATCGATTCGACTTTTACGGAGTCGACGGTGACGCCGCGGAGCTGGAAGCAATTAACCGGAGTGCCGGCCGCGCATTAAATGCCGACAATAAACGGTCTCCGTGTTGCCGGTCTCGGTCGCGTCAGACGCCGAAGCGACGTGTGTTACGGTGTCGTAATAATACCGTGGCAATCAGCGTGTTAACTATTAAGAACAGTGGCGTGACGAACATTTTACCTATAGAGGCAAATATCAAATAGCTACCGGCCCACCCACACATACATACGATTTCAAAATATGCACTTACATACTGTTTTTCGGTAGACCATAAATATTGATAAAAATTTTACAATAATATAAACTGTGTCAGAATAATCCAACAGGGTAATGGGCATAGGCGCAATTAGGTGGGGGCTGAGGAGGCTCAGCCCCCAAAATATTTGTCTAGCCCCTTCAAATATCTATCTAGCCTCAAAAAAAAAAAAAAAAAAAAAACAGGTACAGAATTGCCTGGTTAAAATCAAAGAAAATTTTGCTCTTGATGATATTAAACAAGTAGTAACTGACAACGTGTACCCAAATTTATATAAACTGCTACAAGTAGCTTTTACTAAATCTGTTAGTACGGCCACCTTTGAACGTTCATTTTCTTCGATATGGCGATTAAAAAATTGGCAGTGAACAACAATGAGACAAGCACGGGTTTTCCAAATTTATCAATTTATTGAACATCGGAAGAGACGTAACTATAATAGTCTGACCACAAAAAAAATTATTGATAAATTTTCAGCAGTAAAAAGAAGATTAGTATAATTTAATAGTATTTTATCTGACTGATATGTATTTTATACATATCGTATTGTTATTATTATATTAAAAGGAACATATTAATTATATTATTAAACTTTGTATTTGAAATAAAAGTTGATTTAAAACTGTGTTATGACTTATTGTATAAAGTGCAAAAACTAAGAGTATCTACACTACATACAGATATATCGGTACATGTATAATTAGTCTTGTTTCTACTGAATATAGTTAGATACGAGGAGACGAGGATTAAACAGCTGTAGGTAACTTTTTTAACACGTGTAAAAAACAAACAAGTTTCAAAGACAGGAATTATTTATTTATTTTTCAAAGACAGGTTTCAACTGGTCCCCACCGGTCGACGCACACACACACACACACGCACACGTGAACGCACCAATGACGTCATGGTAACATTCTCGGTGTCGGACAAATTAACAGAATGAGACATAAGACATATACATGTCAATAAATTTCGATAAATAAATAAATAAATAAATCGCGCGTGGGTCGGTGGCCGAGAAACCGAGTCCCCGCGCGGACGCGAATACGGTTGACGCGTGACGGCGTGTTATCGCGTCTGGACGTTGTGACGCGTCGACGTGTCCTGTGCCCGTACTTACGAGGTCGTCGAAAAAAAAAAATCGGAAAAATCGGAAAAAAGTCCGTGGATACCGTCGTCGACGCTTTATCTGCGTGGGGCGGCCGGGGGCGCGGTCGACGAGGTGTCGCGGTAAAAAGAGCGCGCGTTATAAGAGCGACAGTGGCGAATGCCCACTCTGATGTGTGGGCATGCTCATTAGATTTATATTTATCATAATGTATTATAGTCATATTTAATTTATAGTACATAAATTTGTAATCGTTTATATTTAAGATTTTAATTTAATATTTTTAAACAGCACTTACTTAAATAATACTTATTTTAATTGACAGTTGAGAAATTCTTTGAACAAAATTAAGTTACCTCCATATTTTATTTATTTGTAAATAAAGTCAATTCTCCTTTCTTTTTCAACAAATTTTTCTGTAACTTTATCGTGAAATTCAGGGCTCATTTTTAAATCTTCTAATACATTTTTTTCAACAGATAAAAGCCTCTTAGAGCGAGGTCATTTGGCCGCCCAGCAATTTAATCACGGTACACGAATAGCGTTCTACTGTTATTGAAACTGCAGTTTAACTCGTTAATACTGAACTCGTGAATTATTTTTAAGATACGTACATCGGTAGACCGAACCGAAGGGGTCATAGAAGACATGCATTATTTGATATTAGTATTTGGAATTGTTATGAATTAATCCAAAAAGATATTCCACGCACAAACAACGCAATAGAAGGTTGGCATGACGGTTTTAATTCTATGTCGAATGCAGTTCACTCGTCCACATGGACATTTATCAATGCATTAAAAAAAGAAGACAATTGAAATCAATTCAAAGTCGAACAAGCAATATTGCTGGACATTCACTCCCTAAAAAAAGAAAATATAAAGATTCAGTTCTACGGATTAAAAATTTAGTATTGCAATGCGAAATTAAACCTATTGACGGACATTTGAGGGGCATCGCTGCAAATTTTCAGCTACAAATTTAGAACGAATACGACCATAATGGTATAATGATAATATTGACTAGATTTTATTTACATGTCGATTTACACTAATTTTGATTGCAGTGTTATATATAATTCATTGTATTTTTTCATATTGATTTTGTTTTACTGATCAGTGATTATATATTTACACTAATTTTTGTTGATTTTATAATGATTTGATAAAATCATGGTTTTTTTACTCTTATGCCGCGCGCTCATTTCACCGCCACCAAATGACGTGGAACCGGTCGACGAAACGTTTTAATATTATAATATCATATCGTATACACTCCGCGTACGCCGAACAGTGCGCCCCCATAATGTGATACGCGAAACGCCCTTTTAAAAAAGGATATCGTCTGTCGGCTCGGCGTTGACACGAAACGAACTTGTTTGCCGACCGCACGAAAGAGAGAGAGGGTTCGTGTGCATTTGACGCGTTCGATCGCTGTCTCCGTCACGGCGCGGCGTGAAAGATCGCGAATCTCGTATTTTTCTCTCTCTCTCTATCTCTCTATCTCTCTAGATCGCACGCGTCGCACGATACACACGCCGGTGGTTCTTATTCGCCTCGTCGCGTCGCCGCCGGTGGCAGAGTGGGCCGGCAGACGACGCGCGTGTGTTTACTCTCGCGTACGCTCGAAATCGTTCGAGAGCGCCGGGTCGGAGCGTCTTTACGGGTTTCTCAGAACGTCGGTGGCGTTTAAGACGTCAGACCAGTTACGCCCGACCCTTTTCTCGCGGGCCGGCCGCTCGAGTAAACGACTGTCTTCCCACGGGCCTCCGAACACGGGAAAGTATGAACGATCGCTATCGCCTATATCGGACGATTTTATATCGAACTCGTTTTTCTTGACTTTTATCGATTTCAAAATCGACCATTGGTCGGAGTATAATACTTAGAAATATAAACCGTCGTAGGCGTCTATTTAATTCGATCAGTATGTTTTTCACGTAGTGCTCGAGTGAGTTGATAATGAATTGTAAAATGTCTGAGAGAAAAAAAACGTGTGCATAACAAAGATCTTCGATTTTAATTTGTTTTTAAAAAATCGAAACGGGTCACGCAGAATACCTTCGTGGGCCAAATTTAGCCCGGGGGTTAGGCATCGCTATAAAGCTCTGGTAAAAACCGATGATCACAATATAATAGTTATAATAACAATGTATACCGACACTGATATTTCAAAAAAAGTATGCTGGAAAATTGTGTGATCTGCTCAATGAATTTATCGATCCGAACCGGTTTAAAAAAACATATATAATATATAATTCGATGATAGGTGCAAAATGGTTTTTATTTAACACCGCAGTTTTGAGACAGTGAATTTTTTTAAATAAACCTTAAATCAATTTCGATTCGTTACGAAATACCGCGTGGGGTGGTACACGGCAAAGTCCGGAGACGACGTGATTCGCAGTACTTCTTCGATTTTCATATTCGCTTTAATCGGTTTGCAAGAGCATTGTTCAAACGAGATCATAGATCAAACGTTGTTGAGACGTGCTGGTATATTATTATCAAATACAACACGTGACGGGGAAAGAACAAGGACCGCAAGGGACGTCTTTAGAATATGTCGACTCGAACATTTTTCTGTCATTCGGTGATACTTTCGTAGAGGTGTAGGCTCGGTAAATTTTTACCGCGTTAATTTACCGGTAAGGTAAGTTACTGGTATATTTACCAATTATTTTTTTACCGGTAAATATTTTTTCACCGAAAAAAGTAGCACGTGACACCTCAAATTAAACGTCTTAACAAGGTGAATATTCATAACATATCAGTCGAAAGGAATAGCTGATATTATGAAACTTAAAACGTCAAACGTTCAATGTATATCTAGAAAAAAAGGCTAGATTTTATTTCGTTTTTTTTTTTTTTTTTTTTTTTTTTTTTTATGTTATTTCAAGATACTTGATAAATCTGATTTGATTAATTTACAATGTATTTTATAGGTACATTTTTAACAAATAATATATATTCATATAAAATAATTTAAAATACAAACAAAAGTCAATAAGAAATTATACAATACACTACTAGGTTCTGATATAAAGTCATAAGTTAAATTTATATCACCACGAACACCCTGATATCCATTAAATAATAAAAACAAGCGTTACAATAATTATGAGTTGATGAAAAATAGAAAGCGAGGAGTTTTTAGGGGTGTCTTGATAGTTACATACAAAATGTATCAAAATTTACCAAATTTACAGAATTTACAGTAAATTTACGCAAATAATTTTCTTCGGTAAATGACCAAAAAAAAAAAAAAAAAAAAAATGTACGTAAATTTTACATCTCTATATTTTCGACATTTGTGAAGATTAATATCGTGTACATAAAAATCTTCGATGGATCAAACGAGACGGGATATTGCTCAGCATAGGCAACCAAACTTACATCGCAAATGCTCAGAGATACTGATCGCTTTCCGTGCCTCACTCTGAGGAGCAGGCACGGTGCAGGCGTACTGCAATCATATCGAATTTTAAACGGAAATATCATATTTTATATAATATATAAATAATATTATTACACACATACCACCACGTGTTCGTGTGTCCCGAAATATCGTCCCGTAACGTACTACGATATGCGGACACGTCGAATCGTGGACTCAAATCGAAAAGTATGCAGTCACCTTCAAAAACAGTTTGTACCCGCTCATTTTTCGGTCGATTTCAAATGCGCATTTATTATTATTATTTTTTTTTTGAATATCAAATTTTAAAATTTTATTTGTAATTTATCGCTTTACATTTGAACTCTGAAAGTGAAACGACGACGTGATGACAGTGATGTATTTTTTTATTTTTTTATTTTATACTCTAATTTTTTTTTTTTTTTGTTCTATTACCGTTTTCAACCGGGACCCTCTCGTCTCGGGACATTTTTCAACGCTCAACGCGTGCGCTCGCGAGTGCCCGTGAGCACGTACTGACACTCGAATCTCGATACAACGGCAGCGAAGCGAATACGGTCTCCGCGTCCTGCGCGCGGCGGCGACGGACCGGTTTGAAACTCGTATAAATACACTACGCGTTATTATTTCTATTATACTCTACGCCGCCCGCGCTTTCTTCGCGTTTCGTTCTCGTCAAACTGTGCGCACGGGGCGCGTACACTAGGGTGACCATATTAAAAAAAAAAAAAAAACACATTAAAAAACAGGACTTAAATAATTTTCTTAGTTTTTTTAAATAATTTAATCAAATTTTTTATCACAATTTTTAATCATACTAAAAAAAAACATAATTTAATATACCTAAAATAGTATCTAATATGCTTGAAATATATTCTTTTTATTCTTTTTAGAAGCAGTTACAAAACTAATACATCGTTTTTAATAAATACATAAAAAAAAAATAAATAATCATTATAAAAAAAATAATATTAGTTACTCCGTAAATTAAAACGTTTTGTAATGTTCTCAAATGCTTTATTTCTATACTGAACTTTTCTGAAATATTTTTTATTCGTATTGATCATAACTTTTCGGATCGCATATCTACACCTTTTTATTTGTCGTCTTTTTCCGAAAAATTTCTCAAATCTAGTAATTTGGGTCATTCTGTATATATCGTACCAATAAAATACAAACATATTTATAGCTTTGTAAGATCGAATAAAAAAACAGGACAAAAATCGTCCTGAGAGACGTTCGTCAGGACAACAGGACACAACTCTAAAATAAAGGACAATCCGTAAAAAACAGGACGTAGAGTACACCTTATATACGTATTTTACTTATACACATATTATATAAATACGCTCGAGCCTGACTTCCACGGCCCTTTTCTTACGTCATACCAATAGCGTATAGAACTCGCCCGTATATAATATAATATAAGTACAAATAAGTATACGAATGGGTATTGTACGACGTACGTATAGACGAGCCGTAGACGTACGGCTGCGCGGGCGGCCACAAAGACGGCGTAACGAAATCTTCTTTTTTCTCGTTTTTATTATATTATTGCAAAATTACAGTACCTCGGTTTTTTTTGCGTTATTTTTTTTTTTTTTTTTTTATACTTTTTCCAGCGACGAAAATGACGGATTTTTCCTTAACAAGGGTTTATGAAAACTCGACGATATTAAATTGCAGTACAAACGACGACGATGCCGGTATTGGCTTTCATTTTTCCTCCCGCCGACCCTCGACGGCACAGGCAAAAAACACAACTCTCAAACACACGCGTGGTGCATACTTTTGCCTTTAACAATTTAATATATACACGTAAATACGTTCTCTTTCACACACACACACACACACACACACACACACACACACACACACACACACACACACACACACACACACACACACACACACACAACACTCTGAGTTCAAAATAACACGGTCGTGTCGTCGTGGGCCTTTGTGTACAACATTTTTGTCGTCGTTGAAATCTTTTCGGTACACTCTGCGGCTTTTGAAGCGTTGTACGGTTTTGATTAATCCGAGTCGAGTCACGAGTATTTTGACCCGTGATTACAGGTGATTCTACGTTCACCCGCCATAGGTTCTATACCGATTCTGAAACTAACCATTACCGTTCATGAACACTTCGTAATGTTACTCACGAAACGTCGATCGTTGTAACGACTACAATAGATCTTCGGGAAACGCGCCGCTGGTGGAAAAATCAAACGTTTTTAAGGAGATACCCGCAAAAAAAAATTAACAGATTTTTTTTTTTTTTTTGTTTTAATCGAAATTTTTTTTTATTACGTTAAATGTGGTCGTGTGAATCGTAAGAGTTGACTTTTAACGTAGTTAAATTGTCAAAAAAAAAAAAAAAAAACCTAACATTTTGTGTTAAATAACTCAGATAAATCAACTATACCATCTTCTTTAAGTAGGTTTTGACGTTTACTGTTTTAACGAATAATTATTATGTCACATGGAGTAATAGTTTTATTATGAGTTTTACAACGACACGATCAAAAAAATTAAAATTAAATAAAATAAAAAAACACTCGAGGAATAGATGCCCGCTCCATTTGGGCGTTTTTTCAGTCAATCCCTCTCGTGCACTAAATCGGTCGTTTTCGCGTAAAACGTACGATATTCTATTACACGTCGCGAACGAAATACATCGCAGGAGTAAATTAGGCAACTCATCGTGCGTTTCGACACGACGACGACTACGACCGGCGGCGACAAGGGGTCGACGAGTGTATTATTATTACGACGTCGTCGCCGTCGTCGGGTGTCGGCCGCACCCCATTTCGCGGCGCGTAACAAATTTTTAATTTTTAATCGCACGCCACGCATTTTCCCTCCCTACGACGGATAACGATGACGCGACGTCTTAATAATCGACGGACGGACTTTAACCTCTCTAACTCTCTCTCTCTCTCTCTCTCTCTCTCTCTCTCTCTCTCTCTCTCTCTCTCTCTCTTTTTCTCTCTCTCTCTTTGTCCGACTGTTTCTCTAATTCTCTCACTCGCATCACCACGCCGTTCTATTAGGAAACGGCGAGTGTTGACGCTGCGTGCGTTTAAAACGAATCGATTTCCCGTCGTCCATAAACGCGGCGGTAAACGGATTAAATGCAGGGGTCGGCAAGTGATTTCTGTTGGAGTCCGGAAAGTTAAAATAATACGTAAACGGGGTCCGTATAAAAAATTATTGATTTCAATACGTTATTCAATGATTTTTACTAAAACGTTAAAATTATTTGAAGAGTAACCTAACGCCTTGTGATGTTATGGGAGAACTCGCATTTCTCGTCTATAGCCTAGTAACTCGGAAATCGGGAGCTCTTGTAGAACGTCTAATACGAAATATGTCCTCATGGCAGGGCTTGAAATCGAAATAAAACTTTTCGATTTTAATTTTAATTTCAATCATCGTTATTAGTTTTTTTCGATTTTAATTTTAATTTTGACTATCGGTATATGTTTTTTTCGATTTTAATTTCACTTTTACATTTTTTCTGATTTCGATAATGCAATATTATTTTTAATTTTTATTTGTTCAATAATTATCAATTCACATTGTTATAACATTTCAACGTTTAAAATGTTGAAAGATTATGATAGGAAAGTCATAGTATTATTACGAAATTCCAACCATAGATAACTTAGTATATCATTCAATTGTAAGGTTTGGTGAAAAAACTCGACATATCATTTTATAAGGATAACGAATTACGAATTAAAAATAAAGTCACCGACTCCGTTATCGATGAACGATTCTTATTATGAAGTAATCACAATATTATATTATAATTATAAATTTATAACATGTTATTATAATATTGGGTGTTGGCTATTTTTGAAATAAAAATTTCATTTTAAATTAAAATCGGTATTTATAAAAAACCGATTTTCATTTTCATTTCAACTATCGATATTTGTTTTTTCAATTTCAATTTCGAATATCGATTTTCGAACAATTCGATTTTGATATTGATTTAAATTTTTTTAAATAATTTTTACGGTTTTTATCGATGTTTATAATCGATTTCAAAATCGATTTCAAGCCCTGCCTCAAGGATCAAGGTGATAATCCGTGAACTTTGCTCTCTACTTGTTTAAAAAAAAAATCGTTTTACGAAATGACGCCTTTTTTTAATAATCACGATGGAAATTGAAATAACGTACTTATTAAACCATCAAAGAAAGATATGTCGACGATCCAGATTACTGCCGTCCGTGGTCCGGATTCGGATCGCGGTCCGCCAGCCAGTTGCCGACCGTTGGATTAAAACGAAATCGTCGCCGTCGACTGCTCGTCAACGAGATCGGAATCGTCGCACTGCTCTCTGTGCGCGTGACGCTCATACACAACGGGCAGCCACGAACGTGCTAATAAAAATGAACTATAACTCGGAAAATTGTATGCGGTTTTTTTTCCTCCCTCGTTTTTCTCGTACCTATTTGTTTTTTTTTCCCGGGCCGTGTTTTTAATTCGATTGTCGTCCGCTATCACCGCGAGCACGCCTTCGGCGTACGTCCGGCGGCGTGTCGAGGATTTCTCCGCCCAGGACACGCGCGTTTCCTCTCTGTTCCGGTCGAAACTTTTTTTTCTTTTTTCACGTCTGATCCGATCATAAATATAGTTTTTTTACGAGTGGCTATCGTGGAAAATGTTTCTTTTTTTCCCCACCTCTAAAATAGCACATCATTATACGTGATTTTATAATAGACATAGATAAAATAGCACATCAACGATTTAAAATAGGTATATAGTACACACCACGAACACGGTTATGGCGCACGTAGAAACACGCGAGAACTATTTGATTTCGGAGCGAAAAGCAGAAATAAATCTTTGGAAAACTAAATGGAATAGTATAGAGAGAAATATCACACATACTGCTGTTACATCACTCCCGTACCGTGAAGAATATTTTCAAAACATCAAAATCCTATCACAATTATTTGCCGCGCTTCCAGAGTTCCACGGCAACTGTCGAAATGTCGTTTTCTACCTTAAGGAGATTGTACAAAATTATACGCGCTCTACAGTGACCGAGTCTATACTAAACGGTTTGGCTCTATTAAATATTCATAAAGATAAACATGTAGATATTGACTTGGTTGTCGATCAATTTACTAGAAAAAAAAAAAAGAAGAAAAATGCAATTAGAGGACTGGCCAATAGAATTGTAAAAGATGTAAATTATATTACAGTAGGGTCTCGTTAGTCCGAACATAGGCTAATCCGAAAGACATGGTAATCCGAACGGGCTTGACAATTATCGCATCGCTGTATTAATACATATAATATACGTATGTTGGTCGGACTTTTGCGGGACAAGACATTTAATCAACGTATAAGAACTACAGTTCAAAAAAATGTATACAAATATTTTAAGCGCTAAGGTTATGATATGTAATAAATATATTTTCTGACTGTACACACATACATATATACAATTTTTTGCACTCATTGTCTTTTTAATCAACGAATTTTAACGGATTAATACATATAAGAATGTAATATAGGTATAATTTAAAAAAATTATAAAAAAAATTTTAAATTTAAAATTCAAATTATAAGAAAATTAATTTTTTTTTTTTTGAAAGTCATAGATAATCCGAACAAATCGGTGATCCGAACGACCCCTTTCCCCAACCTCGTTCGGATTATCGAGACCCTACTGTATATTGTTACGTACCTAATTATTAAAAAAAAATAATATTATATGTTAAATTGTTTTTAAGTTTTACAATGCTTAATATTATGTTTAAGTATCAAATTTTTATCGCCCCCCCCCCCCCAATCGTACACAATAAGTAATTTAGGACTATTACTATCAACGAATTAATAGCACCCTGCACCATGAAAAAAAAATCTTAGATCCGCCACTGATTTCGGCGGTCGGTTTTGTAACACTGAACAAACGGCGTTCGAATAACAGTCGACGAGGAATGATTATGAGGGATACGATTGTTCGACCGCAGTGAAGTCCGCATCAGGATAATCCGGCCGACGCGACCTCAGGAGTCGGATAAACTCGGAGCCGTTCTGGCTTTGTCAGTCGCACGCGACCAAGTCACGTCTCGACCGGCGACGCTTCAGAGCGGCCGCGATTTTCGAAGCGATGTCGACTGGACCCGCGCCCGGCATCCGACTCCGGGTAAAACGTCGGGAGATTCGCGAAGGACGCGCGCGCGCCACTCCCTCGCGTTTTCGCACGTTCACCGCGACGTTATCGCCGTGATCGTTACGAGCGCGATAATTAGACCGCGGAGAGCCTGAACACGCCCGGTGACGGACGAGATTTAATTCGCGCACGCCGTGACGACGATGATGATAGTGATTAGTCTACGCCCCCGCTCTCAACCGGCGGTGGCGGCGACGGGCCCCGACTCACAGACTCGTATTCGTAATTTTTGCGCCCGCGAAGCGTGAGATGAAACGTCACCCCCTTCTTTGTGGGGTTGTGGAAGGGCTCCGATTCAAAAGAAATACGATTTTTTATTTTTTTTTAATATTTCAGTACCTATAAAAACTTACCAGTGTAAAATAGATTTGAGAGAAAATTCCGAATGATCTATTGAATGAATCTATTTAAATCGAATGATTCATTTCTAATAATAAAAAAAAAAAAGTCGTTCCCTCTGTTTAATGTAAATATTATGTGATATCTTGTACGCCAAGGCGTTCGTAACCAATAATAAAAAAAAAAAAATCATCGCGCTGTTACGAGTGTGCGAACGTCAACGGGATCGGCGAAAACGTCACCCACGAAACGAGACGACGACGACGGCTGTGAATCGACCGGCCGACAAACCATATTATCGTGTAAAAGCGTTTAAGCGAGCGCACACGACGACGTGTAACGACTTTTTGACTAGGTCGCATTATAATAATAATAATAATAATAAAAGTAATAATAATAATAATAATAGTAATAATAATTACAATTACAATAATAACAACAACAACAATAATAATGACGGTAATCGTAACAGCGACGGCTAAGAAATTAATTAAACGCCCGAAACCGCGAACGACTACCACCTACCCCGTATAATCATCGCGCCAATAATAGTGCGATAAAACGGATTATTCGAACCTGTGCGTCTACACGTTGTACTCTTATGACTAGAGTCCGGATTTGTATGCACTAAAAAAGCCTAAAATAGTATGCATTTATGCATCTAAAAACTTTTAAATATGCACTTGATATGCTCTGATTTTTTTTAATTATATGCAAAAATATACGCTTGCCCAACATATATGCATTTATTTGCATAATTTTTATGCACTTAATTATGTTTTTGTTATTTTTTTAATTTATTTCATAAATAATAATTCAACTAAATAAGATACGTAGTTTAATTTTTTGATTGCAGAAATCAACTTACAATATTGGTTGAGGAATAGTAAATATTTAAAAATGTATTCAACAAATAAAACAAATATTTTAATAAGGAATAGTAAAAAATAATATACAAAATCATATTAAATCCTCTTATAGCATTTCTTTGGTTAATATTTTTGAACAAAGATACAAAATAAAGAAATTTAAAAAAATACACGGTTTTATAAACTTTAATACTTTAATAGGTACCAAATATGCTTGAATATGCAAACATTTTAAAATATGCCGTCATCTCTGAAACATGCATTTATATGCAAAATACATTTTTTTCTATGCATTGTCCACATTTCTTACTGTCATCGAACTGCATTCACTCATTAAAAATATGAAATTGCATAAAAATCCGGACTCTACTTATGACGTACGTTATTAGGCGATCCGAAAGTCTCGTGATATTTCGGGCGCTTGTTATTTCGTATTTTAGACGACATAATAATAAAACCTAATGGGTAATATACAGAAATATCAACTTGTTCTTAATAACATAATGTCATAATAATATTTCATGCGTTATACACATTGTATATTATAATATGGTCAACTTGTATTTTCGTTTAAATGTGTAATATTATTTACGAACTTTATTTATAAATTATTTACATACGACATAATCAGTTTTTATATGTAAAACGTTATGTTAATCGAAATGAGTACGAAAACAAAAGCAATAAATTATGTTTTCTATAAATTATACAGTCGTTTACTAACGTGTTTTCGTATACAAGACCGTTGCGACGAGAATTAAAAAAACACGGTTATTTGAATAAAAAAACCATTTTAGAAATAAAAAAAACGCGGGTTCGGCTTAAAACCAATCGACATGCGATTATGTTCTCTTTATACACAAGATTACCTGGACCACTTAAGGGGGTAACGCGGGAAAAATATTATTATTATTCATTTTTTTTTTTTTTAATCGACCGTTCGACGAAGGACCGCGCCAATATGGTAATATAACACGCGCATAACGCTAGAAGTGATTTGTATACGTTTTACAGGTATACGACAATGTACGTACGTATTAAAAAAATCGTCGATTTTGGGTTAGTGAAATGTTTAAAAACCGTGTTCGCTATAGTGGAACAGACTTATTTATTGATTTGAAAATGAATAGTGCTGTTAATTTCTCAAATTTTTGCCGTATGAATGTAAATGATTTTGAAATGTCGCTTCAATCAATTGGACCTATGATTAAATTATGTAATTTGAAAAAACACTACTATAATATGTATAACCTACACCGTACTTGTACACTGACAAAGTGACAATGATCGTTTTGTTTTTGTCGCGTTCCGACTTTGATTCAAACAGTAAATACATCGAAATCATGAAAAACCCCGTCCAATAGTAGTCATAATTTCCTTTGATGTACCGACAATCCGGCAAACACGAAATACACACGTATGCGCTGTATGTGATGTGTGCAAACGCGTCCTCCACACTATCGCCGTTTTTGATGAACGCTGTGTATGTGGGTATGCTACGTGTCGTGTTTGCATACTATGTGGACGCGCCTTTACGTCGCGTTATTGTTGTTTCGAGGTGCCTGACGGTATTCGAACGAACGTCGCGTTGTTGATCCAATTTCCTATCGTACGAACATTATAAACGTACACGTTATTATCGTTATGTATACGTGCGTGTACGGTATTATTATCGACACCGCATTACACGCACCGAATAACATTGTTAACGCCGCGCCGCCGGTCGATAAATTACGACGATATAATACATTACGTTACGTATTCCACGAGTCGGCGGCGGAAGTGGATACAATAATAATAATAATAATAATAATAACAATAATAATAATAATAACGATGATGATGATGATGACTAGTATACCCGTTGCGAAAATTCGCAATAGATAATTTATTTATAAATAATAATAATATAATATATTATATCGCGGCCGAAGGGTGTGACGACGATCGAAGGATCGACGGGGAACGCGGAACGCAAGCCGTCAGCGGATCACCGGCGTGTGCGCACGGTTTACGCCCGACGTGTACGACGGAGCGAACTTGACGAACTGAATCCGTTTGTCCTTACTCGAACATACGAACAAACTCCTTCGATGTTTTCGTGTTACCCTTAAAAAACGAACATTACTCGATTTTTGAATACAGTACTCTTCCACCCCCGCCTTCGAAAAAACGGTTTTGTTTGATTTCTGTAGTCGACGGAAGGACTGATAACACATTATGACGTTTAAAACGATTAGTGACAAGACGTAAATTCAATGAAAACGTGCAATCGTCACACGTTATCCAAGCATAACGATTTTTGTACGAGATACGTTATTACGAAATGTTTTTTTTTTTTGAGTTGACAGCACATTTCAAAAAAGGTCAAGTCACTGAAAAATAATTAAAATATATTGATAAAGCGACGTTGGAATCTTACGTTTGGTTTCAACCTCGATATTCTCCCACTCTGTCGACGTGCTCGTTAACAATAATTTACCGATTTATCGAAATTCAGTTGTTTTATCACGACCGTATCTGCGATTCAAGAACAACCGCTTCAGGTAAACGACGACGGTTAGTCCGACGAATTTTCACGGCGAACGAACGTCAACTAACGCGTCACGACCAAAACGATTTCGTTTTCTCGGCCAACGAATCTAGGGGATGTTCACATTCCTAAAACATCCCCATCCGGTTCGCGCCACCGAGTCGACGACAAAGACCGCGTCGATAACGTCCACGACGTAACTATATACGTATTATAATATCGTATATATATACGCACACTGATACAATGTTACACTGGTACACGCGTGGGCACAATAAACGATACGCGGACGTCAGTGTATATGTATATATTGTATATTATGTACACATATACATATTGTATAATATAGGTATTTGTGTGTGTGTTCACATTACGTTATGACGTGCACGGTCGAATCGGCGGCGGCGCAAACGTCCGGTAAATGGACCGTACTTCCGGTAGCAGATACGGTCTCGGGTCCTCTCTCGCACGCACACACACACACACGTACGAAAGTGCGTTTACACACGTGTGTGTATAATGTAACACGCTTTTGCGGGGGTGGTGTGGAGGAGACACTGCAGAGGCTGTCTGATCGATGTTATACCTTGTGCGTGTGTGTGTGTGTGTAATACGGCACGTCGTGTTGCGGGGAGGAAAAGGAAATGCAACGGCGGCGGTGGCGTTTGGATTCCGGACAAAAGATGTTGCGCGAGCGTCGACACGACCGACGGCCGTAGCCGTCCGGGGGCGGGGGTGGGGACGCGAAAGGTGGGTGTGTTCGTGTCTGCGGTGTCGCATTGTTTAGCCGCTGGCTGGCGCGCGCGGACCCCTTTGCCGACGGACGCGGGACGGACGGGGCGCGGAGGACGCGCGGCAGGACTGGGAGGAGCGGCGGCGGTGGCAGGAACGGACTCGGGGGCGAAATGACGAGGACGAGGCGGCGGCGGCGGTGGCGTGCAAATGTCGGAGTTTTCCTGGACAAGCGGCTGACCTCTTCAAATAATCAATAGCCGCCGCCTCCGCCGCGCTCGTCTTGCTCGTCGCTCGCGGGGAACGAGGGCCGAGGAACACAAAAACCGCCGGCCGGAGGAGTCACCACCACCGCCGCCGCCGCCGCCGCCACCATCGCCATCACCACCGCCGCCGCCGCCACTACTACACTTCCCCATATATACCTACCGCTATACCACTGTCGTTCTTTCTCCCCCTTTCCCTCTTGATCCGGCCCGCGTCCAATCTTTTTCCCCTGCACCCGTGTCGTTTTCTCCTCTCCGCGTGCCTCGCGCCCCGAGAACGCGTGCGCGCGCACGTGTATGTTTCTTTTTCCAGTTACACACAAATACGATTTTTATGTTTACGTGCGACGTAACGACGACCACGACGACGACGACGACGTAATTATACCATTATCGTCATGCCGTCGGTATCGGGAGAGTACACGTTAAAAGAGCGCAGGATCGACGACGACATCAAGTAGAGTAGCGATTGCCGATTTTAATTAATTAAAAAAAAAAAAAAAAAAAAAAAAAACAAAGCATTCTTTTTTCTAGAACGCGAGTTTTATATTTTCATTACAAGCAGGCTCGACGGATTGTTTTATACCATATATATATAATATACACATACATAAAGGCACGAGTATCGTCATGGCGCGAGACATATTATAATACCTAATTGTTCGCCGTCCATCCGATGTCACACTTCAACAGATGATCCACGGAGGCCTACCCAAGTCGATAAATGCACGATTTATCGTTTGCCATCATCTCTGAACGTTTGTTTCTGTTATTATTTATTATGTTGTGTTTTTTTTTTCCACTGCCGTCGAGATAACGGTTCTGTAATTGCGTCCTATGCATATTGTATATTGTTTTGAATTTAATACCGCCGCAGCGACGTTTTATGATCGTCGTTTTATCGTTTCGAATCAAAAACGATTTCACGAAACGCGTTAAACGGTCCGCGTCTCGTTAAAAATTAAAAATCAAACCGCCAGATCCGCGGGAGAAAAGATATAAATAATAATTACCTATCCGTTTATTGTATTTGTTTTTCTTTAACGTCGTTACCGTCGTCCTCGGTCTCCGTGGCTGCTGCATCCCGATCACGGGTTACGTTCCCCGGCCTAATCGACGGATCGTCGCACGTCGTTAACAAGACGGAGTCGAGCGCGTAACGCGCGTTCGGTGACCGGTGTGATTTCAACGTGCAGCTGTTCGCGCGGCCGGTGGCGTCTGAAATTAAAAAAAAAAACAAAAAAGTTAATAAGTAGTTTTTCTCAAAGAGTTCAAGAACCCCGTGAATAAATCAAGACCGCGGCAACGTTATTCGCTCCGCGTTGTACCGATTCGCAGAACGGTCGAGTTCTTATGGTAATCAGTAGTCGTGAAATCAAGTGGATTAAATTAATCGTAACAAACAGCGAAAAGTGTGTACCTACCCAATTTAATAGTATCAACAATATAATTTAATTGTTTTAACAATAAAAAAAATGTATAAAAACATCGCATTTAGATAGTGTTCAAGTGTATTTATTCTTATTCATATCTTACTCATTTGTTAAGTACTTTAGTTATTTTCTTTATCGGTCTCTGTTTTAGATTTTGTTCGTACAAATTTTATTGTTATTTTACTATTGTATAACACATTTTCTAACTTCAAATTATCAATTGTAACATAGACTTTTATCGTAATTATTTTTTGTTTTAAGAACTTGCTCTCCCAACACGAGCTATGCTTTTTGGGAGTGATGCAATATCGTTTAATTCTTTTTCTTATTATTGTTATAAATTTATAAATTACTGATTAACGTCAATTTAATATTGTTCAAATATGTAATGTATATTATTTTTGCAATTAACTTATAATTATTATTATTAACAATCGCACGGTTTGCGCGTCAAAACGATTTATCGCGTAATCATAACGTTTCATCGACTGTGTTAACGAAACAATAAACTAATAAAAAGTGTACGGCGAAAATATGGTACGTCTATGAAAAAGAAATATGCATATATGTAGATATCATCATAAATGCATATTATATACATAACGAAAAATTCGAATAAAAATTTCACCAAAAATCACTCGAGCATTTGGAATGTGAGATTATTTTTTTTTAATTATACGGACACTAACAAATTTACTTGTTTTAAAAAAAAATTATCTCACGTGTGCGAGAAATCATACGTATTCATAATAATTATTAACTGAATAACTTCTATACTAACGTACACGATATGATGTAGAAAATAAAATAAATGGACTGATTCGTACGGATATTTGCTCCTAAACCACGGTTTCATTATGTACAATAATTATAGGTAGTTAATTAATGTAATTTAATAAATATATTTAAAAGTAATAATTATCAAAGTACGAATAAGTTTACGTAAAACATGCTACTTGGATCATTTCGCGTTGAAAACTAATTACAATCGACAAATGCATACGTTTTGTTTACCCAAAATCATAATATGTTCATAAATGACCATATGGGTAAGAAGAAAATATTTACTAACAACGGCGCGGCGCGTTGAATAAAAATTATATAAACGGTGGTACACCTACGATATATCGTTAAGAATATTTCTAATTATTATCAACGTTTCCGGACTAATTTAAATCGATAATCCAGCTCTCGGTTGATCTTTTAACTTTTACACTAAACGTTTTTACAAATCTGTGTCACTGTCATCATAAATCAATCGATGTTGTTTGCTACTACTTTTTCATATTTGTTATGTCTTGTGATTATTATTCTTGTTTTTATTGCTTTTGCATTAAATCGAAATTTACGTATACACACGTGAACAGAGTATAAATCAGAACAGTCAATGGGCAAAATTTATCGATTCTTTTTTTTTTTATCAAGAAAATCATCACTCAATGCGATATTATACCATCCGAATTTTACCAATGAGAATTAAATAAATAATAATAACAAAAAAAAAAAAAAAAAAATTAAATAAACATTCATAGTTCGAGAAACGAATCACGGTAAATCGTACGCGACATGATATCATTTACACGTTAAACGTTACACAGGCCACGCACAGACGGCATAATGTCATTATTACACAGACACAGACACAGATACAGACACAGACACAGACACAGACACAGACACAGACACACACACACACACACACACACACACGCACGCAGGCCTATAGGTGTCGGCGGTATGCGAGCGCAGTGTATGGGTTACGCGATGTGTATAGTTTATACGGTCTATTTTGTAAAAATCGCGCGCGTGTGTCTGTGTGTGTGTGTGTGTGTGTGTGTGTGTGTGTGTGTGTGTGTGTGTGTGTGTGTGTGTGTGTGTGTGTGTGTGTGTGTGTGTGTAAATTAATGCGGCGGAAGATCGGCGCGCGCACCCGGAGAAAAGTTCGTCGGCAAACAAAGAGTTGCTGCTCCATCACACATGTTGCCCGTGGAAACATCATCATTCAACAGTTGTTGTTGATCTTGTCGCCGTAATTTATGGCTCGTAGAAAAACTTTTTGTTTTAGCCGTCGTACTCACACGTAGATTCTTCGCTTGTTACACCGGGCCGTGTGCGATTCCGTAACGCGGACGGCCTTACTTCGCGCCCGCCGCAAGCTGTTCTCACACGATCGCAGACGCTCGTGCACGAGACGGAAACGGTATATTATAACAATATAATATACGACACCGCGTGACGTCTTGTTTCGAGCGTATCGTCTGAGTGTGTGTAACTTTTTGGTAAATTTTGGAATTCCTCGCGATTTCAAATATTCTTCTAGTTGTCGCGCTCAAATAAAAGGCATGCGACCGCCGCCGTCGGAGAGTTTAGCGCAGTGGTCGGCAACCTTTTCGAACCGACGGGCCACATTTACAAATTAAAAAGAGTTCGCGAGCCTGATAAAAAAATAAAAATATTTTATTCTTAAATTATATATTACGCAAAAAAAAAACAGTCTAAAACTTAAAATAATAAAGTATATAAAATAAAAATTACAGTTTTTAGTATACCTAATTATAATATGAAAGTATGAATGTAATGTAGTGGGTAAAATGCTTGATGTGATTTTTTTTGTTGGATATTGTCGATTAATTTTTCAATTTACACATTAAAATATCACTTGAGCTCGCTCTAAGAACACGGTGGAGATGTTATCTTATCGGTGATTGTCAAAGTATACCTACAATTATAAAATACGACTGATATAAAGTACCCGTAACAAAAACGCAACGTTCAATAATTATAATTATGTTCAATTAAATTTCGTCGTTCTAGAATTTAAAGCGGGCCGCCGATTGTCGACCAATGGTTTAGCGTTTTGTGTTTGAATCTTCGGGTTTTGCGACCGCTCGTTGCAGCGCGACGACGACGCGCCGAAACGCTTTTTTTTATTCGAAAATCGTTTTAGAAGCTTTTACCGCAGCGGGGAAAATGAAAAAAAAAACAAATTCGTCCGAACGCGATTTTATTCACAGCGGGACCTACCGCAACATAGTGTACGAAACGATAACAATCCCCACACACTCACGAACACTACACCCGTGTACTCGAGGCTGACAATCGGTCCGTGTACCTCCCCGTACCTGCGAGTACTCAGGTACGTGTACGTGACGTATATGATATACCGTATTGTAAAGAAAACGGGAGAGAGCGAGAGAGAATCAGAGAGAGAGTGAGAGAGATTAATGCGGAGAAAACAATATAATATATAATATATCGAATCGGCGAGCTGAAGAACGTATACGTATACGTACACACAGTGGTTTGTATTGTGTTTAATTGGCAGCCCTTCGCGGAAGGATTACCTGTTCGAAAACCGTTATCCCGTGTGGGTTTTTATACCTGTCAAAAAGGAGGTTAAAAACTCATATAATAGAACGAAAATTCAATCCGAACACGCACACACACACACACACATACATCATAACGTCGACCCGGCGGAGGATTCCTTGATGGAAACAGACCGCCTCTATTTAGCGGCGCCGACAATGAGTAATTTTTTTAATAGATCCCCACGAAAAAACGGAAATAAATAAATGGTCTTTTGTGCAATTACGCCCTTTATTCGGCGGAAAAAAAATTCCCAGGGGGGTCAACAACCGTGTGCGTGGCGTATTGTTTAGCCAAAGGGTTAGCCCGCGTACACACGGATGAGGAAAACGTGAAAGAATAATATTCCAACGGGCATACATATACATACGTGTGTGCGCGCGCGTGTGTGTACGATGCAGCGCGTTTGTCGTGTTTTACAGTGTTTACGTGGTAGGTACTGTGTATTAATATTTATTTGATTTTTTTTTTAATTCGTCGAAACTTAACGAGATTCTGTCGTTTCACTCGCGTTTCAGTACTCGCAACGCGTATAATACGACGGCATTATCGACGACGACAACGACGCGTCGTATTTTATCGCGCAGATGCCCAAATCATTGAACGACGTTCAGCTGCGCAAAGTACGTGGTGCTTCTAGCGCATGTAAACCTCGCGATGTATTTATGTACAGTGAAACCTCTGAATACCGGACACTCTCGGTAGCCGAAATATTGTCCGTTATTTAGAGGTGTCCGCTATTCAGAGGGAAAAATAAAAGAGGAGAATATGTTCCTGTCCCCATAAAAACGTCCGCTGATTGGAGGTGTCCGCTATTGAGAGGTGTTCGTTAAGGGAGGTTTCACTGTATATATATAGAAAACATTTTTTTTTTAGAAAATCGTCCTTCATACACCCTAATTTTTTTTTTCTTTTGGTCTTAAACTGTTATAAATGAAATATTTTCTCTCTAGGATAAAGTTAACCCGTGCCGAATTTAATTTAAAATCGGTATACATGAACTCTAGTATTTCCGTTAAAACAGATACATTTCTTGGGACACCTGAACATTTTTCTTAGCCTAATTTTATGTCCTTCCGACTTACCAGAATTTTTACCACGTTTTTGTGAAGCATTTACGAAGATCTGGATAAAATAACACTTAAATTAATTGACTATTATTTTAATTCAGAACATTGTTATTTAATATATAAAAATCAATATTTTATTTTTTTTAATGAACATTGAAAATATATTATTACAATTGGTAATTTCTCTTCAAAGTCTCTTTTTTCGAAATCGAGCAATGTATTGACTTCATTATCAGTCCAATGAACTTTTATATTGTTTGTACATAATTCAAAATTACCGGGATCAATATTTTTCTAATTTTCTCAAAACTTTTTAAAGAGAGGTATGTCTGGACTTGAAGTGACATGTCAAATTTCAGCCTCAAATACTGTTTTCAATAAAAGTTCACAAACATGATGACGACAGCCAAAATTTAACATCTCCCTCTCCAGGTTCTGTTCCAACAACACACATGCACCATTTATTCGTCCCGTGTTGGAAGCAGTTGTGTCGCAACAAAGAATTTGAACGTTTTCTGTCAGATTCCAGTCTGCAACTGTGTTGAAGACCGCATCAGACTGATTTTTGCCGCTTGAACTTTCCAATTTTGGTACTGCCAAAAGTTGTTCTTTTATACCAAATGAAACTAAAATGGGAAGACGTTCTTCTTTAGAATTTTTCACATTTATTGCTGGTAACATTTTGCCATCCCAGTGTACAGTCACCACTTTAGGAATCTCATTTTGAAAATCACGTTTGATGAATACAGCTCGTTCATGTCGAAGTTTCGTTCTAACTCGCTGGATAGTGGACTTGTTCACTGGAAAATCATCAGTATCCAATCCCAGAGCCCCAATAGTCGCTTGGACAATAAACACTGAGTCTCTTATGCTCAATTGACACCTGTCAAGTGCTGAAACCAATTTAGTGGTAATACAATTTTTCCGACCACGTTTTGCTTTCATTGACATTTCTGGGGATTGTTCTGGGAATTCAGAATCATCAGAGCTGAGAGAATCACTTACGTTACAGTTAACGACTGACGAAGACATGGAAGCTGTGTTGAGAATTTTCTGTCTACGATTTTCTTCGGCCTCAGCCCTTTGTATTGCTCGTTTTTCTTTTTCAGCAAACTTATTGTCAACACCACCTAAGCTACCAGGCCGGCCTGGTTCCCTTTGACGCTGTAAAGATTTTATCTTCTTCCAATGTCATGAGTTCGAGAGCACTAGCGTGTGCTATATCAAAAATGCAATCCAGCATACTCACAAAATCATTTCTACGATGCTCGAAGATTTCTTGAGTTTTATTTGCATCTTTTTGGAGATTTCTCCAGTCTTCGAATAACTTAACAAGTTTTTTTACACTATTGGGAAGAGCTTTCGTTGGAATTCGAGCTTTCTCCCAAAATATATTGCACTCTCGAACTGCCAAATTAGCACTTTCACTCAAAGATAATTTTACTTCACACATGCTATAAAATAAAACAACAAGCACTTGACGATTAGACGGGAGTTTAGCACCGAAAATTTGATGATTTACATCACCAACCAAAAATACTAGTATTTCAGCACTACGTAAACTTGACATATTTAATTGTAAAATAAACAAACGTCGAAGACGAAAATGAAACGCACCACATTATATATTATATATGGCGCACTTGTTCGGTGTGTATAAATTGTCCGACTCGACTTTACCGAGGCGGCCAAGGTAAATATCGGCCCACACCCTGCTAGCCCCTTCCGCGTTACGCTCGGCCGGCTTAGCCAAGTTATAAGGTGATTTCAATATTTACCCTAATCGACCCTATATACCCGCTCCGCGCCGCCGAAGTACCGAGCGCAGCAGATTTAACTTCGGCGACGGAAAGCCGGACGGAAAGTTTTGTTTTAACTCTCGCGCGCCCACGGAGACCCTTCGCGCGCGCGAAATCAATGTCCACAATTAACATTAATTGAAACGCTTGAACGTTGCGAACACGAAACGCGAACAGTGCACCACCGGTCGTCTCTCTCGCGCTCTCTCTCTCTCCCTATATATATACATACATATATATTTGTATATACACATACGTACATACGTGTCTGTATTACGACGTGTATTGATCATTCGTATAATACGTCCGTACGACTACGGTTTATGACTCATTCGTCTTGATTTTCTTGTTGTTCGCGTTAAAGTACACGAATAAAACAACAGTGTACCTACTTATGATAAGCAATGCGCGGTGAAAACTGTTTACTTTTGTTTTCACGCGAAAAACCGATTTGGTCCGGCGAATAATCGATTTCGTGACGAAAATAACATCGCGATGTCTCGTTTGGCTCGTGAAAAACCTATAAGATCGATTGTTATTTTGTATTTTATTTCCATGAAATAAAAGTATTAACACGTCTTATTCTTTGATTTTTTCATCGAATTCGTTCAATACACGAGCGAAATGATTTAACCACGGAGTATGAAAAATGTGTTAAATCGTTAAATCGATTCGTTAACAGAAATAATAATAATAATAATAATAATAATAAAATGGCGCATATACTTCACGAAGTTTTTTTTCCGTCTTACGGTACGGAAAAATTCATAGCGAGAATGACGTTAATATCGAAAAAAAAACATTTAATCTCTCAATATTACGTTATTTCATATTCGACGGATTAATACGTACCGTCCGAACGTGTAACGCGCGAAAAAAAAAACCAAACCAACTCTAACTATACGGAATAAAAGGGTTTGTTACGGTCCGACGGCGATTCGATTAAATTTGAAAACGATTCCGGTGTACGCCGAGTATGATGATATTATATTTATAGAAAATTTACTCGATTAACTCCCACGTACGCGCATCGTGTGCGCGGGGGCGGGGGCGTCGGTTCGGTGCGTCACAATGGAAAATCGACAAATATTTGTTTATTTAATTTACCCCGATAAATCGTATTGCACAAAAGTATACACAAAATACGATACGGTCGTATGCGTGTACGCCGTGATGGTAAATATGGCCGCCACCGTGTAGTTCCGTAGTTTCCACTCGTACGGTTTATACGCACTAATATTATTAAAAAAAAAAAGAAATCTATCAGCGTATAAAAAAAAAAAAAAAAAATATATATATATATATTACATACGTATAAAAATATATACGTGTGCGTACAACTAAAAGTCCCCGTCGGTTTTATTATTTTTCCGATAGTAAAACTTACTTTTTTTTTTCTTTCAAATTTTTGTAGAAGTACGCGATCGGCGGCGGGGAACTGTTACGGTGCACGCGGAAGGACCGTGCGCGTAAAATTTATGGTACGCAACGAACCGATGGACTCAGCAGTGTCCCGGTGCGGCCATTTTCCCCCGAAAACTCGATAACGTTTTTATATTGATGAACGGACTCGGTGGCGGAAGGGGCGATATTTTATACAGAGTACCTAACTCGGTTACCCCGGCACGGTGACGGCGGCGCTGGTGGCGGCGGCGGCGGCGGTGGCGGTGGCGTATCGCACAGGAACAGAAAAACCAGCATCAAATCTACTTTCCCTTCTCCCGGCGGCCCCCTGCAAAAGGGTATTCCCTTGTAATAATAAATCGTGCCCTATTTATTTAACCGTGAAAATTGTTCGACTTTATCGAACTATACTACTGCTTTTTAAAGCCCAATACTATAAATCAAATAAATATTAATGTGCATTAGCAGTAGTACTGTCATTGGACCTTTTGCTCGGGTTTTCCTGTGTTTTCGTCCTGTAACTGACTGGGGAAAAAAAGGCCTAAACGACTGAGGAATAGAAAAATGCGAATACCGCAAAATAACAGTTCAATAAATTGAAACGGTCATCCGTGGTCTGGGACGTTTAGATGTCTAAACTCTTGCACGCACTGTCGTGAACGCAATATATTCTCGATCGATATGACATATAAATACTTAATCTACAAATACTTATATTATTATTATCATTGTACATTTTGTTTTTTTTTTCGCTCGAATCGTACCCGTGAAAATCAACGGTTTAATATTCAAGTACAAAATACAATTGTGAAAATTTCGTTTTTGAGTTCCCGGAATAATTCAAAACAAGTATCGCCTTATTTTTTACGTTTTAAGCCGTTATACAGTGATTAATTTTTTATTTTTTTACTTGAGAGTGTCTTTCTTGCATTGCAGTGTACTCAAGGTAAATCCAAGTGCCACCTTTTTCCATTAAGGAAAACGTTCAAATCGAATAACTGTTGTCAGTAATCGACAACTTTGGCCTAAAATACGTATCTATTAGCGTGTAGACACTAGACATCGGTTACGTCCGTATTGTATCATGAGATCAAAACGATTACTATTTGCTCATAGTCAACTGATTCCAAATCGGTTTATAAGGCGTATGAGTCATTTTCCAAAAAAAAAAAAAAAAAATGAGATACTTCCGGTACACGTGTTTAAAGCTACTACAATTTTGAATTGGCCACCGTCAAGAGTCATATTTTTGGATTTTACGTATTTTGCGTGAACGGGGACGATATGTACATAGAAATTAAATTAAACGCGACCGTTACGCACACAAGCACACACACTCATACGCATACGAATGTATTTTTAACACACGCACGATCACTACTCACTAAAGGTTGTACGTATATTGCATTGCACGTTACGAGCGTAAACATATTATTGTATACGTGTATAGTAGTAAATACAAGAGGACAAAACTCGCGCGGCGTTTTTAATCAGTTCTACCCCGACTGCACGATCTAGGGGTTTGGGGGGGAGGGGATCGGCGTGCGGGGCACGGTCGTAGGTGAAATTGGAATTGCGAGGCCCCGTCTGCGGTATGTACGACATTGCCTCTCCGGGCGGTGCGGCAGACAAACCTCACCTCGTTCCGCGCGCGCTCGCCCGCCACGCGTCCTGCGATCGCCGCAACCCCGTGCCGTGTGTACCGCGTTGCCGAACAGTAGGAATCTTCCTCTCATTTCGCGGCGTCTGCGGCGTGCGCGGGCGGGCGGCGGACTGTGTTTTTGGACCGCGTGCCCTGGCGGCGGAGGCGAGGGAGTAGAGTGAAGTCGGTTGACACACGCACACAAAAAGAGGAGAGACCGACGACGACGACGACGACGACGGCAGCGGCTGTGGCGTTTCGTAATAAATCATTGTTGCTCGGTGAGTCAGAGAGAACGTTCGAGCGTCGTGTGCGTGCGTGCGTGCGTGCGTGCGTGTGTGTGTGGCGGGTCAAGGGGCCGCCGCCGACGCCACTGCTACTGCAGCCGGCCATCTTGGAAAACGTCACTCGAATGTTTTCCAATTTCCCTTTCGCCGCCCGCTCGATTTACTCACTCGTCCCTCGAGCACACCCTGTGCGCGGTCTGTCTTTCCGTATATATATTATATATATATATACGTAAACATCAATACGTACAATGTATATATGTACATAGACGTCGTCGTCCAAGTCTTTGTCCCTCGCGGCCGTTGCGTCCGGTATATATATATTATATACATACAAATTTGTTTATGTGTATATTAAATGTATATGTATATAAGTGTACACACAGATAGTTAGGTGTGTGTGCGGACCGAAGCGTGCTGCGCGCCGTGTCAGTGGACCGACGGAAATGAGAGTGGCATGGAGAGTGGACGGTGGAAGGGTGTGGGCATTATGTAAATGAAAGATTCCCCCGGCGGACCTTTGGGAACTTAACGGCCGCCGCCGACGGCCGACCGGACGTGGCGCGCGCGAGAGAGGAGAGATATGCGCGGACGGACCGACGAGGGAGAGAGAGAGAGAGAGAGGGGGGGGGGAGAGAAAAAGAGAGAGACATACCGAGAGGTGGAAGGGGGAAAACGTGGACGATAAGGACGGGCAGTGTGAGAACGGGAAAGAGCTTGCGAGAGAGCGAGTGGCGGAGAGAGCGGAGGGAAAAGCCCGCGGTGCCGGTGAAGAGCAGCAGTGGCGGCGATAGTAAAATCAATAAACCCAAAGGACATCCAATTAAGCGTTGCCGTCCTTTTGTGTCGTCGGCAAATCCCGAAAACCAATCCCTTAAAATCAGAGTAATCCCTCGGATGTCCCCAGCCCCCGCAACGTCCTCGCGACACTGTAGTCCACTCTTCGCCCTCCACCGCCGCCACCTCCACCACCGTCGCTGCCGTCGTCCCCTCGTCCGCGCTCGCCTTATATAGGCCCACTCTCAGTCCCTTGCAGTCCTCTCGTCTACAACTCCCATTTACGTATACACGGATGTATATAGTATACACGCACACTCGACCATTGCCGTCGTGTACAAACGGACAGTCTTCAGTGTTCTCAGCTGCCATTCTCCCCAGCCCCCCGGTCGCATCAGCCCTCGCGAACGCATACCCGACGACGATTTCGACTCTGACGACGTTTAATTAATGCAGTCGACTCCCTTGGCCGGAGTTTATTGTTGTGTGCGCGCACGTGTGCGTTTGTGTGCGAGTACGCGAGTCGTATACGCGAACGGTCGAATAATAATAATAATATATTATTGTTATAATAATAATGATAATAATAATAAAAAATACGCGGTGACGCACCGCGGTGTTTTGTGAGGCCCACGAAAATTTTGATGTACGAAAAATGTTTGTTTTTCATTTTCATGTTTTCAAAATGCCCAAAGTTCAAATTTTTTACACGACGATCTAATTATTGCTGTACGTAAAATATCCCGAAATAATCATTTATCATATTATATAGATGTGTACGCGAACGTGATATTTATTGGTTCCTCGAATCGCGTGTGAATTAAATCGACTACTCGTGAAAACATTATCCTGTGTTGAAAAAAAACTATGTATACATATATATTATACTAGTATATATTTTACTTTGAAGTGCGTGCCGTAAAAAAAAACCGAGTATAATATCAATATTTATCTTTCAAAACACATTTGACCGTGAAAAAAAAATGTTCACTTTAAGAAATCAAAATATTTTAGTCTCGAAAATTTAAAACATGATAACCTATGAATGTATGATGTGATTAAAATGACGAATCGAAATTTGAAAATCTGAGTGATGATGTTGAGTCCGGAAATTTCAAGTTATAAAACATACTCAGATTCAATAAGCATGCAGCTGTATAGCTGAAACCATGATTATTTACTCTACCAAACTTTAAATAGGAAGTTATATTTATTCCGTTTTATTGTCATGTACTGAATATATTTACGCATTATAGTTAGAGTGCCAATTTTACAAACGACATTTACATAATTATGTTTAATGAATATTACAGGCTTCAATTGAATAAATTTGCGTTTTAATTATTATGTATTATTATGTGTGATAAAAATATATTATTAAAATTATACTGATAATAACGTTCTATGGAGCAGTTTCGAGTTTTAAACTACACATATAAGCGTCTTTAAAAATATTTTATGCCATAATTAAGACATTGTGCGTTTAATTTACTTATTTAAAAAAGACCATAGTTTTTGGTAACGTTCATTTTTCTAATGAAGATAAAAACTTTTGTAATTTTGTTTCTTTTTTTTTTATAACCATCTTCATTACTATCTTCATTATTATTCATTATTATTTTTATTATTATTATCGTTGTGTGCTCAAGTGATCAAATCTATGCAGCGCATATCCGCTATAATCATATTCGTTATTGAAATAATTATTTTAAAACTTTATTTATATTTAGTACCTATTTATTAAATACTATACCAATTACCATTACGAGAACTTAAACCTGATTTATAAATGTGTGTGTGTGTGTGTTTCTATACATTCCGAGACAATACGTAATATATTTACGATAGAGGGCTTCTTTGACTTTATGACTTTAATTCTTGATATCGCGACCGGCATCGTGCATTTACACTACTTCGCGTTACCCTTTGAAGCGTTAAAACAGTGTAAGCCTATTACTACGGTAAGTTTTGAAAGTCACCGAACGGAGTTCAACCTTTATGTACGTCGCAGACGAGGTATGCAAGTAATTAGGCGAATAGTCGGAAGTAATGTTAAAATGCATGTTTTTTAATGGTAACGCGACTTTTGATTTTATTCACGCATCGTGACATGACGTGATACAATAATATGTTTAGGTATACATCGGTCCAAATCCGTCGCAGTCTTCTGGGTAGGACCCATCCGATTTAAATTTCTAAGAAAATAAACAATTATAAGTTACAAAGTCGTAAACCTTCATCCCTATCGGATTCCTGACTAAATACACCTTCCCAGTATAACCCTTCATTGTGGAACGCACACAAAGGGGAATGAAATATATGTATATAGTAATGTGATATCACATGACATGTAGGTATCTGAAGACTAATAATATTCGTACAGTTGTGTGTGTGTGTGTGTGTGTGTGTGTGTGTGTGTGTGTGTGTGTGTGTGTGTGTGTGTGTGTGTGTGTGTTTACTGTACATATAAATAACATTTTTTATAGATATTAAAACACGGTCTACGCGATTACACGTCTTTTAAATACATATTTATCCACCCCAAATCCGTATCGTTCAATAAGAAAATCATATATTCGGAATACGTATACGTGGAAATAGTTTATATTAATGATGATTTTAATGTTAGCGCACAAGGAGGGTAACACACACATTTATTCAATGACAAGTATTACCTATATCGCCCAAGTGTTATTCTTCTACCTAATACTCGAAAATATTTTTGAAACACGAGCCTACGGCATTCATATATTATGCGGGTGTACTTGAAATTTGTCACTACTCTTACTTTTACTATAATTATAGTAGTAGTAGTAGTAATAGTAGTAGTAGTAGTGGCATTTATATTTTGGTTTTTTTGTTTCACGAAATATGTAAACACGTTTGTAAAAAATCAATAATTTTGTCTTGTTTGTCGAATATTTTCATTATATTATCGTAGTACATATTTACTATAGGTCCCTTATGCCAATAACTTCGTGCGTATGTTCTATAACATGAACAATTTATTATCATATAATATATTATGACGTATTCTTATTTACTGTGTATTCGTGCACGAATTACAATAGTAATAGGTACACAGTTTTATAGCGGCGATATTTTTCAACGTTTTTATTGGCCGTATTGAAATTGTTCGATGTTCATGTTTTGTGCATTGCGTGTTTAACGTAATCAAGACTCGTTAATTAAATTCGTGTGTCGTATATATTACGCGATCGAGACTCGTTAATTAAAAATGAATACACGTAAGTATTGAAGTGTTGCCTAAGTAGGTACGATAACCATAATATGAGTACCGCAGAAAACATTTGTAATTCGAAACGACGTATACTTTCTTTTTATTTCTATACATATATTACGTATATAACTACTCGCTTCGACATATAATATGCCATTATATTATTATTCTCTGTACACTTGATGTACCGTTGGCTTTATTACGTTTATAATTTTTTCCCCGAGAGTATTTTCCTTTTCGTTCGCAAATCCTTCCTTAACGAATAAACCCACCCGCCGCCGGTTCCCGCGTGCATACGTTATTAGATCCGATTTATTTTTCGAATCGACTATGCGTCTAATCCGCGATTCCTTTCTTTTTATCTTCCTATTCTTTTTTTTTTTCTATCATCATTTCCGTTGTCGCAGCGGTACACAGTCACGTGTATCGCCGTGTACCCACGTAAACCACTCGTCGTCGTATTTTACGTACTGTAGACGTAATATAATATAATAGTGCTTCCGTCGTATCGATATGTTATAATAATATGTAGATTATATTAATATTGTCGACTATATTTTTATGTATATGTAGAGATATGTGACGTTTTTTTTTTTTTTTCAAAAGAGACCCGTATACGTACTGCCTTGAACGGAAAGGTTTTGAAAACAGTCGACTGATGTCGGGCGCGCGTTGTTGTAGAAACGGTCGAATCGTATTTTGCGCTCGTCTACGTAAAAATCGGGCGCCGCAATAAGTAGCGTAATGTTGCGAGGGTAATAATATTATTTGTATTTACTGATTTCTAAACCGTGCGGTGCGGTAATTGTACAACGGTTACTATTGTCACACGACGGTGCACTCGTGTACGGTGGAGATACGTCTCAACGCGTGTGTCGCCAATTATTAATGCGGGTACGGTGGCAGTGACGTATTTCAGGGAGAGCGAGTCGACCTCTCGAAAACCCCAAAAAAGCACATCGTTTTGATTTTTGGGGTTTTTTTTTTTTTTTTTGATTATTCGCGTTATTAAGCATTACGTCGTTTGGAAGTTACGGACTAATATTGACTGTATGACTTTTTCGTTGTTTTTTCCACGGCCGAACGGAGCTAAGCTTTGGGAATTTTCAAATTGTCACCCTCCCTCCCCGCACGACAAAACATCCGCTACGAATACTTATTGAAAATACACATTTGGGTATGAGTGCGACACGACTCGTCGGCGTCATTAGACGACGGGAGACGGAAAAAAATGACAATCGCGTCGTTTACGTACGTGGAAAAAAATTTATAAATATAATATAATATATATCGAGTATGATACCTACGGCCTCAATTAGGTTATATTATATTATATCTACGTGTGTGCGTTCGGTTTCACGTGGGGTGGTCTTTGCCCGCGCCCGTGACTAATGGTATCGCGGGCCGGAGATAGTGGCGGCGGTGTTTTTCGTCCCGTTCGCGGCGGCGGCGGCAACTGCACGCGAATAAGGCGCAGACAATGAACGCGGGGGAGCGTGAAAATAAGGAAAATTGCCGTTATATATGAAAACCCGAGACCGGGCACGATATAATAAATAACGGGATATCTGGACTGGAAGCCGCCACCACCGCCACCGCCGCCGCGCCGGGGCGGACGAGCGTTATACGGCGGCCGGGGGTAGTTTATTAAACATCGGAAGGCGGCTGGTGGGCGGCCATGTTCTCCCGCCCGCCGTCCACTGCCTCGGTACCGCCACCGCCGCCGCCGCTCGCTACCGCTACCACGGTCGTCCATTAGTAACCTCTGGCCGGCCGGCCGTCCGGTTATCCCACCGCCACCGCCGCACCCCACCACGGTCATATATCATCCACCCCCCCGCCACCGCGTGGCACGCCACCGACAACCCAAAAACCGCTTCAAAAGTTATCCCCACTACTATCGTTATACGCGCGCACACACACGCACACCCCACACACGCTCACTCACATACACATTATATTATACATACAGATATAAATGGTATACACACACGTACACACGGATACACACACTGTGCGCGAGAATGTTTGTGTTTCGCATTTTGTTTATTTGTTCTCCTCTTTCTCTCTCTCTCTCTCTCTCTCTCTCTCTCTCTCTCTTTCTCTTTCTCTGTATCTCTCTCTCTTTCACTCACTCTCTCTTCCTCTTTCTCTTTCCAGCGCAGCGTGGACGAAACACACAAATATATATCTCCACCGCCGCTCCTGTCAAGCGCAAGGCGACCGGAACGGGGTCGTTTTTTCTTTTATTTTTCCTTTTTCCGGGAAACCACTATTATATAGTACACACACACACAACACCGGAGACAGATACTGGTGCGCAGAGACACAGTCCGTATCGTTTATTATGTTCACAAAAAAAAATAATAATAATAAAAAATAAATAAATAAATAGCCTTCCCCTATGTGTACATATTATTACAATGACACACACACACACACACACACACACACACACATACAGATATATATCATCCTTTTTTTCGTCTAAGTGCTTTCGTTTTACAATAATATATTGTATTTGCAAACACACGACGACGGGTGTAGGAATACGTAAACAGTTGGTGTATTAACTGCTATGGTTCAATAAAATGTTTTAATATAGTGTGAACCATACTGAGAGTACCTTAATTCGTTCTGAGCTACACGTACGAAATTAGCCTTGTTTATCATACCTCAACGACCGTGATTATAGTTATACGAGTTGTTTTATTCGCACTATTTTACACTATATATCACGAGACTTGACGGCGAACTAAGGTAACTGCATTTAGTTTAAAGTTTAAACTATAGCTCGCAGTTTATGAAAGTTTGTTTTTTTTTCATTAAAATATAAACAGTTCGTGCATAAACACAATTTCGGCATAAAAAACGATGACGAGAGATCAAACAAAATATGCACAAATACGTTATGATTTGTTAAAAACAAAGCCATCACCCACTATCACTCTCGATATTTATTTGATTTTAATTTTTCTTTTTTTCACTGATTTAATCGATAGTGTACACGAATCCGATTACCTCTTAAAACTGTCAACGAGGTATGCCAGGATGACGCGTAAATATGAAAAATACGTATAAATAGATTCAAACGCGATATACTCGAGAGTAAAGAGAAAAAATATTTAATGAAACGTCTGAAAATGTTTTATTCTTTGCTTTATTACATCGATTTTTCCCTATTTTTCTCAATATTATTCTCGGTCATATGAGCAGAAAATCGAATATCCTATTTTTATCCAAAAGCGCTTATGACTACGGGTCTTAAAAACTAGAAGCCAGGTGACTGAGTCACTTAGATAGGTACTCACCCATATCAACTGTGTCGGTGTGTCCAAAACGATACACCTTTGACCGACCGGACCAATGGTTTACCGACAGCGGACGAAAAACGCTTGTGTGGAACGAACCAATCGAAATTCTCAATGATTAAAAAAAAAAATATATGAATATATATATATATATATATATATATATATATATATATATATATATATATATATATATATATATATATATATGTATATATATTTACTAAACAAAAGGAAGTGCGATCACTGGACGGTTTCCCTTTCACCCAATTCATGCTTCTAAATTCTTGTAGCACATATGTTTGTTATGTATTTGGGTATAGATGGTATATTTTCTAATAAATAGTAATAATAACGCATAAAAAAAAAATAGTCACTCGAGTTTCTCGTAAGGAAACAAACGGACTTTTCTGAGAGGAATCGAGTAGAGTCATTGATCGTATGAAATTCATCATGAATATACTAAAACGGGTATCACGTAAATAATTCAAATCCTAAATCGATAAAACACATATCCCGTACCAGACAAACGATACCGATTGAAATCGAATCTAAAATAAATGATAAGAATTCCAGAACATTCGGTCAAGTGTCGAACTAAACGACTGTAAATTATTCCGATCGATAAAATAATACAAGCACAACATTTATCTATTTCAACGTATTTAACATGAACCGTATAATAACACGTCCTGGAAGAGTTTGCGCGTGTAACGTGTTATGTATTAGTGATGTTAAATGTAAGTAATTTTTTTTGGTAATTTACCGAGGAAAATTTACGTAAATTTATCGTAAATTCTGTAAATTTGATAAGTTTTGATAATTTTTGTACGTCACATTAGGGACATCCCAAGGAACTCCACGCTTCCTGTTTTTCATGAACTTATATAATTATTATTGTAACACTTATTGTTATTATTTACTGGATAGCAGGGTTTTCATGGTGTTATACATTTAACATAATGACTTTGCATAAGTACCTTGTAGTGCACTATACAATTATTGACTTTTGTTTGTATTTTAAATTATTTTATATGAATATAAATATTAAAAATGTACCCATAAAACAAATTGTAAATCAATCAAATCAGATTTATTAGGTACTCTGACATAACATCAACAACAACAAAAAAAAAAAACAAAATAAATTCTAGTTTTTTAGTTTGATTTGTCTTTTTCTCTAGTTAAAAATATAACGTTTGACGTTTTAAGTTTAATAATATCAATTATTCCATTCTTCGGATACTTAATGAATATTCAACTCATTAAGACGTTTAATTTAAAGTGTCACATGATAATTTTTTCGGTAAAAAAATATTGACAAGTAAAAAAATAATTGGTAAATTTACGCGGTAAAAATTTACCGAGCTCACATCTCTATTATGTATTAAAACAATTCGTTGTTCGAACACTAGCGTGTATGACGTTACGAGATGATGTCCCGCGGCCGCCGTCCGGTCGGCACACGTCGACGCGACGTTTTGACTCGAAACGGCAACGGCAGCGGCGGTTCACCGTCCGGCGCGGCGGCGAAGCGGACCCCCTTCGGATAACGTCAACGCGTCCCCCTCGTCGACCCGGTCAAACTGCCGGCCACGTCCCGCCGACCGGATGAATGGCCGGAACAAGCGTACAATAGTTATCGGTGCCCGTTGTCGTGTACAGGACGTGTCCGCGGCGAGCACGTCGTCCTACGGCACCGCGCCGTATACAGAGCGAGTGACAAAATACGCAACGACTTTTTTTCCATTCAAGATTTTTAATTTTTTTTTTTTTTTTTTTGATAAATAAATACTCGAGGAATACGATAAAACTATATTTAAATTATTTTTTTTCCAATTGAGGAAGTCAAATTTTTAAATTTTAAATCCTACTGTACCGTTCGGTAAAAAAATTTCGAAATAGCCGAATTTTTGCGTAACGGATCGTCAGAAAAATATCGGCGCTCAATTCTGTAATATAGATTTATCCGTTAATTTTCCACGATTTTTTTATACGTGATTTTTTATGTTTTTTTCTAGTTTTCTCAAATGACGAACGTCACGTTTTGTAAATGCATATTACGGAGAAAACAATAGTTCTATTTTATTTCGATCTACACGTTGACAAATATCGTTCGTCAGATACGATAACGTTTTGAATTCAGAGTGTAGAGTTTGTAGACAGTATTACCAGGAAAGGGTGCAACAGTGGAAAATATCGATATATTAAAAACGGTGCTTACTTTACATCGATATTTGACAGATGATTTCTGTACTCTTAACATTATAGCATAACTATCAGTGTACTAATTTACGACCCTGGAATCGTGTAAAACGATGTTGAGTTGTTTAGTCGTTATTATTTAGAACATATAATATTCAATCGATTGTGTACACTCTGTCGTATTAAACACATTACTGTGAAGCATATTAAATTAGGCATTTATTTTCGGAGGAAATACGAAGCCGTTGAAATGCCGTTAATAGAGTCTTAGCGCAGCACTTTATATTTGTTTGTTTTAACATTTTACATTATTCATATAAGCAGTGTTTTGACATCAATAATTACGCTACTAAATAGCAACGCTTGAAAAGATTCGCTAGAATTGACCGGGTTGGTTTATTTTCAATAAGTGGATTTCCATCGGTATTCATACATAAACGGAGACATGTTGTTTTTGGTGAACGAATTTTTCAAAAAATCATGTCGTTATAATATTGTATGAAGCGGTACATATTAAAACCATAATCAAAATATTGATTATATGTTTCAATTCCTACTGGTATAAATATTATACTGTGTTCTATTGTTAAATTAATAATTATATGAAATAAAACAATCATCAGAATCTTATTAATCTTAACTACAATTTTTTTGCATAAATACTCTTAAGATAATTAAGGAAAAAAAATTATAACTCCCCATATCCAATACGTAGACAACTGTTTTTTTTTTTATTTCATAAAAATTAGTTCTCAGCACTGCAAATGTTTAGGTGAGATGTGTCGTACTGAAAAATAATTACCACGTTTAAAATAGTCACGATAATAAGTCGCATACGTATGTTGCAGTGCAGCTTACGGTGAATTATAAAGTGACCGATTACTCATCTCAACAGAGGGTTGAAAAAATTTTGTACTACTACGTATAATTTTTATATTTAATACTTCGACGTAAACATTTTCGATTAACAGATAATTCTTGTTATTCGTGACAAATGAACACAGGAAATCAAAAATATATTTATATTATGTGACATTCAATACGACTACAACTTACGTGTAGGTATATGCATTGAGTACTGCGTCCATCTTATGTATTCAAATCAGCACGTGACCTCATGAAGAATGATTTAAGTCTGAGAAAACAAAAAAAAAACAAAATTAAATATTTAATATCGTATAACATAGAGCTAAGTAATTTTATAAACGAATATTATATTATGACATTCATAGCGACTGAAATTCCAATTAAAATACCAAATTATTGTCCGTAGTTGTTTTTCGAAACATTTATCTGACGGCGTTCCTCTATACCGTACGTCGTACAGCCGAAAAGGATGGATTGTGATAGTAATTTAATATACTATTACGTACGAATTTCAATGGCGCGGGACCCTGCCGTAGATTTACCCTAATGACGTGTAGACACGACACAACGGAAACTCCGGCGAATTTATTATTAATACCGGATCAAAGGGGGTAAAAATGAATCCGTAACTCCAGTTTGATTGATAAAAAGTTTATGGGCACCGAAAGCCGAGGAGAATTATGCGTATTTTTTTCCCATCCGAACGGTTTTTGTATTATTAAAGTATAAACCCTAATTACAGCTCTAAAACCTCTAAATTTACAACGAAAATAAAACGAATTTGTTCGAAGAAACGAAACCGGGACGCACATAAATACCGCCATTATATTATAGTATCCTAAATGTATTTTTATTATTATTATTTTTCTTTTTTTTTGTTCAAACAGCACTTGATAGTTTTGATTTTTTCAAAAAAAAAAAAAAAAAAACCTAATTTTAAACATTATCGGCACGTATATTTTTTTGAGGGACTACACGGAAATGAGTTGGTTTGGATCCTCGAATTTATTTTCATCTCTGTACATTCACTTAATTAGTTTAAAAAAAATAAGTCCGTCACCATACAAAATGTTTAAGAGTTGATTTTTACCGACTATGATTGTTGATGTGACTAATTTAAAAAAATATCTCATCACTAACAAACAAAATTCTGTCAACGACGTTATGGCTTATGGTCGTCACTAATCATTAAATACTAACATTCATACTTACGTTACATATTTAAATAGTATATACTATGGTAATTATATATAAACTATAAATTATGACTGAAAAAAATATTAACAGTGTATCTAATAAAGTATAACACAGAGGTAATTTGCTACTATACACTTGAATATTTACGCGATATGTAGATTATTGTTGAAACACCAAAGTTTATTTAAAAACGTATTTTTCAAGTTGAAAATATCGGTATACTACATAATGTTTACGAAACGCAAAACGTGAAATCATTAGTATATTGTAACGTATTGTTCGAAACGGAACAATATTAAAACATTCGTTGAGATTCAACTCGATAGTATTGAATTAATTGCCATAACGAATTCAATTTTTAGAACCGAGTCGGAAAGTAAAGCGAAAACTTCCGAACGAAACGTATTCAGTTGTTAATTCACATTATTCGCAATATCTAATTATTGTCTACAACTTTTAATTGTTTTCGGACATCGTTCAAACGCTTCGAACATAAAACAATTAGTCAAGTATATAATATGGGTAAAGGTGAAAATGCTGTGTACCTACAGAATATACTTTCTCATCATCATCGTTTGAACAATAAATGGGATTTTAGTGATTCTGTTAACACAACAATTTATCCGAATTTCACGCGTGTGGTGAAAATATAATCTTCAATATCCTAAATTTGATGTTATTTTTTTAAAAGTTACAGGTGAATAAAATCAGAAAAAAACACCATTACAAAACCAATATATTCCTCACTTCATTCAAAATTTAATAAATAAGTTATCTATTCTAACGATCCATAATTATTTTTGTTATTATTGGTATGGATATTTCGGACGATATTACAAACAGAGGAGGACGGCAGGAGTCTCAACGATTCGACTGTACGGTTTTTATTCCGACGTCTATCGATATTTCTACTCGTGGACTTGGCACAAAGACGCTGTTATGAACGTATATACGTACAAACATACGTGCGCAGCCATAAAGTTTAAGCATCACTAGCCATTATTCGCTTGCGAGCGGACGAACTTATGGATTTTCCCGTCTTTTTTTTCACGCTTTTTCGTTCGCACATACCTCGCACGTTAACCTATACATGTGTGTACACAAATACGCATTAACAAATACATATACCTATAATATACACGCTGCCAAGTGGAAAGTTGGTTTTCGTATTATCAATAATAAGTTTTAGCAGTCGCCGGACTGTAAATGTATGTATATAACATACGCGCGCGCACACACACACACACACACACACACACACACACACACACACACACACACACACACAACACAAACACGCACACACACACACACAGAGCGTATAGCTGCGGTAGTCATCGACGGCGTAAGTATACGGCGTCGGCGTCAGAATGTATAACCATTAAAAAGGTCTGCGGAAAAGGAGAGTTGTAGCGCACGGGATCATAAATCACGGTGTGACGGCAGTGGCGGCGGCGGGTGCGCACAAAGGTCCGGCGGCGGAGGCTTTTGCAAACGAGGGTTGGCTCGCTGTCCGACATCACTCTCTGTCTAGTTTCGGTCAGCATGCTGCGGCGGCAACAGCAGCTACTTCCATTTACTGAGGGCGTGCGTGTGTTTCAACCCTCCTGCCCGCTTGCCTGTTCGTTCGTCCACCCCCGTCGACTCGCCCTTCGGAGGTGCTTTTCGTCTTTCATTCCCCCCTCTCTCTCTCGCCCTCTCTCTCTCTCACCCTCTCTATGTCTTTCTTCCTCTCTCCATCTTATCTTCTTGTCCCTACACTCACACCCTTACACATTTACACTCGCACACAAGCGCGCGCGCACACACACACACACACACACACACACACACACACACACACACACACACACACACACACACACACACACACACACACACATACGCACACGTCATTAGTCCGGCGTGACCTGAGTAAGTCCTGCTCGTCGACGTTTTCGTCTCTGTGCACGAGCATAACATTTGCCTATGCGTGCGCACGGGTGTGTGTAACACAGCCCGCCGGAAAATGACATTTCACTTGTCATCCCTCACGCGAGAATTGCACGTCCTCATCTCCTATTACGTGTCCGACGACGTAATGCCACGCAAAACACATCCGCCGAGTTAGGGGCCACACGTACACACACACACACACACACACACACACACACACACACACACACACACACACACACGCACGCGCGTGTATATGTGTTGTTATTATTATCATTATTATTATTGCCATTATCGAGCATAATATGGCACTGTGCCTGAATTTCCATTCTGCGCGTTGTGATGGATGACCGCCGTGGACCGGACGTGAAAGAATTTTTTCGTTTAAGCCACCCGGACGTCCGGTTTGAGCATTTTTCCGTTCGTTCCTTTGTGTCCGGACGTCGTTTGTTTGCCAAAACGATGTCGTGAAGTACACGGAATCCTCCCTCGGTGTTTCCTGGATTTTCGATTTCCAAGGACGGTCGTGTCGTCAGAACGATTCCGGGAAAACAGTAGCGTTTGTTTCAATGTTATATCGCACTGTACTGACAATATCGTTTAAACGAAATCGACGATTTCGCCGCTGTCGAGACTGCTTGTAATATCGAAACGCCAGATATTAACGCCGTTTATCGCCATAACATTAGGTATACTTTAAACTAAAATTAAAAAATACAGATTTCTAATAAGCTCTGTCAGTAGCTACTGATATAATATGTTTAACGCATAATACAAGTACGATTGTACGACACGTGACTACGCTGGATATCTTGACATAGAAAAATAAAATGTATATTTATTATTTGTACAGTAAACGCATTTCACTATCACGGAATGAAAGTCTTATGCAAAAACGAATATTTGAGTGATGTAAAAATATACAAATAAAAATAGAAAACCACTGGTTCACACCTACGGAAATGTAAATTGTTGTCAAAATGTATATACTTAGTGCGTATTTACACACACACACACACACACACACACACACACACACACACACACACACACACACACACACACACATACACACAAATATGTACACGTCGTGATATAGGCTGGTAAACGATATGCGTTACGATAAACCGACCGCTTGTTCGGGCGACGGAGCCAAAACGCAAATGATTAATAAGCCGAGGGTACGTTCGGTTTTATCGCGGGCACCGGACTAATGGGATTAAGAAAATAATTTCGAGCGTATCTCTCTCCGCGCGCGCGCGACGACGGTCCGACGCGGTAGTCGGTTTTTATTATTCCACATTAAACCACCGCCGATAGTTTTACGGTCGTATAAAAGCGCCTACGCGCCCGAAGGCCGGTCTTTATTGCTCGGGACGACGGCTCAACTTTTAACCGCGCGAGGATATTCAATTTTCAGTCGCCGCGCGCGCGCCCGTCTTATGCGTATAAATTATAAACATACGTACACGTACACACACACACACACACACACACGTATATACATGCCGATTCTCTATTACGTATATTACATGATATCGTGCGTATAGCCGCAGAGGTACGGTGGAAGTCGGAGAAACGAAAAGAACCGGAAACCAAAATTAATCGAACATGATCGATTCACGAACGATTATAAAATATTGTGTTTTATCGTATTTAAATGTATAAAAAATATTATTGATTTCGATTTTCCCGCGTTCTTTATTTCTTTGTTAATCGTTTTCAATACGTGGTATATGATAAATAAATAAATTTACATACATAATATGATCGTTGTTGTTTTTTTTTTTGTTTTTGTCGTTAATATATTAATAATTAACTCGGAAGTTGTCGAAATATTTCGGAGTCCCAAAATAGCCTTGGAATTAAACATTTCGAATACTTCTGAGATGGTGTATGTGTAACTACTTGTGCAGCGCACGTAAATGTATAAACGTAAGAGTAAATGTGATGCGAATAAATGGATGTGGCGCACTCGTCTCATAGAGGTTTTTTACTGATATACTGCAGTTAATTAAGTGTAAAGTTATAGGCTGTATTTATACACGAAAACAGCCAATGGCCGAAAAAAGTCAATAACAAACCTCGTTCTGGTTGTCCAAAAACGATCAAAAGCCGAAATAGTAAATTATTTCTGCTTTCGGCCGTTTCTGTACGGCCAGAACTAGTGTGGCGAAATCTCGAACGCCAAACCACGAAATCCTATATTGTTATTTATAGCCACGTATAAACTATTACAGTTATAAACTACAATTATAAAAAAAAATTAATTTACATCGTGAAATAATAAAAATAAAAATAATAATAATAATGATATATTAGAATCCAATAATTATACAAAATGAAATCATTGTATTTCAATTAATACGAATTATTTTCAAATAAATATTACATAGCATTGCATTTGCCTGATATCAGATTATTCAGATTTTATTTTCACCGTTTGTCTATACAATATCGCTATACTATTACTTACTAAGATGAAAATCCTTCTTTGTGAATAAGTTTTCAATAGTTTATCGTCATTATCGTTATTGTCATTTATTATATTGTGAAAATAATATTTATTTTTAGATTTGACTTTCGAGATTTTTCTAGGCCTACATTTCTGGCTATCCAAAAACGATCAATAGCCGAATGAATCGTTATTTCAGTTTTTTATCGTTTTTTAACAACCATAACTAGGCCAGTACCTACATATTGTACGGTAGTTAATCGTTTTCGGCTATTGAGCCTATAACATAAAATATGGTTTCTATATAGATTATAAGGAAAAATATTATTTATGTATATTATAAAATATAAATATGTAATATGTATATTTATTTATCTTTTATCATGTATGATATACAGGCAAAGGTCACGTGGTTCGGCAATCGGCATTGAAAATCATATATACTTAAATATAATATGTATAACTACAAATTGAGGACACCTAACACGAAAATACGTTGCATGGTAAGAAGACGCTATTTTTTAATTTTTTTTTTTTTTTTTTTTTGGTCAGTTGCATTCATATAACGGCACACAAACACTAACGTTTATGTCTGTAAATATTCATGTCGGATAATCGTGTAACACTGTAGAATAATATAGTGTAATATCAATAATCTATTGCATAATAATAAAGGTTTATACAAATATTTGGTTTTTTTCCTCCGCTTCTTTGATTTCGCCTCTTTTTTCAGACGTTTTGAGTACTATTCTGAGGACAGGTAATAAACATTAGATAGCACTGCAGATAATATAGTGCGGTGGTAATGCTTCTATGCTGAACGCAGCTGCGTAATAATATAACGTATACCCCTTTTTTTTTTTTGTGTGTGTTATTTCATCAATTACACGATAATTTATTGGCGATTCGAGTACGCGCCTATAGGAATCGCATGTGCACGTCAAGGTCTAGCTTTACTCATTTTTTTTATTTTTTTGTTAAAACGAAATTCCCAGGGATCGGTGTAAACAGACGGGTAAAAAAAACACGTTACACTTAAAAACCTGTTAAAACAACATTATATAACCCTTGCTCCGGAGTTTGGGAATTCGCGCAGATCCTATGCACACACTCACGCAGAATTATCGAAGCGTGACATGTTGTTATTGTTACGATATTTTTGCCCCTTTTCGAGGTAACAAAAAAAAAAAAATAAATAAATAAAAAAGTAATAACAGAATAAAAAAAAAGGGACAAGTTAATGGGTATTGGAAAATATCAACATTTTTCAATCACACGTATATCGTGTACCTACGCGTATATAATATAGGTGTGTGTGTGTGTGTACTCGCGCGCCGCTCCTGTGTGCACAACACCCGGCCAAAGACGATACAGAAACCCAAAATAAATTTCACCCTTTTTTTCGTTTTGTTTTCGCGACGCGCAAAAATAATACACCGCGTTCGGATCATCCGTAAGACATAACGCCTGAACGAGCATTGATGATTTGTTATGTTATACGGCTATACGTACACACACACACACGTATGTACGTATACATATTGTATACGTGTACACGCTCTTCACTGCTGCGGCGTGCTCGGGACTGTCGTGCCACACCACACGGACGTAAATCATCGTTTCATATTTTCGGTTTTTTTGTTTTTTGTTTTTTTGTTTTTTTTTTTTTTCATTCGCTGCCTCGTATTCTCACGGTCGTACTGCAGTCGAAAACTTTGCGTGTACCTATAATATTATACAGCTGGTACTCGAGAGACAGACAGACTGCGGCTACGCGAAAACATGCGACTCTTACCGAAAATCGGAACGCGGAGGGAAAAAAAATCGTATAAGTGTCGCGTCGAGCACTCGTACGCACACACGCCACACACATACACACACACATACACATGTTAGATTCGATCGCGTGTATGATGGGCCCGTGGACGACACTGTACGTATACACGTACGTGTGATGTAAAGCGTTCGGCCCGGCGAAGGGTTGGCCGCGAGGTATTTACGCGTAGTCATCACACGCTGCGGCGTCACGACTACAGCGCGTTCGCCGTGCGCGCACAATAGGAGGTCCTCGAGCCGTTGTATTATGCAAAACGTGCCGCCCTCGGGGAAAAAGAGTGTACACTGCAGTAGTAGAGTATAAAATATAGGTATATATATATATACATGTATAGTGCGCCTGACTCGGTATAGACCCGCCGAAAAACACGTCGACTTCGGTCCCGCAGCACTCGACCGTCGCCTGCGCCGAATCTCTTGTCACACGCTTATCGCTGCAACACTATCGTTTTATGGGGTCATCACGCACTCGAAGTCGAAGGGGTCGGCCGCAGATAATCATCGTCGTAGTCGTAGTCGTCGTCATCGTCGTCGTCGTCGTATCCCGGACCGGTTCGGGCCGCCGCGTGTCGAATGTCGTGACTGTACAAATATACCGCGCGTAGGTATATATTATACGTATGATAATACCGTTGATCATGTCGTACGGTGTATACGACGACGTGATGTTTCAGAGGCCATTCAAACGACGTAATCCCCCCCGGGGACGGACCCGATAAACTGGAGCGCCGCATCTCGCGTGCCCGACCTTTGATCTCGGGTCATCCGAGGAGCACGCGACACCCCTGTGCACGCTGGACCACCGCAGCAACCAGTTATGACGGGAACGCGATATCGCGCGTGTTTATACAACGATAAATATGCAAATCGCGTCCGCATCCGACCCCAGCGGAGTGATCTCTGATCTACTTGTGTACGGACACCGACCACCCCGTGGAAACGTTGTACCCCGTAACCTGCTGCGGCCGCGACCGTAATGTGTGCACGACGGAAACTGGACCACAGCAGCGCCGGCACGAACCTGCACGGCCGGGCGGTGTGCTCGCATTATGATGCAAATCCGTGCGGCGCACTTTGCCGTGAACACGCAGCACGCTGTTATACATACAATTTATCTGGACCGGACCTCGCCCCGCGCCGCCAGAATCGCCCGTGATCTCTGATCCGCACTCGTAGACGCCACGTACGCAACAATAGGCGTGCGTTTTACCGCTCGACCTCTCTGACACGCACGGGCGCGGACGATGCACACCGTCGCGGCGACGGAATTCGGCTCCAACGACTGGACCAAGGCGGTGACCCGCGACGACCGCGCGTTCTCGTGCAAATACCAGACCGATTTTAAACGCGTCGTCTGTCAAGTAGTGAACTACGTTACTTTATATTTATTACGCTTACGGCTCTGATAGTGTCAGTTAGGTTGGAAACAAGGAGTCACAAAGTAGATTTTTAGTTTATAGAGTACGTTTATTTAAAATACAAACATGAATATAATTAATTACGTAAATTCGAGGACAGACGTTGCCTGAGAATAAGTGTTTTTGAGCACTATAAAGCTGGCGGCGACGTGCGGCACGCGGGCTACACGACCAGATAGTGTTCGAGGCTTGGGGAACGAGCTTAGTCTAATTTTACAGGCGATATAGTCGGTATTTATAGTGACTATTGGACTCTATTTTACCATTTTTTTATACACGCTCCGAGGAGAATGACGAGTAAATGAGTATTGGTCAAAACTAGGTGCAAAGAGATAGTTTGGGTGAGGACAACTAAACGTCAAAGTAGTATGAATGCGCGATATTATGTGATATATCGGCTGATGTGCAATATTATTATATGTGTGATATCGGTTTACCACAGTTATTTTAAAACACATATTTTATTTCTTGCGGCCTACGGCGCGTGCGTGTGTGTTAATAATACGCAGGTTATTCCGGCGGCTAAACGACGTGATCACTGATCTATATATCCTATATATTATATATAATATATATATATATATATGACGTACGCGATCGTCGCTTACCTATCTAGTCTCACCTCCGATGCATCGTTCTATAAATGATAATCGACGGAATCCGTGAATTATTCAACCCTTCCGTGGCGACGCGTATGCCCGCGCATAAATCTCTGTACCACGAGGGATATGAAAAAAAAAAAATAGAATAAAACGCGTATTTCTCTGTCTCTCTCTCTCTCTCTCTCTCTACAATATATAATATACAATATACATACACGTGTACGAGCGTACGACGTAACGAACGATAGTGAATCTTCATTGTCAGAGTCACGGACATGTGAAAAAAGGGTTGCGAAAAATGTGCCGTCGTTAAAAAAAAAAATAAAATGAAAATGGCAAGAGGAACTGGCGTGTATAATAATAGCGCGGCGACGATGGCGCGGCGGAGGGTCGTTTGTATAATATGTGTGTTATAATATTATAGATAGTGCTGCACGCGGTATGTAACGCTGCGAATTTATTACGCGTCACAGACGGCCGACGTACGGAAACCGGTTGCGGCTCGTGAAAAAAAAAACGTTTCATAATTATTATCACCGTACATTATACTAGATCCGTTCGTTCGTTGCGGCTACCGAAAAAAATAACCGTATACAGACGCGTTTCGCGACGCGCGAGAATAATATACATTATATGCTTTTATCCGACGCCACACCGTTGATGCGAACAGTGAGTGTAATAACTAGGTTTTGAATGCAAATTGCATTTTTTTCTGCATGTCCGAAAACCTTAGTTTCCAAACACAAAGTTCATTTCATACATCAATGAATTAAAAAATGTAACTTTTATTTTGCATTTTTTTGCATTTTTAAGACTTATTACATTTTTAGAGCATTTTTATGTTATTAAGTCATTTTTATTACTAATAACGTACAGATAGTCATATTCATGTCGTGAGAATGGTCGGATGTATATATTATATTCACTTGTATTATGCCACTTTGTATTAGATTGACATTTATAACATTCTAATACGTCTTAAAAAAGATCAGAAACAAAATAAATTCGAGTGATTTAATTATTTATCGTGAGTCTTTTTCTTTTGCATTGTACCTATGTAACTATAATGGATATCAACTCATTTTACTATAGCGTCGCTGTGCGTTTTCAAGTTTGATACGATTTTATAAGTAATCGGTAATACATTATTTTCATTTCATACCTACAGTATAAACCCGAAGTCGGCGACCTTTTGAGCAACGAGAGCCATGTTTTTTCCAATATCGCTAACGAGGGCTATAAGGCTCAAAATAAACGTATAATTAAAAATACGTATATAAGAGTGAATTAAATGTGAATTTTGTGGTTGGATATTTTCAGCTGATTCAGAATTATTTTCATACTAGACGTTGCTTACTATCGAAATCGCATTCGAATTTTCGTCACTAGATCGGGAACGATATTTGTTTTTTCGAAATTTTACAAGTGAAAATGTCCGCTCACGAAACACACACACACACACACAAATCTATTTCACAAAGGCTTACGACTCAATAATTCCACGTGATTTCAAAATATTTTGAAAAATATTTCAAAAGGGCCGCGGTAAAACGTCACTATAGGGCCGTACCCATTACTGCACCGTGCACGACCGCGATGTCATCGCGCACAGATCCGTGCGAGATTTTTTGAGTTTTACGAAACGGCGTTCTATTCGCGTTGTGAAACAGTCGTTTATACACAGTCGGCACACGGCGACGTGTAAATAAGTCACTCGGAGTCGGTTACACTCATCAACGACGGGCATAATAATATATACACGTTTGTGTGTGCGTGTGTGTGTGTGTGTGTGCGCGCGATAATATATTCGGGGCCGAACCAGCTGTCCCGTCGTCGGACGGTGACGGTATATTATAAATCGAAACTGTGCACATATATACATTATGTATGTTTATCGGCCGCGGCGACCACGCCGTTAACGCCGGACCGGGCCGAAATCACATCGCACAATGACCGGACACCGGTCAAACCTGATGGCGGGGCGCGCGAGTTCGCGCACGTGAGCCCGTGTCCAGGTGCGGCGCGCCCTAAACGGACCTGACGTTATCCCGGTTGGTCATCGGGGTCACAGGACGGGGTCGCGACCAATCACGGCGGACCGCCATCAGGGTCGGGGGGGAGCCGATGATGTGCCGCCGGCGATATCGGACGGTCGTCGGGCACCCGTGCCGCGCGGCTTCAAAGGCGGTCGTGACATCGACGAAGGTTCAAGAGTTTACACGCGGCGGCGGCGGCGATTTCGTTTTCACGAAGACGACGAAGACGACGACGACGACGACGACGGCAATGCAAAATAACGTGCGGTACAACAGTTTCCAGTGAACCGTAGGTATACGCCGTTACGCACGTACGCGTCACGTACGTTTGTATAATATACAGTAGAACCCGCTTGAGACGCTCTCCAAGGGACCAGTTAAAAATAGCGTCTTAAGAGGCAAATCGTATGAGGCGGGTACGAAATTGTTTTATTATATTTTACAATACATCCTTGTTATATAAATACGAATTATATTTTTTACTTTGCAGAGTGAATTATTTACATAGAAAAATATTAAAATTAAATTGAAATATTACAATTTTATTACATAATAATATGTAATATAACCCCTGGATTCGAAAAACGTCAAAAAGGCGAAACAAAGAAAGATAGGTGATTTTTTGAAATTTACCTATTTCAAAAAATCATCTATCTTTCTTCGTAACACATTTTTCGATGTTTTTTTTTTTCAATACAGGAAGTTTTCAATTTGATTAAGACGATGTAACGTTTCGTCAATGTTGTACAAGTACACGTACACATTATTCGTTACCGTTATTATTAGTGAGGTACATGTGTATTTCTTTAAATTGTATACAATGTATTTTTATATTAACATCATTGACAAGACGAGCGTCTTGTCCGGGAACATGGAACGTATTATCCAGTGTTAATTACATGTTAAATGTTGTCAAAATCAAGGGACTCGTAAAAACGAGAAATCGTCTTTAGCGAGAGCGTCTTAAACGGGTTCTAGTGTATGTATACACGGGTAATTACGGTTCGAGTGACGAAAATAACGAGGAATAGTAAGTTCCCACACCAAAGTAGCAGGTAAACAATTACATATTATGTTAGTTCCTACAAATGTGACGTGTTAATTCCTACACGAATATAAAAACGTACATAATTAGTAAGTTCCTACATGATGAAAACCAGGTACGTATGTATGTTCCCGCACGAATATAAAAATGAGATATATTAGTTTAGTAAAAAATTCGCAGAAGATTTTATAAATGAAAAAACTTAAGATTGTACCACAAGCAAAATTAATCAATACGATTATGTTAGATTTTTAAGATATAGAAAATATAAACCTCATAAAATATACAATTTTTATTTTTATTATATTTTATAACCGACAAAATATATATGTGAAAATGTGATATGCTGTTATTTTATAATCATCATTTATTTATAAAAATGTGTTATCTGATTTTTGTATTATACCTATCGTATTTGTCGTACCTGGTTTTTACCGTGTAGGAACTAACATACGAACCTGGTTTTTACCTGCTAGGTCTCGTGTAGGAACTTACATTCGCCCAAAATAACACGGGTGGGCAGACTCGAGGAAAGACGACGTGGCGATCATAATATGTATCATACTCCTCTTGGGCTTTTTTATTTTTTTTCATTTTTCGTCACAAGATATTTAATAATTTACGGGCATGGCTCAGATATACCATACATACGGTCGCGGTAAATGCTTATGTGATTGCGATTATTATTTGCCTACCTCTTGTAAACGATTCTCAGGCCCACCGCTATAGTGTATAATGTGATGTGCCCGCGTGAAATTATGATTTATAACTATTATGATTATTGTTTCTCTCGGAGCATACCTATTTATAGCTGCACGATGTGTTTCGTCTATAATATTCGTATCAATAAAATATCTAAAAACATTTCAATCATTTCCACTGATTTTTCACCCGTATGTTCGCCTATATTATGTATTATAAATTATAAGTTTATAGATGTGACACAATTAATAAATTAGTAAGCGCGTCTCTTTAGAATAATATTCACGCATAAATGTTTTCAAACCAGTAATTGTTTCGCATCTTAAAATATTTTTTGATATTATGTAATTCATTATATCAATATTACGTTTATGAATATACAACTAAGAGTTTTAATTAGTTAAAACATTCTTTTAAATTTATCGTCTTGGTCATTTGTTTGCTGTCTTTCAAATTCCGATTTAAATATATGTATATATATATATATATATATATATATATATATTATTTTAATTGCGTTATTCTAACATTTATACCCAGAAACTTTAGAAACTTTTGTTCATAACTCTTTTTATGTACATAATTTTTGTCTTAAAAATTATATACGTATACATACATTTATGAATATATTATGTACGAAGAGTTTGAAAAATCAATTAACATTATAATAATATACCGGCACGCGAAATTTTGAAACTGTGTTTTTTTCGCTTTTAGGTATAAAATAACACGGGCCACAAATGATTGTATTACTTATGTCATTTTCAATGTCAATTATACCATCGTATGTATTATTTCTATTGCATATAGCTATCACCCGGAATATTTCCCCTATCGAATATAAGTCCTATTATATAATTGTTACGATCATGATTAGACACTTTTTTAATAACCTATCTCCACACTGAAGCACTCTCGAGGATCATTACATTGTATTTTCAGTGCGAAATTCTACCCTCGCCGGAGATGAAAATTACAAAGCAATTATTTTTATTTACCCTTTCTATCAACAGAGGCAATCACAACTATATTCACTAAAAAATTGCGTCATCACCTAGCTGTCACTTTCTCGCCGAGAACAATAAAAATAAAGTTTATGATGAATTGATATTAAATCGATAATTTAAAATTTCAAATGTATATAATATAATCTAATATTTATTATTATTATTATTATTATTATTGATATTATATACTTGCTATAGTTCATTTTACCAAGTATCTGAGTTATAGTAAATAATAAGTTTACATCAGATATACTTAATATTTGCACTTACGTATATTTCATTGTTATTATTACAAATAAAAATAAATTGAATAAATCGTATAATTTATTATGATTTTAAATTCGTTTTTTAACATTTTTCATTCTTTATTTGATTATAAACTATTTAGATCAATAGTCTTTTTTTAGCAAGACTAAATCGAATTAAAAAAAATAAAAAATCTGGGACACATGAGTCTTTTAAATCGCATACACTAATGCAGTTAAGGCGATAACGGTTTTTCACGTGTAATAGTAGGTATCGAAATAATATGTAAATTGAAAATACGCGTACACACGATATAATTTCTATGTACGATAATCGTTTCGCGCGGTGCTCTCTTTTTCTCCTAACTAGTCCGTACGCCGCCGTCGTCGTACGCGCTAGAAGTAATTGAGTAATTTAACATTATTACTTAATTGCACGGACAAAATCCTGCCCGTAACCTTTTGACGGGCCTGATAAATTACCGCTTCCGCGTTGATGGTACATAATATTATACATATATTATATTTAAGTAAACATGTATATAATATTTATATACATATACCATTAACGTCCATAGGTATAAATAAGTGTGTGTGTGTGTGTGTTTTTGTAATGTTTGTGTGTATATAAAATAAACGTGAAAGCATAATATTGTAGTTGTTTTTACACGTCGTCATTGGGAATGTGTTGGTGTTACAAAGAAAGGAAAAAACTCGTATCTAAATATATATATATATAACCGTAAGAGGGTGAGATGATGAGCTGGGGACCACAGCACGCCAAAGTCGATTTTTCTCACAGTGTTTACAACGTATTACGAGAAAACTTTTACCGGCCGCGCCGTATCTCCGCGCGCGGCTGCATCGCCGTGATGTGGGACTGACGTGCCCGTCGGCGGATATATTATATTAAAGATAGGGTCCGAAAAATAAATTGAACGCGGCTCGGCGAACGTTCGCTGGAAATGGGTCTGTACGAGTTGAAAATAAATATCACGTCTGGCCTGCGAGAATCAGAATTATTACAACATAACACACTGCAGTAGGTACATTCGATTCGGGCGAATCGTCGCGGGTTAAAGTCAAGCCGAAATGTAGCGAGGATATCGTATGAGTTTTGCATTTTGACGACCGGTAAACCGATAATAAATGTAAAGAGATAGAACAACTTTTATTTTTGAGAAAAAAAAATACAAAGAGAACTGCCTGTCGCACAGGTTGCCTATGGTGACACAGTATAAAATATATTAGACATAACGTTATTGGGTTATGGTTTGCATGGTTTGTTTGATATAAAGGTAATGAATGACATATTAAATACATTGATATAAAATATAAAGTAAAATATAAAATAGTAGAATGATGAGTAGTGTTATAATATTAATCTTAACCTGTGTGATCCATAGAGTACAGATGCCTATGAATCATATAAAGGGTGTCTTTCATTATTTCTAGACATATTACACGAAAATCTGCTGTTTTGAAAATCAAAAAAAATAATAATTATTCGAATCAAACTTAATTAGTTTAATCGATGTGGAGAACGAGTGTAATACGTAAATTTAATCGTTTTCACAGAATGCGTTGAAAGATTGATCGAGCAGTAATCGTGGTGCATATGATTTGCGTTTCCATCGAAGAGATTGTTATTGTAATAAACACTTTTTAATATGCTCATTTTTGTTTCTTTGACCAAAAAGAAAAAAAAAAAAAAAGGCTGTTGATTATAATTTCATAATTTTAGTTTGCTTGTTTTGTGTAACACCACGAAATGCTATGGTGATTTGTTGTGTACTTTATGGAAGCATCAATTATTACCTACGTTTTGTTGTACAAACCAACGTTTTTTCGTTGCTGGTCAAGTGTTAAACTCAAAGTTTTTAAACTTTTCACTCTCGTTAAAACGCATTTGTACAAATCGTAAATATTAAATTAAAAAAAAAAAAAAAAACAAAAAAAATAAATTGGAAAATTAACGATTTCGGACTTTGATGCGCCGTATAGTGTCACCACCGGTAATAAACTTTTTTTCTCGCGTTTTAATCGTCCAGTACAGCGGTATCTCGTACAAACGATCGAATTTTTCCGTTATCTCGGTATCATCAAATGTGATAATATCGCGTAGGTAGTGTTTACCCACAGATATATAAAACAACTAGATAGCCGACTCAGTGATAAAGTCTCATAAGACCTATGAAGTCTGACAGCCATATGCGAACACGGCAAATGCGATTGATTTTTTTTTTTTTTTTATTTGCATTTGTCAGAAACATTATAGCAATACAAAATGCGATTGATTAATACATGAAATATCTAAATACTCCAAGATTTTTTTAAAAACAATTTAATAACCTAACTAATAATAAGTTTACATAAGATAAAACAATGTATAACTTACGAAAAAAAAAATGAACTTTGCTTCCTTTCAGTCTCCTATTGACACAACCACACACAGAACAAGATACCACCATGATGTTGAATTACTTGAATTGCACTTTATATTTTATAGTTTATAAATTATAATTGAAAAATCGTGTTTCAATCCGAATCCATATAGAAAGATAACAGATATATAAAAAACAAAATTTTTATATACCTGTGGTTTCAATCACAGAAAAATTATATTTCATGGAATGATATAAAATGTCATGGATAAATCAATCATATTTTGCCCTGTTCGCATAATGTTGTCGAGCCACGGGACACACACGCCGGTGTTTCCTACGCCGGCTTCGCGAGCAGGGTTGTGGGGGGTTGGTGAGAGGGGAAAAACCCGCGTGGCGGCTGGGGACTCTGTCGGTCACGCCGCCGGCTGAGCGAGTCACGAGTGGGAGGGGTGGAGCACGAGGAAAAAAATAGTGTAAAATAACACACGGCGGAGCGCTGGCCACCACTGCCGCCACCACCGCGCGCGTAGTATCGATTGGCCGGTGTCCATTCGCTGGTCCGGCACGCCGCGGCCGCCGCTACTGCGCAACTCGCGCGCGGCCAAAGTCACCGCCCGCACTGTCCCCCGCCACAACCGCCACCGCCGCCGCACCGTCTGGCGGCCGCGCGCGCCGAAGAGTGGATTAACCGCCGCCGGTAATTGGACCGTTTAATTTATTATTATTTAAATACGAGCGGGAATAATTGACTCGCGGCAAAAGGACCGTAACGACGATGATGACTACTACTCTACGTTCACAACACGCACACACACACACACACACACACACACACACACACACACACACACACACACACACACACACACACACACAAATATGTACACGTCGTGTATATGCACATCTACTTCTGCTCGCCGTCGCTTATACATATAAGCAGTGGCGTATTTACGGGGAGGGGGGTTACCCGGGTCTCGACCCCCTCCTCAAAAAGAAAACAAAATTAAATTTACGTCTGAAATGGAAATATGTAGGTACTATATATGATTACTAATAATTATATTTATAAGAATCCAGACTCAAATAAAAAAACATATTATAAAATTGCATTTAGAAGTCATAAATGACTTATTACGTAAGAATAAAGGAAGAGATAATATTTATTAAAAAAATATTTTTTGAACCCTCCCCCCCAGAAAAAATTTTAAAATACGCCACTGCATAGGGGAGACCAGGGTAAGTTGACGAACCGGGTAAGATGACGAATTGATAATAACTGATTATGGATTATATGAGTTATCGAGGTTATAAGATAATTAAATAGTATGAAGTGATATATATAATAGATTATTATACGTGCACCTACCAATTATTATTCCGTGTGACGAATGAAATGTGTATAGGACAATATAATACACTTCCGTGTCGAAACAATGTTATAAAATGTTGCATTGAATGTTTAATTAAGTATATTCAAATTATGTAGAATATACTATCGAGTATTATAAAATAACAAATGACCGTGGCATTTAATTTTTTGTTCAATTTCCGTTCTCTCTTTGTTCGCTTTTAAAGTCTTATTTTTTCCAGTCTACAAATAAAATGTCGAAAACTTCTAATTAAAAATCACTAAACGAAAAGAATGTACGAAGGTATTTAACAATTACGACAATATTATTGAATTATATAGGATACTAAAAAAGACTCTTATCCGATAGATGTATGCAATCTTTCCGTATTTTGGTTTGCTTTAATTTTTAGTATGATTATTGACAGGAGTTCATTAAATATAAAAAAATTACTTATTAATTTACACAAATTTACAAAATCTTATTCTAATACAAAGATGCAAATAAACAATATTAATTTTTTGTAAAATTTTACGGAATATTAGTATAATTTTAATAGATTAAGCGCAATATTATTTATGACAATAATAATATTATTTATTTTTAAATAACTATGTATTTAACTTCACATGTGTTTTTATCTGATTAAATTTGCATTCAATAGTTATTATGTTTCATTATTTTATACCTTTATAATCCGTTTACAAATGTTTAAATTATTCATTACGATAAAATATATGCATTTTTAATCCGGCAAATAGTTGTTTAGGTTATTTTTAATCAGCTTAATTATTATACACATATAAAGTTTTGTTCAATTTACAGATTATAATACATAGAATCACAGAAAAGTTAAATCGTTGTAACTATAACAAAAGTACAATTAGAATAATTTGTTGGTGTATTTTACATAATACTTAACTATACACAGAAAATTAATTTAGTAGACGTATACCAATTATTTTTAAATCAAAAATTTTAAACTGTATTTTTAATGAAGATCACACAGGAACTTATATCCTTTTTATACATTTATATAAAATATTAACAGGACTCTCCGAAAACTTATCGAGGGCGTGTGTATACAAATTTTACAAAATATCAAGTAGATATAAATAACTGTTGTCAATACAAAATATAGTCCCGAAAAGGCGCATAATATATTTGATATTTCAGTGAAAATATTATGATTTATTATTTTAATTCTTACTACAAACCGCATCAATTGATATTCTTATTTTTTTATCAGAGTAAAAAAAATTAATAAATAAAGCAAAACCCAACCAAAGCATTATTTTTGGATTTATAAATATACATATTGTTATATTTTTACTATAATTATACATATTGTTGGTACTAAGGCCGGGCGCACATTGAGACGCAGGCGACGCAGCGCAGTGTAGGTCAGCGCAGCGTAGTTTTCTGTAATCTATTAGTTAGAACTTACTAGCGCATATTGGGAGGCAGGGCAGGGCAGAGCAGTGCTGTGTCTGTGTCGCCCTGCGTCACGCAGTGTCCGCAACACAGTTTACTGCGCACGTGTCAGGCAGTTTTGATTAAAATATATAAAAATAATTTTATTTCGAATTCCAATATTTCTTAAAATGAAAGAAAAATTAATTGAAGCCGTCCGTCCACACCAAATTCTGTACGACACTAGTCGTGCTGATTATACATGAAATCTTTTTGATCATTGCATCCTACTGAATCAATTTTATCATCGATCATGCTTAGGACTTCATTAAATTTGGTTTCGATTTAAACGGAAGTAATTAATTGGTGAACTGTTTATCGGAAAGTTCCGATGTCAGAATGGATTCAGAACTGCGTAGTAATATGCGCTCACTTAGGTAGCGTAGTTTTTCCTACGCTGCGCTGACCTACGCTGCGCTGCGTCGCCTGCGTCTCAATGTGCGCCCGGCTTAAATATTTTATATTTCACACAGATTATTTTATTGTATATTATTTGTACAATGTTATTTTTTTTTTACGTCATATCTGGTATTATGTCATGCATAGTTTTGTATAATATTCATACAACTATCAAGATAATTTAAATTGACTGTGAATACACAATACTCAAGGAAGTACCGTAAATATTTTTTAATACGCGCTACTTCGTTTTTTCACTGTGTAGTTTCGTTTATCTGTACAAAAAAATATATATACATTGGTATATATTTTTTTTCATTCAGTAAAATCGTGTTTTTTGTATACAATAACAACTCAACGTCTAAAATCGAACGGAATGTAAATGTACTTCACTTAACGTCTACTGTACTGTGGAAAATCCATGTCGGTGCAAGAGTGTTTGATAAAAAAATTAATACCACGTATGAGATGAACATGATTTTACTCAGTCCAATGATGACTTTTTTACGTTATACATAGTACGTGCATGTACAAAATGTGTATACCGTAAACCTATGCGAAAATCAACTCTTTCGAGTTAGAACACGTCATCATTCTCGAATGGTTCCTTTTCTGCTTTAATACTGCGAAAATACACGTTCATATTATAATATTGCCGTAGACGACGTATTATTCGACCGATTTCCCCACAAAAAAATATAACCCCAATGTGTCCAACTGATTACACACACACGTACACGAATATATACATATACATATATATATATACATAAAATGTACATTTTATATTATATGTGTATATGTGAATGTATACCAGCAGCGAATATAATAATATAAATAATGGAGTCCAGACCGAGTAGAGTTTTGCGAAGGGTGGAAGCGGAAACGCGGGGGCGCTTACACCCCAAAAAAAAAAAAAAAAAAACGGGACATGGAAAAATTGGCACTGACCAACAACATGGCTGCACCGGGGATTAGGACCCTATTGGTCGTCGTTATCCGCGCGGGAGTCCGGGACCCTATCTCTATAATGACCCGTCGTCGTCGCCCTCGCAACTTTTTATGTGCGTCCGCCCGCTCGCCGCCGCCGTAACACTGCGTGTAGCTGTTATTGTTGAAAATACGGGAAAATGAACACCGAATAATAATAATAATAATAATAATACGCGTTTCTCCCTTTTTTCCGTTTAAAACGCTCTGTGCGTTAACAATTTGTTTTGACAACACAAAGTTAGATAACGCACAATCGTCGTGACAACGATATAGTTACTGCATTACTGTTAATTATTATTAGTTATACCATTGATTTTAAAATATACACCGATGTGAGCGCACAATGTGTAAAAACGAAAAACACGAAGAAAAAATGCAATTTTATAATGAACGAGGAAACGCGCAATAAGGGGGTACGTAGAAATACACACGATTGAACGGGCGACTGTCGATAACACGACGCGGGTATGTGAACCGCTCGGGGAGTTTACGTCATACCTGCGTGGAGTTAAAAACGAACGCGCGTCTACACGAGCGTGTTTTATAATATTGCCAAGCATTTATATATAAATATAAATATTTATACAAAATGCCGAATATCTTTCTGTATCGAAAAAAATAAATAAATATGTACACTTACGATTACTCGTACGAAGTCGTGTAAAAAAGAAAAAAAGAAAAATCGACTATAAAATTAGATAAGGAAAAATGCGCGTCGTTTTTACCGTCTCGTCCGACGCGCGTATTGTGTTATTGCTTTAAAAACGCTAGCCGCGTCGAGTAGTTGCGGTTTTTATTTTTGTTTCCAATTCGTTTACCGACGGAACGATTGCGGCGCGCGGTGCGGGGGCGGCTAGGACGGCCGTGCCGACCCGGGGAGTAATGTTTACACGCGGTGGCGGGCGGCGAGTGGAAAAGCTTCCGGAAAATTGTTTCGGCTGTTTAAGTATACATGTAAGACGTACACACACACACACACACACACACACACATGCGCGCGCACGTGGGTCTCGAACGGCGTGCTCCGGTAAGTGTGGAGTTGGCAGCTCTTAACGTGCCAAACTCGTTCAACATAAATTATTATTCAAGTTTCGAAAACGTTATATACTACGCCCGTGTGTGCAGTGAACGTGCGCATATACGCGAGTGTGGTTTCGCCGGAGAAAACCGCGCGCGCGACTTGCGCCCGGCGTCTGCGGTCGTGCTAGTTTTCCTTCGGTGTTTATAATAGTTTTACGTCCGAAAATATTTCGACCCGACCGATATCCCACGCTCTCGTTCTCTTCCACTGCCTCGTCCTGAGCACCGACGCAAGCGTCAGCATAATATATATATACATGTTATATATGTTGAACATACACACCCACACAGGGCTCTATTTACGCAAGAGCATTATGGGTATTTTTCCAGGGCCCTTGAGCATCAGGGGCTCACCGACTGGCTTTTAATTCTTCTTTAAATTTTAATTAATCCTTACAATTGAAAAACACCAAAAGAAAATATATACTCAATCAGAAATACCTGTTGAAGTATAAATCGTATTTTTGGCTGGCACACAGGATTTATAAGAAAATAAATACCCATTGTTAAAATTGGCTATTAATTGTAGATACAGGTATATTATAAATGACTAGGCGTACTTTTTTACAAATAATTATAAACGGATGTATGAATGCATACGGACATGCGGTGTTTTTAACTAAAAATAACATTTGTTAGGGATATTCACTATATTGTGCAAAAGTTAATTTCGAAGAAGTTATTTATGAATTCTCCCAATAAAAGGCTAGGTCAAAAAAATGCATTAAATTGTAATCATCTTGTAATACTTATGTTCTAAAATCGTTTAATGTGCTATTAAGTATTGACTGGTTATTGATATTATACGTATTTATATTTTAATATTACGTTAACTAATTTGTATTTAACTTGAATTTCATAATAATATAGTGCAGTTTTTTTTGTCCCGGGTCTCGAAAATTTTCAAATCAGGCTCTGCACACACACACACGCACTGTAATACACAGATGAGGGTGAAGCTTTACGCGCGAAGAATTTACAAGTACGTGGACAGTGTATAATTTTTGGACAATATGTGCGAAATTATCAAGTTTTCATGATGCGCCGTGTACTATGTCTTCAAAATAATATGCAAAACGTATGTGCGAGTGTGCGTCGTACGCGTGCGTCCGGGGACGGTTAATAATTACAACGTTCCAACTCGTGTGAATAATACAATATAAATATATACACTGCACAGTACCTACGTATAACGAGTGCGAAAGTACGACGGGTGTGCAAACGGTACGATGACTACAGCTGTACAAAATTAAACAGGCTTTTTTGTACGTTCTAAAAGCTTTTACTAATATTCGTAGTCATATTTTGTTACCTTACAGAATAACTATAGGGTAAAATAATAAATTGTACGGCGTCTAGCAATAACTGTCTATTGATCAATCTTTGCTCGATATACCTAAAGTGTTAATAATTAACTTGTATAGATTTTAACACCTCATCAACGGAATGCAATTTAAACATTAGAGACCCCGGCTACGGAAAATTCAGTGTTCCGTACACGATGTGCACGATATTTTGATATTGTTTTACCTCGAAACCAGACGAAACCGCTAAAACAATATTATGCAAAAAATAAAGTTATCCTGTCCCCAATTGTGCCTGACAAGGCCGCTGCGCCCATAAGTGTATAAGTGTAAACGAGTAAAAACCTGCAATTCTTCGTGTAGAAGAGCATATATTATAGTGATCGATAAAACCATCGCATTATATGTTATGTAGATTTCGTATTTAATCGTATTAAACGTAAAGCGAGTGTTATCGATTTTTAAATGACATAATATGTTTTTCCTTTTCACTGAAAAACACTCTATTCCATAAGTTAGCGGACCAAAGTCGCGTAGACACGAGCAAATAAGTACCCGATTTGCATCAGCATATTATTTAGTCCGTCGGTTGAAAAATTCCAATACACATAAAATGGTTCAAAAGATAATTAAAAAATATTTACTGGCAATACAACGGATAAACTACACAAAAATGCACAAGTATTCTAAACAGAATAGGTATTCTAAACCGTCCATAACCGTCTTCACTGTTTTCTGACAAATCATTGTTAAATACACATATGTTGTGTACCAAAAAAAATCGTCACACAAAAATACATGTAAAATGTAAAGAACGATAAAAATGTTTTCTGTGAATAGGATTAACTAATATAAAAAAAACATGCGCGGAAACAGGTAACCCATGCAAAAAATTGTTCTGTCGTAAATGTCACCATTTGTGTAAGCACCATATCATTTAATTTGACTATTCAGAAATCGTACAAAATATACCCGAAAAGAGATTGTAGTTTAATAAATCAAATAAACTACGAGGTCGAAGATCCTGATCCAAAACACTAGCCAAAAAGACATGGAAGATCACTGAAAAACTCTGAACAATGAATACGGAGCCCAACAAGAGGCGAGTTAGACGATTCCGAGCAGTATTAGGAGACCTATACTAGTTGTAGTTGACCATATCACGTACTATCTGACCGTTAATAATATTCACGTGTTTATTGCTCTGAGCCATCTGGCGTACGTAGATGTACCTGGTCGTGGTGTTAACTCCATTTTTTTAAAAATATTATTTAAATATTAAACTTCGATTGCCGTACACAAACCAAATTTTGTAAACAATATTATTAAAATAAAAATACTGCTTTTAAACTACAGCCTTGTCTTAATCCAATCTGACTGACGGGTCACAACACTCATGCACTCGAATACATTCGACGCAATAACATCAAAACTTATACGTAGGGTTGTACAATTTCATGAAATTTACTTTCTTGAAATATTTCATTTTCATGAAAAATATATTTTTTTATTTCCAAGTACCTAAACATTTTTAAAAGTTGGTTTATTGTATGGAATATAGAAAATATGTAACATAGTTACTTACTACATACACAATAATACACAAACATAGACATATATAAAACTAGATAATCGACTATATGACAATATTGAAGTCAGCCATATGCCAACAGGGAAAAATATAAATATATAATTATTAATTTATAATTTACAACCATTGACCATTGACAGTATTTTAGGTGGGGTTTTTAATTCGTATGCCTTGGTTGATAAAATATACCTAACTGGTAAATTATTCATAATCAATTTTTTCTGTGTTTTATCAATATATATATATTCTAATCATCTATTGACACGTTTAAAAGAAAAAAAAATATTTTTCATAATTTCATTGAAATATTTCAAGGAGAGTGAAATTTTCAATTTTGAAACATTTCAAGTGAAATATTTCAAATTTACAACCCCAATTATACGTATTCGTCGCCGGGAAGAGTTAAAGTGACCAGACGAGTGCAGCGAATGATACTACCACTGACTGCACTGTTACTTCGTTTGCCTTTGTTGTTTTTGAACATTTTTTCACTGATACAATCGTATGCACAACGAAACCAACGTCTTCAATCATCTCGTCTCGGGGTGGTTAAAGTAGCTCGACGCGAACGCGATGTTCGTAGAGTCATGATAATACGCTTGTCGTTTTAAGTCTGTTACACGCAAATTTAAATGTTTTTCGCATTAGAGAAAGTCGAATGAGGTACTTTAATTAACACGATTGCTACGTTATGCGTCCGAGAAGTGTTTCGAAAATAAATAAACGGGTATTTTATTCTGCCGAGTATGCGGACGTGTTAGCGTAACGGTTAACAACGCGCTTGGATTTATTTTATTGTTGTTTTCCTTTGACCTTCTTTTGACACTGTGTAAACAACGCGTTTATTGCTTCTAATACGTCTTATTCGCCTCTCGTTTCCCTTTGTTTATACACTACGGAAATACCTAACCGATGATCGCGACTTGGATACGATTTTTACGTCAACGTCGTATTGACGATTTAGTTTTAAAAAAAAACTCGTCCAAGGACACCGGCATTTCGGTAATGGGAATTCGGAAGTTGTCGCGATATATGCAAATTAACGAAGTAAATGCGACGGGATTAGGATTCGTGTTGAAATATACTCGCGCGTGCACGTTTTCTGTTCAATACTACGCGTTATGTTTGATTGTTTTCTTGCGTTTAATAACAATGATTTTTTTTTTAAATATATAATATATATGCGCTATTAAAATAATTCATATTAATATAATATTTGTAAATCGAACAAAAAGATGTTCGAAACACAGAAAAATGTACTAACATTATCGAAACACGAATAGTGTTGATACATGCGATTATCGTTTGCAATTCTGCAGTAAATCGAATTCGAGTCGACTGTGCCGTTTAATTCTCATAAAAAAGTATTCTTTATTATTTTTTTTCTTTTTGAAACGTCACATAAATATGTGATGTCTAAATTGTATAATTTTTATTTTATATCTGACCACTTGAACAATTAACGAGCTATGATCAATGATCATTTTTAATAATTTGTATTGATTAAAGTTTTTCATTTTCGAATACATTGGCTCATTAAACGCAATACTTTTTAATTTATAATACAGAGCATCGAACAGTATAATCGCTACCATGATTTGTACTACTAAAACCAATTTTTTTTGCAATTAAATGCTAGTTCTATGGAAGTTATTGTCCATTCTATCGTTATTTTATAATAATTTCGAATTTTCGATTAATAATAAAATAAAGAACAAAATAAATTAATGCATAATTAATATATAAAATAAGTACATTATTTATAATGTATACAAATGAAGATATTTGATTTTCATATAAATCAATCCATTTTTAATTTTTATTTTAGCAACAATGTGAGACATAGAATATGTTTTTGGACAATTTATTTGAGTACCTATTTAGTTTATTTTAAATCTGTTATTTATTTACGAAACATGATGATAGAGTTATTAAAAACTTTCAATTTAAAGAAAAAAATACTATATAAATATTGCAAAGCAAATATTTTCAAATCAGTTTGCAAACTTTGCTCTGGTTAAACTTAAAAAAAAAAAAAAAAAAATAAAATAAAATTTTTACTAATTAAAAGATGTGTCAATATTACATGAATATTTATTACGGTATCTTATAGCTTAAATCTTTATTCATCACTAACATTAATGACAACTAAAATTGTATAGAGATTATTTTCCAGAACGGTTTAATCAGATTACTTTAAAATTATATGAACATTTTATTACTTTGGTATTATTCTTTAAGTTAATCATTTTAGAATTTTTAATAATCTATTATGGTAAATAATACGTATTAAAAAAAAATATAAATTTTATAAAAGAAATTAAAACTTACGTTGGTCTTTAAAATCGAAAGCTTTAAACATAATTAGCATTATAGTTTTTTTTTTTTTTTATAATCATCAGTGCATAAACAAGTCTGGAAAAGATTTCATCGCGGCATTCATTAAGTTTTATATATTTACTCGAAAATTGTCGTTTGCACTTGACATTATGTTATCTGTTTTGAAAGTTACATTTTGTACACAAGGCAAAGTTTTAATAAACAAAAGCGTCGATTATTATAGTACAGAAGACGACTGACGGGTGTAAACTCTATCCGTAAATATAGAACGATTCGGTTGTAAAACGCGTACGCATCGCGCAACACCATTTCGTTATATTTTAATGCGAACATTGCAGTTGGACGGATAAACTTGATTTAAAACAATTAACCGTTTTCGTCGATAAAGTTATTATTTACTACGCGGCACAACCAACGGACTCGTAAACGAGAAAAGAATCTTTACGCGCAACGCGAGATAATACTAATATATTATACCGATCACACACACACACACACACACACACACACACACACACACACACACACACACACACACACACACACACACACACACACACACACACACACACACACACACACACACACACACACACACACACACACACACACACATACGCGTCGATGACGCGAACCATCTTAGAAATATTCGACGTATTTAACACAGAAAATATATATATATATTATCTATATAAAGTCAACCATATTATACCGTATGCAAACACTTACTTCGATTCCGCACTTCCTTGTCCGCGTTCACTTCCTCGTTGCCGAGGACTAGTTTCGTCGCACAATCGCGCCGACCGCATACAACGAACTCGGTGTACTTGTACAACTACGCGATGTTATCGCATGAACGCGACCGACGGCCGACTACTACCGCGTGCACAAACAGGTCTTACGCACCGCGTACCTGGGATTAACCCTTCCTCTAAAAAAATTCACTTCCCCAAACATAGTGGGTTTTTTTTTTATTATTATTATTTTTCCCGAACCTACTGACACATCTGTGCTCTGCAACACAAAAGGTACCTTTTTTTCTCATGTGTGTCAACCCCTTTACCCCGCACTCCTGTCGACCTTTAAAATTTCGAACATTAACCCTTTATCTACGGTCCCCCGGTATTCCGCGTTTGTTCCACGGTGATGTTATGTAAAAACGGTTGCGAGTGTGTGTGTGTGTGTGTGTGTGTGTGTGTGTGTGTGTGTGTGTGTGTGTGTGTGTGTGTGTGTGTGTGTGTGTGTGTGTGTGTGTGTGCTCTTTCTCATTTTAAACAGCTACCTGACGGATTCCAACCCTAACACAATACAACGCAGCGGTTTCCTGTTCGAAAAGAATCGTATTTTATTAACGCACAATAACCGGCGCACAGTTAAGTGTACAGTTCTTTTTTTTTCTGTCCGAACACATGTACTTATATAATATATATATGTACATATAAATGCATACATACACCTATGTCTGTGGTATGTGTATGCATAAATCGAGATGCGATTGAATCAAACGGTAAATAAAAAAAAAATGAAATATTAAATATCGTCCGTACAGTAATAATATGACCGACGAAATCGATCGATACGAGTACGCGTGTGATTATGTGATATTATACTTTATTTTTTTTTAACTCTAATATTACGGTATCAAGAGTTTTAGAACCCACTCGCGTTTTCGTGTGAAATTCTAATCGCGAAAAAAAATCATCACGTTTTCGTACATTTTACAACATCGAGTTACAAAATTGCTTTGGCAAATAAGTGTGGTCGTACACACTACGGCCGCTCAAAACTAACACGCGCGAAGCACGAGATAATCGTATACAATAGAATATAATATATCTCTATATCAGCAAAGAAATCTCTGTCGATCAAATTGCAGAAACGAAATTTAAAAAAAATATTCTCATATATTATGTACATTATATTTGTGTATTCTTCATAAACTCTAATAGATAGGTAATTATTTTTCTCCTAACAATACATTACTCCTCTGTACATTGTTATACGCTGAAAAACACAACGTACCTATACGAGTGTTATTAATATATAATATAAATAATCGTCACAGATTTGTTAAAATCATCGATACAATTAAGGCTCGTTTAAAATTGTTTGTAACACTCCATAGTTATGAAATGTAAGTACATAGTTATGTGATGTCACTCATCTACTCTTTCACTGTCCTTCTCTTACTCATCAACGCAATATCCTATCTACCATTAATGTCCTCTTACAATGTCTCTTTCAATACCCAGTCTATCCTCTCCTCACAAATTTTTCCAATTATTATCTCTTTAATATCCTTTATTAACCAGGCTGGCTTAAAAATTTAATTTTCGATGTGTCTCGTTATATTTATATCTTCTAATTTTTTTGTTTTTTTTTTTTTTTTTATTATCATTATTATTTATCATCTCCTTTTGAACTTAACCATAATTTAATTGTCGAAACTAATAATTGTTACAGAAAGTTTCAAAAAATAAAAATAAAAAGTACATAGTCTACTGCATAAACCTATAATTTTTCAATCTTGGACGCTGAAAAAGAAAACAATTCGACCGTGTAAATTGTAATAATAATGTGTGATTTCAGTTACAGTTATTACACGAACGCACTAATCGTACGATGTATACCACATGATATAGAGATATACGTTAAATATTTTTACGTTAAATGTGTAAGCTCATACACAATATGTAAACGTTCTAGACGATGGCGTCGAGAGAGGGTGCACGCGCAATATGCGCGAACGGTCTTTACGCGTATTTATTTTACCGATATTATGTTGCGGAACGAAAACAAAACGCCGAGTTATTATTTTAATACATTATTTATGCAAGGAAAATCTCGGGCGTTTATAATTTCGCGTTTACATAAACGTATACCTATGGGTAGACATGGTATATATGTATTATTGTTATTATTATTATTATTATTATAATGCTTTTCGGACCCTTTCGCATATAGACTGCAGCGCGTTCGCCGTATATCCTGTACAATAATACAACGTGAAAAAACATCTCGTTTGAGTTTCCATCGTGGGGGTATAATACGTATATACGTGTATAATATGTTCAGACGCGTTTAGAGGAATTTCTTTTGCAAACGTACACACACACACACACACACACGCGTACGTTTATACGTTTATATATACACGTATATTATATACATGTGTATGAGTATATACACATATAGTCCCATTCACGGGGATCCAAAACAAACAAAAACATTCTTGTGGACATACGTGCGGGAGAGCATCATCGTTTTATAGGACCCGTTGTACTTTGGAGGGTCGACCACATTAGGCGGCCGTGTTAGACGCTCCAATTTCACCGCGACCGCCTCGTAATGTTTGATAAACACGATCCTTATACGACGGACAGAAAACGGTTTATTATAAAAGCACACACCGACGCTCGTATACGGTATATCTCGTATGAAAAAAAAAAGGGACCGGAAAAGTTTCAAGTTTATCCGTGAAAAACCACCCTCACACGTACGCACGCTGGTATATACACCTACGTTTGTTATACGAGTACGTGTAATAATATGTGTGTGTGTGTATGTGTGTGTGTGTGGGTGTGTTTAGCACGTGCGATGTACACAAAATAATACATTTATTATTATGTTTTTGCCTAATGGTAAAGTGCTAAATCCATAATGTCGTAGAATTGTAACGTACTTCAAGAGAACGCTGAAAACATCCAGGAAATATAAAAAACGTATTTTATATTGTAGTTCTAGCGAGATTTCTAGTACGTAAAAATGGTGTTTTCTAATCGCACGATAGCTGTATTATAAGATGTAAGCCCGTAAACGATGTTTTTATCATTTATTATTTTATTCGTTTTTTTTTTTTTTTATTATTATTATTTATTTACGATTCGACTATTAGTTATTTTATTTTCTTCGGCCATTATATTATGTAACGATAATACTTGTAAGTTACGGAATAATAGTGTTTTATTTTCATACTTGATATTATATTAGGAATTTTGATGGTTAAATTATCTAAACACTCTTAGACTTGTAGAAAACTAGGAGTTGAAAATGAATGGATCAATAGAAGAAAAAACGTGAAAAATGAAATGTTTTTTTTTTTTTTTTTTTGAAGGAATGACTTGATTAATTATAGTTGACTATATTTATAAATGTTCAGTGCAAAAATTATTATTTTGAAAAAAATGTATTTGTAATAAGATAAATTAAATTCATACTAAAACCATGAGTATTAATTCATCGTCCAACAAATAACTTTGTATAATATTTATTGTCGATTATGTAAGTCATAACATTAACATTATTTGTATATAATACATTTTTAATTTTATAAAATCGTAAAAGTATAAATTATAAATTTCTCTAACGTAATTCAAAGTAAGGAAAATAGTACAATTTTTTTTTAAGTAAATACAATCTCTTATCGTGTTTATGAAAATTTAAAAACTATGTTAAAAGACTACTTCTTTTTTTATTGATGATTATTAATTGAGAATTAAATATACTGGCCAAGTGTCATAAAGGAATTTATAATTAATTAAAAAAACAAATCAACCAAAATCGTGGGATTTAATTCATATAAATACGAATATCCTGCATATATATTTTACTTTTTAAAAATGCACTTGATATTTACATTTCAATACAATAAAAAAAAGTCTGTAGTTATTTCAAAATTAATATTATTGCAATAATAATAACAATATTAATAATAATAATAATAATAATAATAGTAATAGTAATAATAACGGTATTTCGATATGTATATAAACTTGAAAGAAACAATTTTAAGAATTTTATGAATACAAATATGTTACATGTATAAAAATGTCAATAACGGAGAGCACAAAATTGTTTCCCATACGAAAAAACTCAACAAAGTGAAATTATCTCAAAGTTATGTGTATGTAATTTAATAAAAAGTAAAATACGTTTTGAAAGATCATAATTTTTTTTTTTTTTCATTCATGTTTATCATTTTTGTTGACTGTTTTCATGGTGTTTACATTACTCGAATATTTTTTTTAGCACACATACATATTAAAATGAAAATAACTACCGTAAAAAAAAAAACCGTAATGCAAAAACACACACAATCTGCTGTGATCGGTTGATATTATTTGATATGACGCACAAAAAATAATAAAACGATAATGTTATAGTAACGTAAATATTATATTATCATTGTTCATTGTATAATATGCATTACCGCGTCGCTTCCAAAACATATCCTACACAGTTTATATGCACAAATTGACGTGATGATAAACCGTTTAGTGTACAGAGTATTGTTTTTGATTTTAAATGCAAATGTTTTCTGCCAAATCTACTCTTATTTCTTTACAAATGCATTGGAGTACGAATAAGTTTAATCGTACTACGGATGAACACAATGACTTTTAAACGTTTTAATATACATTGGCAGTATTATGACGTATAAACATTATTATTCTTTACTAATATATTTCTCAGTAATAACACTGTTAATGTCTGTACAGGCGTATAGAAATTAAACGATATTTAAAAAAAAGGCTATTATGTATTTTTGATTTGGTAAACACATGGTGATTATTTTATCGTTCAGCATCCATCTTCTCAGTCGATTTCGGGAGTTCAAAAAATAAATAAATAAAAATTAAAGACATTTTGAACACTATACGCATTGGCCAAATTGCAGATTATTTACTATTCTTTGTCTGGGTGATTTTTTATGTTTCTTAAATGACAAACTATAGTCATTATAATGGAATTATAAAGGAAAAAACGAAAATTGGACGTTAAAAATCTTAGTTCTCGTTAATTCGTTACCTACTATGAAATAGGTACACGATCAACTATTGAACTTTTATGAATTTTAAAGGGGCTTCTGCTACCACAGTTCATATTTTATCAGCAATCTGCAATAAGTATTTTTATAATCCATTCGTTTGTATGAAAACTGAAAAAAACAATTGAAAAACCGTATAATATATAACAAGACGATTGGGGATAAGTCAACTTAACGTCTCTTTAAAGAGGATGTACAATTAACGTGTACATACAATTTAGTGTTATATTAAAATAACTGTTGCTCGTTTCTTCAAATTACCCATTTAAAAGAGTATTAGGCATATGATTTTTTATTTTTTTTAAAATTTATTCTCTAAAAACAAATAATTTGGGTTCTGTTGCTGAACGACCTCCCTCCTCATAATAATCAAGAATTCAAGACATGTTATATATTGTCATCTCATTTCCTTATTGTACATATTTTGCAACAGATTATAAATATTCTATGTTTATTTAAAATAATAATTATAATTTAAGAAAAACTTAAAACTTGAAAAATCACCTAGATAAAATAAAGTTAAAATCTGAAATGTTGAAAACATAATATAATATTCTAAATCCCCTATATTTCGAATACAATTTTTTTTTTTTAATACTAAAAATTTACCGAGAAAATGAGTGTAGAACAATACAAGACTCATCCTGTATATGTAATTTTACATTCTGATTTTTATTTGATAAAAATATAACTTTCACCAAAAACTTAATTATTCGTGATTAAATCGTACGTTACTCAATTGATTTTTGGTTTTTAATCTTATAGATTACGCTTTTTAGTCTAAAGTAATTTATTTTGTTATAAATAAGCAAATTGTCAACTTTGATATTATAGATTCTAAAATGTCTCGTTTTACTTTGTTGGAAAACAACCCGACTTGTTTGATCATGAATTCCGATGGTAAATGGTACTAATTCTTTGTTCTATAATTCATAGTATTGTTACGGAACAAATTGATAAAATACGGTATCGACTTTTTTCAACGTGACTGGCTAAAACTGTAGGTCGTACAATATTAAAATAAGCAATTAATTTTTTTCATTTTTGATTGCATATTTTAATATTTAAATATTGTATAAGCATTTTTTATTATTATTTATTTGTTCTTTATTTATTATTATTATTATTTTTTTTTTTGGCGAAAAATGTCAACTCTGTTTACTGTTGCTTATTTATTATAATGCTTATATTGAACCTTACTATTAAATACGTCAATGAAATGTAAAAATCTCCTATATGTTGTAATCGTTATTTGAAGTATTAAACATCATTGAAAAACTGATTGTCTACGAAGTGTACACAAAATATTGTCTTAACTTTCACCGAGACGTACATGCACGCATAATTACAACATATCCGTTGGAATTTTACTAATTGAATTACTATGATGATTTAATCACGACGGTTTGGAGGATTGATTTTCACTCGGTATTCGATTTCTCGTGTTATCGAGATTTATTTCTTATGACACAAATATGTATCGTTGGTTCGTGAAACAGGAAATCGTATAGTTAAGACTAATTATTATCATAATTGAAAAAGCGACGTGATTTTCATTTCATTTAGACAATCATTTTTCGAATAACAGCGAAGTGCATTTCACACAGGATACCTATGTAAAACACGGTGTGTCAAACGCGTTTGATAAAACCAATTGAATTTACCGCAGTAGACACTAGCTGATTGCCGAGTACCCTAGCTATTATGATGTATTAATTATTGTATGAATATTCATAATGATAATTTATTTTGAGTTGTAGATACGTGGAGTCGGAAAATGTTTAATTCATTCGTCCAGAGGCATAAAGTGCACTTTGTAGCAGCAGTACACCTACTATCCAGTGAGCGTCTATTCAATAATACTATTGAGCATGTTGTACCTTTTCCACGCGAGGCGGTGGCGGCGGCGATACTGTGTTAGCTCGAGAGAGGAAATTGAAAAATATATTCCCTTTTCTTCCAGTATTCTTTTTTTTTTTTTTTTTTTTTTCGTTAAAGAGGATTTTTCTATACGTTTTTCCGCCAGAGTACCTATCTTTAACCGTATAATCCGGCCCAGAGAAAATGAAACTCGGGACCGAAATGTATAAAAGTCGACTGGCGCGAGCGGCGAGAAGACGAACGGGGTCGAGGGGCTTGTCCGACGTGGATAATAAGAAAAAAAAGGCACGAGCAGAGGAGAGAGAGAGAGTGAGAGAGAAAAAAGGCAAAAAGCTCAAAGGCTGATGCTACTGCTACGACGACGGCGGCAGCGGCGGCGGAGGGGAACGCGAGTGCATGTGGACATCCAATTTAGTTCGGATCAAAAAGTCGAGGGAAACGGCGGCGGGACTCGCCCGCGCCGCCCGTCGACCGTCTTGCGCCCTTTTCCCGGTCGCACCGCGCGCCCGTCAACGTCGGTCCGGGGCTTTTGACTGGTCGAAAATAAAGTCTCCCGGCGCATTGCGGAGGAAATATATGGGGCTATTTCCAGACCCGCGTGACATTCAACCATCCGTATAAATACGTTCTTTTCCCTCGCCGCCCCACCGGTCCCTTTTCCCGCCTCGTCCGGGCTCGCGTACTGTAATATATACATAATATACATGCACACACATATATGTATATAATACATATATTTATAGTATATACATACAACGGGACTTGTACCGCGACCGTCCGCTGCAGCTGCGACTCTGCTCTCTCTCTTTCTCTCCCCCTACCCTCTGTCACTCTCTTTCTCTCTCTCTCTCTCTCTTTCTCTGCCCGGCGGCGGCTTACGCGATACTTTCGCTCGAATACCGTCGGAAATATGGAAATCGTTTAGTTGACCAGAAAATTCGTTTTCCTGATATATACGCGCGGCAGCAGCGGCGGCGGCGGATGAAAACATAAAACCGAATTATTTTCATGCGGTAGACGGGACGACGACGATTGGAATATATACATATACATCCACGTCAAAACATTTTTTTCCTATCTCTCTCTCTCTCTCGCTCTGTCTCCGCGTTATTAGTAGTGTACATGATCTATACGGGCACTGGCTGACGCGCATTATTTCTTCTCCTCCGGTGATTCGGGCGCGTAGTTCGCATGGCTGCTGCTGCGGCGGCATTAAGAAAGTGGCTGAGACCAAATCCGCGTAACACGCCGCCGCCGCCGCCGCACGGTCGCCCGTGATTATTCATCCGGGAACCGCCTTCGTTCAAAAAGGGCCGTATACCGTACGCGCGACTGAAAGCAGTGACAAACACACTGTAGAAGCCCACTCGAACCTACCGACCTATATAAGCATACATAAATATATATATTATTTATACGTGTATTTATTCGTATACAAGATAGGTCTCCCGGCACGAAAACATACAGACCGCGAGATTTTGCGAAACAGGCGGCGCGCGGATTATTGATTATTGACCCGTGGTACGAGGACCGCGCGTAAACGCGATTCATCTTGTTCATAGTTGACCGAGAATCTCGGTTTTCCGATAAACAGTGACGGCGAACGGGGCGAGCGTGGACACGAAAAGCTCCGACCAAGACCAAATCGTTTTCGCGTAGCCTAGTGAATACGTCTCGTGGGGCTTCACTGTTTCGTTATTGAATAATAATAATATTAACAATATGTATTTATTCACGAGAAGTGATTACGGTAATAATATAGTAGAAATACACATAATACGGAATATTTAATTCAAAGTATTGAGTACAGTATAAAATGTATAATGTATAATTAATTAAATGGTCCATCTCACCACTGAGGATAAAATGCTATCGGTTAGGTTATTCGTTAAGTAGGTTAGGTTATTATAACGTTAGGTATTCGTAAAGACTAAATTAATATTTGTACAGAAAAATGATTTACAATTTGTTGATCTGCAGGTATACAAAAAGCTCTGGGTCTGATTAAAATTAACGAAAATAAATGGATATAACACGATATATTATAAAAATTGAAAGGATATAAAGAGAAATAAATTATACGTGAATATAATTAATAATATTTATTCAATATTATTAAAATAGTTGAACTGTTGAAAAAATCATTTTTTTTTTTTTTTTGGCGGATAATCTGTATCTTATATCGTAGTATATAGGCGCCACTGACGTATATTATTTCTTTTACGATATAACTAGGACACGACGCGTGACGTACACATTATACAATAAAATCCATTCGATTGCGAGAAACGGCCACGACTCACGGTCACCCGCGGGGTCGCGCGTGATTGTCGGTAATACGCTATTTTAAAGTATTATAGGTATGGTGTCTTTTGCGTGATCAACATAAAGTATTAAATCGTTTAACATATTATTATATAATCGGCTGTCTTCAGGTGTGAGGAAAATGATATTGGATTACATCAGTTGTTAAGACTCGTGATTTTTCCCGAATTTCTGTATCCCCAGGTATACATCGTCGTGCCAGAATCGAGAGTAATTGCCAGTGACGTGACTCGATTTAATTCGATCGAAACGGTTGTATAATGAACTCATTATTATTTTTACTCGTTCAAAAACGAAAATGTTTTCAATACAACCGACTTGAAAACGAACTTTGATGTTATTGTTGTAGTGTTTTTGTTTCGCACTGCTTTCCCGTGAATTCAACCAAGTTGCCGTGGTTGAAATTTCTACACTTAATAATACTATACTCGACTGCTCTCCGACTATATAATATTCAATAAATATAAGTAAATAGATGTAAAATACTTCATATATGTATATATATATATGTATTATACGTGTCGTACTGCACTCGGAGAGGTGCGCCGCCGCGCCGGGTCCGGCGAAGGGGCCGAGATTTGTGCGCGAGCGGGACACGCGGGCTAAAGAGGCGCAGCAAACTTTGCACGGCGGTGGACGACGACGTGAAGTGGTAATCGTTTAAGGAGGGTCATCCATCATCGCGCGCGCCCGGTCCGGGCAACGGCAGCGCGGTTATTAATGGACGACGGACGACGAGGACAGCGGCGGCGGCGGCGGCGGCCGATCCTCCGAAGGGCTGCTGCGGCGGGGGTATACGATGGCGACACGGGTAGCGGCGGTCGGGGGCGGCAGCGGGGTGTTGTCCGTTTAGTTAAAAGCCGCCGGCTCCTGACTTAGCTAACTTTACCCTGTCCGCGCGCTGTGTACACTGTACGCACACACACACACACACACACACGTATATACCTTCGTCATCGCGCGCGTCACGACCGTCCCTTCCCCGCCGCACGTCCCTCTCACGGCCCGCGTAGGCTCGCGCGGCGGGGACGCACGATGGGCGGGGGGGAGGTTCCTTCACTTTTCGATACGGCGATTTTCAAAGCCGCGTCCGACGTTAGTGCTTTGCCGCCGCCGCCGCGTTTGAATTTATAATGCGCACGCCATCGGCCCGGACACCGGCAGCCACACACATATATATACACCCTTAACTTAGATTTACCCGCCGCGCGCCGCAGTTGTGTGTGCTCTGTCGGTCCCTCTTCCCCCGGGAATAATGTTAAATTTTGACAGAACGTTTCTGCAAGTCGTGTCTACTCGCATAATAGCTGCACGTATTTATACACCTATATAACTACATAATACGTATATAGTATTATACAGTCACTGCTACTATAGTACTACCGCCGCCGCCGCTGCTGTTGCGCGCGCGAGGCGTTTGCACAGGCCCGCGCGCCTTTGAGTAAATACTTTCAACAAATTAAAATCCGTCGAAAACCAGACGGCATAATAATACACTGATCCGTACCGGGCCGCGCGCCGATCAAGAGAAATCTTTCAGGATTACCGATAGTAAACCACTCGTACTCGCTCGGGGTTTTTTCCCCGCCGCCGCCGCCGCCGCCGCCGCGATCACTCACGGTCACGTATACCCGCGATAGATTTTCCAACAACGGAGACGATGTGTTAAGTGTGCGTTACCTATGTGTTAGTTATTACGTGTACGGAGAACGCGATTTCAATCAGTAGGTTTTTTTGTTTTTGTTTTTTTTTTTTTTTTTTGGTTTATTTGCATTACGTTTTTTATACGTATTTCACATCATTATTTATGATGTGTATTTTTTTCACACTTTAGATATGCGAGGATTTTTTCTTTTCTCAAAACTCGATATCTGTATTGGATGGAGAAAAAAACAAAAATTGAATTTTAATTTCAAGGTATGGATTTTGTTTATAAAATAAAAATGAAATATTATTTAACATTATAGTTATTTAAAGTTATTTTATAATATTAATATAATATCAATATACCAGGTAAGAAATCGTGCACTAATTTACGTGAATGCATACCGAGCAGTGATGTATAAAATTAAAGCGGGGTAAAAAGTTTCGGGATTCGTAATAATTTATTTATTAAAACATTCGATGAAAATTCGAGTACGAAATTGTAAAACAAATTTGCTCGGACCTTTTGTGAGAGTTTCAAATCGAATAAAAATAATACTGCTTATCTTAAAATATTTCTGTTTTAACCCTTACAATATTTTACGTTGTCCGTATAATTAGATAGTTGATGAATGGACTCACTGAATACATCGCTAAAAAGTGATAAAAGTTCAAACAGGCGGAATGAGTAATTCGCTTTGTCGAAAAATAAATTCGATACGAAGTGACCCATGGCTTTAACATCGTGATTTTAGTGAATTTTAACTAAAAATAACCAAACGATTAACGATAATTTTCCCCGAGTACGGTTTGTGTCGATTATTTTTTGCTGAATACAAAAAAAAAAAAAAAAACGAGTATTTTATATCGACGTGCCGTGTGCCTCGTACGCCTATGTGACATGTATACAAATTCCACGTTTTCGGCACACGATATTTTTAGTGAGAAAATATTACGTTATAAATAAATGCGTAAAAAAAACCTTCTCGGGTGAGTGCATATACATATATGTATATTGTATATAATACATATATATATATATATTCAATATTATACATGTGTTATATACTCGTGGTCGTACAAGTGTGCCGGAGAAACCGCCGCTGCCGCTGAGAGTTGCGACATATTGAAGAGATTTGTGGGTGCTTAAAAAAAAAAAAAAAAAAAAAAGAGAGAGAAAAGCGAATGCCCATAACTCAAATCCGTGAATACATTATCGTACGCAAATGACACTCTATACGCACGCAGTATCGACGGTTATATATACTTTTGTTTATTTTTTTCCTAAATAGCCGCCGCCGCCGCCACCACAGCTCGTGCGCGTATACGACGAGCAGATTACGCGCAGATGTCGCACGCGCGCGCCGTAGTAAAGAACGGGCTACGGAAAAAGGAGGAAAAAGGAAAAACAAAGCCACGAGGGAAAAACACGATACTTTGCAATAATACATAACTGCAACGCGCGCGAATCGTAATGCGTCGAGTCGCGCCGAACAGCGGTACACCTATTATATTATGTGACACGCGCGGTTTTTCGTATCGACGTGGGTATAATATCAAAACGATGTGTATTTCCAGCGGCCGTCGATGTGTTCGCGGGTGAAATCGCTGTTTCGCCCACGTGATACGTGTCGCAACGTGTTTTTTAGCTGTTTTATACGACGTGTTTAGCCGGATATTCGCGTGTTATTCATGGGCGTGGTTAACTATGGGACAATGGGAGCTACAGCCCCCCGAAGCTTTTATAGCCCCCTCCATGGTGTTAACTTTCATTTAAGGATTGTTCTGTTATGAGACGGATAAAAGATTGGATTAGAAACACTATGAAAAATGATAGATTTTCCAACTTATCAATACTCCATATTGAAAGAGATTTGTCACATTCATTAGACACAGTCTATGTGTTAAAAATTTTTGCTGTTTAAGACGGACGTCTTAATTTTCTATATTTCTAAACTACAGTTCGTTATATGTAATAAGTATTATAAAAATAACAGGTAAAAGAGTAATAAATCAATAATAAATAAACTGCAGTTATATCTAGAAAATATTCACTTTCAATTCATTGGAGTTAACATAGTTTTTCAAATACATTTTTCTCGTCCTGTGAAGTTCCCGTAGATATGTATACTAAACTACGCCCATGTCCATATTCGCCATAGACAGAATCGTTTTATTAAACGTACTACAGTACGTCAGAGCTGATCTAGTAAACTAAACTCGGAACTAGCAAAGATCCAGTGAAATCGCATGACGCATAATCGTCTTATTATAATGCGTGGCGAACGAGATCCCAATCATAACACATACATGTTTAATTTACGATTTTTTTTCTTTTAAATTTTCGTAATTCGATATTTATTTTAGTGCAATAAACACTAAATGTTGATAGTAAATACTTTTTTCTTTTTTTTTTAACACGTGCATTTTTAAATAAACGCGATTATTAATCGAACCCGATTTCGATCATAATCAAATGAATTTTTAAACACAGTCCATTTAAAAGACGCGTCGTCCGATACCGTTATGATTTTGAGGTACGTTTCCACATCAGTAAAAGTTCGAGCTAAACGTCAAATATTATTTTCAGCACTAATATTTACATTGGGGCGGGTCGTGTTCGGCATAAAAACCCTACGTGGCCGACGGATTGTGTGCGTGGAACGCGGTAAATGTTTTCACGCGTACCGTTCGCGCCACGCACGAGTCTACGCTTTCACAAATTTGTCGACAAGCGAATATAATATTATCGAATACGACGAAAATTCTAATTAATACGTAATAACTTGAGTTTCACACACTTGGAATTTCGAAAAAAAAGTCACTGGCCACTATTATAATATATCACGTGAAATAATGGCGTATTGATTTTCTAAATTTTACTGTCCATAGACAATCCACCCTCCACGTCGCAAAAACTATTCTAATCTTATGTTGAATACAAATCGATTTTAGTGTCGTCACTTCGCCATAACGAGTAGGTCGTGTAATATTTGAATGGCCAAATTAATATTTCTCATTCGACCGGTGACACTGCAGCCCTTTACGATCCCTCCCCCGCCCCTGTTTTAAACGTATATTGACGCACGTCCCCCGAACCGAAGACGGCCGTCGCTACCTAAAGTCATCACTCGACACGGAAAGGGTTTTCAAAACGCCGCACGTATCGCCTTACGAGACGTATAGCGCACGTACAGCACTATATACTTTATAATATTATATACGCCCGCGTCCGTGTACGGTTAGACGCATCGCGTTCGGCGTTCGGCTCATTGATATGTACCCCGTCGAATATTATACTATATACGTATGATAAGCCATTAGACGTATTATGTCGTTTATGATAATAATGTGCTTGCGTGGCGAAACGGTCGTCAGTGCGTACACTCGCCGTCATTGTGTGTGTGTGTGTGTGTGTGTGTGTGTGTGTGTGTGTGTGTGTGTGTGTGTGTGTGTGTGTGTGTGTGTGTGTGTGTCAGTGTGTGTGTACATTTTATCAGCTCTGCGCGTCGTATTCGAGTACAGATATAGATCGTTTAGAAGTGCGGCACAATGACGCGGTACACGCGTACGCGCCCGTGCGGGTCTCTCTCTCTCTCTCACTCCCCGTGACCACGCAAAGTCAAAAACGCGTGCGTTTGTTGTGCCCGTGCGGCAAGAACAATGACGTCGAGTGGTACCTAACCTCCCGGCACGAGATCTAGCCCGCGATCTACGCGATCGTGCACTATATAATATCATCATATACGCCGCATAACGTACCCCGCGCGTTACGACGACGACGTGTCCTGTGCCGCGCAACAACGCGTTACACACTCGTAAACATTGTTGTTATAATAATACCATATGGCGTATAACGTATCTGATTGAATTATTTTAATACGCGGTAGGCACTTTGCGCTCATTAGAAAGTACTCGAGAGGTCCTTTTTCGGTATTTTTTTTTGTTTTGTTTTGTTTTGTTTTTTTTTCGTTATTTTCCGCGTTTTTTTTTCCTCTTCTTCCTCTTTGCTAACCGATTTCCATTTCCATATTACAGTTATCCATTAGAGGGACAACGCGCGCGCGCACAATGGGTTTGTTGTATACGCGCCACGGCCGCCGTCATAATAGGGTGTCTCCCGCGGCCCGACACGGCAATACGATACTGTGCGATTTTATTATTATTATTATTATTTTCGTGTCGAACGTCACGCAGGCTCGAGAGTGTTTTTGTTTATTTACACCCCGAACGGTTGAGTTTACCCCAAATTCGTCCGCGGAATGCGTGTACACACGTACACGTTGCACGCCGCGTTTTGTAATGTTCGTGTGCGCATAACCACTTGATTTCTGATTTTTTTTTTTTTTTTTACACAAAACAGGAATCCCTCGTGTATTTTGCGCAAGGGTTGACGAGAACCTGTCACGCAAAAATGTTTTTTGTCTTTTTTTTACGCTTGTGGGAAAACGATATCCGGTGACCTTTTTTTTTTTAATACAGCTATTATAACGATCGTTTTTTTCCGTTTCTCTACTAGCCACCCTTTCGAAACTGTAATCGTCGAATAAAAAAAACATTAGTATGAATAAAAAAAAAATCGCTATTGACACCCGCGTATACCATAACATGTAATACGCCGTGGCAATTTCTAGTCTACATAGACGGCATTGGGACGCAATCTGGAAACACGAGTCTTTTGTTTTATTCCAGACATTTCATAAACATTTTTCATAAAATACAGGAGTCGAGTTTAATGACAGTTAGTGAACACAACTGCCGCGATAATAATAATTAACACGACTCGATCATCTACAAAACGACGTCGATTATATTTTTATCACGGACCAGGCGAGTACACAAAAAAATATTCGGGGTGGAGGTTTAAGGTTGTATAATCCTATATTTATATATAATCAATTTTACATAATTTCAATGGAAAAATGATTTATTTCGCGTAATTTTCCTTTTTTTTTAAAAAACAATTTTACGACAACAATGCATCCTGTGCGTGTATTCACCGTATATCAATTTTAAAATTAGAAATGTCAATAATAAGACTATAGTGATAAACTAATAAATAGTAATAAAACCAACATATTTTTATGTAATATCTCCCTCATTGATAGAAACCACTTATATTTCGTTAAAATTGAATACTTTTCCTGAAATTTGGGGGGGGGGCGGTGACCCCCCCCCCTGTGTACGCGCATGTCGCGGACGATTATTGAATTATTGACACTGTATATTATATAAATGTAATATAATACGTCACGAGAAAACCAGTGCGCATACATACACGATATAATTGTTTCACGAGACCCGTGGTTGCTAAAAATCGCTACCAATATAACCACGATTGTTCTGGTAAGCTTAATAAATTCTTTACACAGGTGATAAATTTTCTCGTTCTCATTCAGTTAGGCGTAGAGTATTTTTTTTTCGGTCACCGTGTTTTTAACGTGACTTTTTAAAACAGGTGCCGCCGTGCCGTCTCCTACTCGAACGACATATCAATAACACAAAAACGCACACAAGACGTGTCGAACCGTCGCGATAACGCCCGATATGATAATTCGTTACCTTAGTGACAATACCTCGTGTCTACATTTTTTATATTTTTCAGAAGGGACTAAAAACTGATCAACTGATTACATGATATTACATATTATAACAATCAGCTACGATGTATTACAAATACATCGTATAGTTCGGAGAGAAATAAAGCGTTTTATCACAATAACGATAATAACCAAAACGAAGAACAAAGAGGAAATATGAATTTTGATACCATAATGTCATTTTTGTAAAATTTGTAGATACAATCTATTGTCACTAAGGTAAAGCTAAGGTAAGGCCGGCCAGACGGCGACGAACGAAATACGCGTAGGTAGGAATTCGGTTCTCGGAACGACGACGCGATGGCGATATATTGTTGATTTGTCGTCCGACGCTGAAAATCCATCGGCCCAAAAACAGAAACTGATTAGCATATAATTCAAACCGTCGTCGGGCTGTGTTTGTATTTGCCGCGCGCGTCCGCGTCCCGTCCCGTCGCTCGCCGCCCCTCTCCCCGCTCTCGATCACCGCCGCCGCCGCTACCGCCGCCGTTCCTCGAGACTTCGCTCTCGAATCTCTATCGCGCTCCAAAATGACATTCAGGACGCGTGTACAAGGGTCTCTTGGGGAGTTAGGGATATCTTCTGATCGTGGACTTTCGCTGCGAGCAAATTCAATTTCCGGTCCGAATCAGATACCATGTGCAGCTTTTACCTATCGGTCGCGAAACCCGCAGTCCTGCGCCGATACGTCCTTTCCCGTCGCCCCACACACACACACACATGCGTATGCACGTATATACATATGTATATATATGATGTATATACATTCTAAATCGGACATTTTGTTCACAGAACCGTGATCGCACGATACCCTTCTCTGATATGTCATGTCGTGTAAATACCCGTCGTATTCCCTTGTCCTTGTCCTTGTCTCGTTTGCGTACACACCATCAGTACGGTCGCGTGTACAAAGTGTTGGAAAAGTGTATACACCTATATGTATATATATTTGTACGCAAAACTGCACTGTACTCGTGTAACTCACGCCGTCGAGGCGCTGTTGTTTAAACTGGAAAACGTATAAATAAATCGAATGTGATATAAAACGTTTTCGTGAGTCATATTGTACACAATAATGATGTGTACGAGACGATTCGGCAATTATTGTGTTACACCGATTTAGTAAAACGTATGTTATGAAAGTTTCTTTATTTAGAGATATCTAAGACGATCAGTACATTTTATTTTTTAACTATCTTTCACCCTAAAATTTTTAGTAAAAACTAGAGGTCGAAAAACATTGTTGATACAAAACTCAAGGTTTAAAAGCGATTTTATGTTTTTCGAAATCATATTACGACCAAGGTGTAGTGCGTGGCCCGTGTGATCATTATACATTTGACACGTACATAAAAAAAAGTCAAAAATCACTCTCAAACCTAGAGTTTTACGTTAATTAATGTTTTAGAACCACTGAAATTTACTGAAAATACCTTCACATATTAATGACAAAAACATAGATTCCTATTTGATTTTCAAAAGTTAATTCCCAAAACTACCACTTAAAAGTAGTTAAAAATATGAAATTTAATAATAATTTTAAATTTCTCTTGATAAAGAAACTTCCATAGTAAACTTATAATTTTACTGGTACACTTTATTCTATATTTTGAATATGATGAAATTGCTGTAAAATAATGGTTGAATTACCCTGTATGTATGTTTATACAATAATTATGGATAATTAACCGCCTCTTCTACTTTAAAAAGATTTATAAAATTTGATAATTATTTATTTACCTTCTGGTTTTAATACTAATTAAGTACTAATAATTTAAATAAGTGCACGAGTAACAAATTTTGGTTTAAAATAAAATATCATTCTATTTCGTTTTATTTATTCCATGTCATTATGCATTCATTGATTAAAAACGCTTAATCGGTAAGAATTATTTCATGTTATTGCGCCTATTCTACATTGGATACATTCCATTTCCAGTGTTCTCTAAATAAAGTTTTATTTAAGTTTTGTCAAACGAACCGTGTAAAAACCTATTACTTTTTGTTGTATGAAAATATTTTTATTTTTTTCTTACCACATTTGTACTGAATAATAGGTATTTAACAAAGGAGTTCTAATAATGTATAATTTTATAGTTGGTTTACGGAAACTCGAAATATTAGATTGACCTTTGAACTATATCAGTCGTTCCCAACCTTTTTTATTATACGCCCCCTTTGTAGATTTTTTAAACTCTCGCGCCCCCTCCTTTTTAAAATGAAAAATATATCACTATTTTGTGTACCTACTTTACACAGAAATTATGAAATATCCGAGATGAATTTAATTTTATTGGTTATACTAATTATAAAATATAAATCATAGTGAAATAGTAAAATAGTACTACAGCCCAGCCTAATATAATAACCTTTACACCAGGCGTTCTTATCGTAGCAATTAATTTACGGATAGTGTGGCGGCACGGCGTGGCGACATTAAACGATTAAGTTGTGATCTTAAATAATTGTAATCTTTATCAATAATACTCAATAACCGGTTGTTATTAATTTTTCATATTTTCCCTACATTTTAAAATAAAAATAATTTCATAAATAAAAACTGTATTTTGTAATGACTGTTTACGCCTCCCCAGAAATGTTTACACGCCCCCCCCCAGATCGGGAAACGCTGCACTAGATATACATAATTTTGATTTATTGTTTTACTTTTTAACAAAATCAAATTAAATTTTAACTAAATTTTACTATTAAAGCTCATATCAATTAAAACGTTATTTTTATAAAATGTATGAAAAAACTGAACAAATCAACGAACTGAAATAAGTGTCGATAAGTAAATTACCTGTTAGACTAACTGCGACTTCCTTCCATTCAATTTTGTGACGTGACATACAGTAGAACCTCATTAATCCGGACTAATTGAGGCTCTAGGTTGTCCGAATTAATGAAAGTCGGTATTAAACAAAATAACTAAAAATAGTAAATCATAAATTTATAAAAATATTGTATTGCATATTTTATTAAACCATATATTATTAAACCTAAAAAATAGTATTTACATCATTGTATTATATTGTATAATCATTAAATACACATAGCATTAAGAAAAACCTTCATTCTTTACACTTGATACGCTTACTGGTTTAAAAAAAAACTGCTAATCTTTGGTTGTCTTCCTTTCACAGTGATTCCTTTAAATTATGACAATTAGTATTGATAAATACGTAATCGCAATAACCCGCATTTATGGGAAATTCGTAGAACTCGTTTTCATGTTTATCTACGGCGAAAACTAGCGTAATTTTCGTACGATCGGTTTATTTACGTATTATAAACGGCTGTCCGTATTAAGCGAAGTCCGGACTAATGAGGTCCAGAACAATGAGGTTCTACCGTAGTTATGAAGTTTTCACTATTCCCAAACATTCGTGGTTTAAAGACCTCAAGATTTTTAGGCACTTTATCGTAAGCTATACTCACCTTCGAATAGGATACAGATTAATTTCCAGTGTTGAGTTGTATCTAGATACATTTATCTAGATAATTTATCTAGATGAAAATTAAGTACCTTTATCTTATCTAAATGAATAAATGATATAATATCTAATTGGTATCTAAGATTTATGTTATGGAAATCTACATAAATATCTAGATAAATCTCGTTTTATAATGCACGTTTTTCATTTGGTCATTTTCCATCAAATATTATAATAATAATATTATGATACTACGCAATCAATAAATGTTTGATGACGATTCATGAACCATGATTATCGAATATTCGAATTAACAATAGCACCCGTACGCAGACCGCAGACGCTGTCGCGGCCGTTTATCAATACAAGTATACCCCACCACACGTCCCGTCAATCGGTAAATAATGTGAAAAATACTAAAAATAGTTCTCGACCGGCAAGAATACACACGCACATCTATTTTGTATTGACGTTTGACAATAACAATTCCCAATTGGATGTTATAAATAATAATATTTTGTACAACAATTTAATTTCTTTACCAGATACTAGCCACACTAGTCTATACGTCTATACGTCAAAGAACTAAACAAGCATGACATATCATTATAATTTATTTGTTCAACAATTAAAATATTATTAGTATTTATATTTGTACGAGTCGTATGTTGTTTTAATAAATCATTTATGTTTTATTATATTATTAATATTTTCAAAAGGATCAAAAGATTTTTACTTGTTATTATTTTTTATTTTTTTTTTGTACTTACTTTAATTTAGTATTTATATTTTAATTTGCAGTTTGAATGTAATATAAAAAATTTAAACTACCATGATTTTGGTTATTTGATATTTTGTTATACATTGCAATTGTACCTACTGTATGTTAAATATAATATATAGGTATTTAAATATTTGATATGTATATTTATTCATTAGATAGTATATTTTTGACACGAAATGAGCCTTCCTGGTTCACTCCCTTAATGAATTACTCAACCAACAATCCAATAACATGTCAAGCATTAATACAAATTAACTATTGTAAGATATAAATCTAGATGAAAAAATTTTATCTACATATTTATCTAGATAAAATTTGAATATTCTATCTTCATATTTATCTAGATATTGATTAAGCTAGTAATCTAATATTTATCTAGATGTAATTTTTGCTATCTGAACTCAACACTGTTAATTTCCCACCATTGTTTTAAACTTGATCTAAACTCTTATCCGTTTTACAGCCGAAATCGCGAGAAATCCGTTTGTGATTTTGACCATATCTGACCATATCTTTTTTCTACTGCCGTAGTGCCCGTACTCTCCTCTCTAGTAAAAAACTGCTATTTTCATTTATTACTTCTTTTTGCTTTTTACAGGTAACTCCCGGTTCTAAACTTCTCAACTCTTGCTCTAACCCTATAATTATTCATTCTATCATCAACTGCATTCACATCGCTGGCTTCCAAATTAAAAATTCTGTAAATAAAAATTTCATGAAATAATCCTATAACTATAAATGTGTACAAGTTCTTTTTACCATCCTACAATAATCTTATAATCGCTTTGCTGTGAAAAAAAAAGCAAATTGCCATAATGAACAAAACATTACGATATACGTTACTTAAAAATCATTCGTTATTATACATTATGATATTATATACATTTGAAATGTGTTTGTCGTGCAAAATGCGATAACTGTTCACAGATGTATTAATTGATGTTTATTTCTCAATATTCAATGAATGTTTTCCAAATGAACAAGCGTGTATAAAACTAAAAACGTTTCCTAAAAAAAATGTTCTACATTCATTCAAGGTAAGGGATGTATATCAATATTAAATTAAACGTTGTACTAGTTGGCGTAAAATGAAAAGAACATTGTGTGATAATTATCACGAGAGGTATGTATAAAACATCACAATGACTGCAGCCGTGTGTCATTCAAATGCGTAGTGACTGTGTTGTACAACAAATGTTTGAGAGCAACACATAGCACTCGCATATTATACAGGTGCACGTTAAATGTTATTTCGTCAGTAGTGATCACTTGTTAAAGTCGCGAGCCATGAAAGTCATAAATGTGTGTGTGGGTGTGTAATTTAAATAAATTAGGTACCCATATTTAAATAGATGTAATTAAAACTATATGAAAAATACATGGACATAATATATATGAGTGTATTAATAGGGCAGATCTTATATACATTTTGAATGCGTGGAATGAATGTTTTCTAGAACACGGTTAATTTTTTTCTCGATATTTTACTGCCGTCAGAGACGGTGGTTGATCCGTCCGATGTGTGCTTTTCAATTTCACTTGTACGCAATTTGATCCGAAATCCCCGTCTGGGGAAGCGGATGATAGTCACCGCCGCCGTTGCCGCCGCATCGAAGGACCCACCACGTCTGCTCTCCCTCGTATCCTCCTCCACTCGCTCCTCCTCCTCGCTCTCCATCCCCTTCCTCGTCGTCCGCCACTACCTACTCTTCTCCCTCTCGCGTTGATAGAAATGTCACGTTAAAGAATATTGGCATTTTTGACGGAGGCATAATAATATAATGTGGGCGCACGTGTGTCTGTGCATGTACATACGCGCGCGTATATGGGAAAAGAGGGAAAAAGAGATAAAATACATTGGAAAAAAAATCGTTATGAAAATACATGTACTTTTGCTCTCACCGTAACGCAGAGAATACATTCAGACGACGGCCATTGGGTACGTATAATAATAATAATAATAATACACACTGCCCGAGGAGAAGCGCGTTGCGGAAAGAACGCGAATATAATACCAAGAAAATACCGTCGTCCTATAATAGGATACGCGTATAGTAATAATAATAATAATAATAAGGACACACATATATATGCACGTGTGTGTGTGTGTGTGTATACCGCGCAACTGTGGCCGGCCGATACGCGTATAATATTATACTTTACGCGGGAGAGTTTTTATTTTTTTCCTATCTACGTGCTGCGAAGGGTTCGCTCGACTACAACTGTATATACACATATATTGTATACGAACATATATATATATATATATATATATTACGATCCAAGGTCTTATGTCGACGGTGGTGACCGGATAGAGGTGGAGACGCGTGCGTTATTATATGGGCTCCCACACACAGACACATATCACCCTAAGGACGTATATTACGCTCGTCCATATATATGTGTGTAATGTCCTCGGCGCATCTTATGTATATGTGTACGTATGTATGAGTGTGTGTGTGTGTGTGAGTGTATATATTTATACATATATATTTATGCGTTTGTGTGCGTGTGTGTTATAGTCCGCGTCATTATATGGGACTCTAGGGGATTGCTACTACTGTCGAGGACGGTCGCCTTTCGCATAGCCGCCGTTACCTCACGAAAGGTCTTTCGCGCGTGTGCACGTATATATCTACATATACATGTATACATATATTATTATTATTATTATTATAATTTCGGGCGTGCGCGTACATTATTATTCGAGCCTATGACGTATGATATTTATACTTTATAGTTTATACGGATATTATTCGTAGGCGTCGGCGACCCGGAAAAATTATTGCGAACAGCGACGACGACGCACTTAAAACTCCTCGTCGTCGCGCGGACCTTTGTCACGCGTCGTAGAAAACCACCCGCGTGCACACTGACGTGTTTCGTAACGATATTACAGCCGTGTGTGATGTGCGCGAACCGTCAAAAAAATTTTTAAAAAAATCTGACCAAGACTTTGGTTCGTGATTTATATCGAGTGAGGTGGTGTAGTGAATCAGTGGCGCCGATCCCAATATCTAGGTATTGCGGTTGCAATACCTGTTAAGGGTGGTAAGGCTGCGTGACACGCTAGGTTAGATCCACTCGACGGGAGGGAAAAAAATTAGGGGTGGTTGCTCGACCAATGTGGGTAGGTGGGTACTCGTTTTGAAAGTACGTTTGCTTATGATCCTTTGCGACATCTCTAAAAACTGACTTCGGCGCCACCGCAGTGAATCGCTCGCAACGGCTTAGGGACTTTTCTCCGCCGATCACGTGGGTCGTCGGTAGACAGCTTTCTGAAACTCTGACGAATACCTAAACATTTAATCTGTCCGGACACCCACGGCATTCAACCAAGTGAATTTATTGCGTTAAGTCCGTCCGGTTCGGACTAAAGTTGCACTTCGGGCGACCGGCACGATATTATCACATACGTGAAAATCGAAAAAAAAATCATATCGAAAGTCTTCGATTTTTCATCCGATCGCGTAAAAGACGGAATCGTGCCTTAAATAGTAATATCTGCGCCACCGAAGTGCACGTGGTTAAACTCGGCTGTGAGCGATGATGATAATAATAATTATCATCGACGAATAAGTCACTCGTCGCCGACTGACGCGCACGTACCTACGTACAGTTTAGCTGTGTATGCGGTCAGAGGCGGTTTCGGTAAAACGAGAAAATATTGAAGTTTCGGACTACTAGAAAAAAAAAACAAACGCTGGTCCGTGCCATAAACACCGGTGATCAGTACACTTTGTTTTCGCCGTATAATATTCAGGTGCTGCGAGTACAAAAGAAAATCGCGTCGTCCCCGCATCGTGAAGGTTGAAAATCTCAAGTGAATTTAACATTCAGAACGACTAATGATAGCGTTTTACGACCGGCAAAGAAGTAGCTTTGGTGCGTAATAAGCGTTGGCTTTTTTAAAAATAACAATAAAAGTGACATTGAAGTGTACCGTTATTTAATGAACATAACTCCATAAAAATACTAGCATAATATTTTTTACGCAAACAATTCATAATTAACTAAAACTATTTACAAACCATAAATACGGTATTTTTATTTTATTATGATAAATGTGAAAATTAAAATGTTTTCAACTTCCTCGTGAATGTAAATAACGAATGTAAATAAATAGTAATTCACTATGTTTAGAAAAGAAATTACTTTCACATAAATTTATTGTGTAAAAAATACATTTTTTTTTTTTTTTTATTACTCCTTCCTGCGTAAATATTTCATTTGAACATTTATTGTTAATACATCGTCATGTATTACGCTTTTTGTATTGTTATGTATTAATAACTATTTTTCACATTAAAACTTGACATAAATTCATAATTTATTTTGGTTAAAATCAATATAGTACGTAGTGCGGACGCAGAAACTTTTTTTTTAATTTTCCATTTAAAAAAATTCAATAATTTATAAATAAAAGATCAATAATTTTGCTGATATAGATATAAATTAAAGCTGACCTTTATGAAATACGTATATCTGCTAATTATTACAGATAATAACTCTCTAATTGTTGTTATAGTTGGTACGGCTCAAGGAGCTTAATTATCACTCGTAAACTCTTGGTAGCAAATAATTAAAAAAAAATACATTTAACGTGATTTTAAAATATAATAATCATTTAAAAAAACAATTATAACAATAATAAGATTAACTGTATAACAGATTGCCATGTCAAGTTCTCGTAAACATTAATACAATACCAATTTAAACGTTTCCATCAGCCACGACTACACATCAACAACAGTTAAATGCCGATCGTTTATAATATTATTATTTAATCGACACATCAACTGAAACCCAAATAATAAACCCTAATTTTTCCACCTTCTGTTTGTTAACTGCAATCATTTAGTTTATATACGAAAAGAGCTTCTAAATGTTCACCACGAGTTAAAAATACAGAAAAATATTGAAAAAAGCTATTGTTTACATCACAACTCGCGAGTGCTTAAGTGTTCTAAGTAAATTTATGATTCGGTAAAATGTTAACATAATCACTCATATGTTTATGACTCTATTCACTAATATATTATAGACTAATATATATGTCATCAAGCGTTCGACGAGTTTGTGCGCAAATTTCTCAAAAAATTATTATATATGAAACAAAAATAGGTACTCAATTATTAATAAATAATAAAATATGAGTAATAAAATAATAATTATGAGTACATACAAATATTATGTATATTTCAACTAAATTGATTCCGACAGGCACCGACAGACCGACCAAACATTCTTTGCTCGAATGTCTTGTCGTGTCGTGTCGTGTCGTGTCGTTCCGGAGCTTGCCGGATCGGTGTAAATTACCATATTCAATTATATCGATAGAATATTTTGTCGTGTCGTTTCGTGTCATACCAGTGTGAATCGCGCTTTACCCGCGCTCAGGTATGTATCATCGTCATTCGTCGCCAAAGCCAAATTCGTACTTTTCGACGGCGGCCGCATAGTGAGTGAATTCGTGCACAACCCTCGGCCAGGAGTGTTTTCGAAGTCAAAGGATCCCGTCCAATTAATTCGACAGTTGTTTGTCTTTGGGTTCTGTAGCGGTCGTCAAACTTTGTTGTTGTTGTTGTTGTTGTTCGAGCGCCGGGCGCGCGCACGACGGTCGAACGAGAAAGATCGGCCGAGGGGGGTAGGGGGCGGCCACGGCGAACGGTACCGGAGAGGACTTGGCCTTTGCACACGTATTGCCCGTCTCATTTCGGATTCTGACGGCGCACCGTCCAAAACATGCAATTCGGAAGCCCCGCGCGCATTTTTATGGGTTATCGGGGATCTCGGGCGGTAAGGAATGCGTGTACAATAAAAACGGGATTTCGAATGTATACATATTATGTGTGTGTGTGTGTGTGTGTGTACGTTATGCATATACAGTGGGTACAAGTGCGAGTACAGACAGGCAGATGGAGCGAGAAAGTATACGCGTGTACGAGGAGAAAATAGGTACGGGAAAAGCGAGCGGGAGGAGAAAAAAAAAGAGAATAATACAAAAGAAACAACACGCGTCGCACGACCGTCACCGGACCGGCCCGTGTATTTCGTATACATATTTCGGTCGATTGAAGCCGATTGACCTCGAGGGTTTACTGGCGGACGAGAAATCCGATACAGGCCGAGGTCTGAGGGAAAAAATTTCCCCGAGAGTTTTCCGAATAATACGTCATTTGCACTCGGGCGCGCGGCGTGAAAACAGGGTGTTACCCCCGGCCGCCCCTTCGTCTCGCCCGCGCCCACCTCGCCGCGTATATGTATAATAATGACTCGACCACCCTAAACTAACTGTATGTCTATATATGTATACGTGTATTTGGAGGCATTGTGTATAGAGTAGCGCATAGTAATCCAAAGGAACCTTTTGGCAAAATCACTTTGAACGATGCGCTTGAATTATTACAATCCGCGACAAAGAAGACGTCCAGCAGAGTCGGGTAACGCCCCATGTGGCCCGCGCGCGTTAAATAAAATAATAATAATAATAATTATTATTATTATGATTATTATTATTATTATTATTATTTTTTTTTTTTTAATATGGGCCTGGGCCCGACGGACCGGGATTTATACATACGTGTGTGCACGCGGTTTTTTTCGTTTATTTTTTTATGCGCCCGCGGATTGAGGACCCACCCCTCGGCCACGGTTTTTTTGTGTAGTTCTTCGAAATGGGTATTTTTTAACCCTTCTTTTCATTCGCACGCACATCACAGAGAATGCAAAACATCTGATGATAAACCTTTCTCTTTCTCTTTTTGTCACCCTTAATTACCCCCCGTACAGTTTGTCCTTCACACCCTGCCGACTTTTTCGGATTGGTTTTGTAAATAAAAAAGTAAAAAAAAAAAAAAAGAAGAAAGGAAGAAAATAAATAAATAAACATTTGGTCGCAACCCGCTGTAAACAAGTATTTTCGTGATTATTTCGTAAAAGTTTTTTTTTTTTTTTATTAAATAAAGTTTATTTAAAACTTATCTTCTTACACCACAACTGAGTGTAAAATAATAGTTGTCGATTTACTTGTCGACGACACAAGAATGCGACTACCATCACGGGTCTTTATAGCACGTCAAACGCATTGAATTTACGTCATAAATTAATTTATCGCGTAATAATAAGTACCTACTACGAGTATAGTACCGCAGTGGACACGGGACCGAGACAATTTTCCACGGGAATATTACACTTACTTTTTAATTTCAACATTTATAATTCGTGTTGTTTACTAAAAAACTATCGTTTTGTTTGCAGTACTCTCACATAGTGCGTATAAACATGACATTATATTATAATAGGACGTGTTCTGACTGACTGATTAACACACAGCCAAAACCACCACACCGAATTGGTTCAAGTTCTGAGAGAATTTACTTGTTCCCATTTCTAGGTATGAGCTCACTAAGAGAAGATTTTCAGAAAGTCGAATTTTAAAATGCCGAATAAACGCAAAATGTTTAAAAATGTTACAGCTCGACGGGTATTTAGACTTATTATTATTTAATTATTGTCATGGCCATTGTAGGCTCACCATAAAATACATAATTATTAATAATACATAGATATCGTATGAATACGTATGTATGCTCAGAGAATCTATGGCAAATTATTTATTAAATAAATATATATATATATATTATATATATAAAAATATATATAAAATACATAGATATTAATAATACATAGATATCGTATGAATACGTATGTATGCGTACGATATGCATAGATATCGTATGAATACGTATGTATGAATACGTATGTAAGTATTATCACTCTATGATGTATGCTCAGAGAATCTATGGCAAATTATTTTAACGTTATCGTTACGCCCACATTCCGTGGCCAAATGAACGAATATTACTTTTGTACATCTTTATATTCCTACTCAATAATATTACATGACGTGTTCATTCAATTGTATCGTTCCAAGAATTAAATAAATCATCACTGATCTTACAAAATTTAAATTTCTAAATAATTTTCAATTGAAAAATGCAATATTACATAATTATTATTTAAATTTTTTAAAAAATCGCGATTAAATTAAACTTTAAAATTTCGACTTTAGAATAAATATCAATAAAAAATATTTAAATTATTTTTTTACAAACAATTTTTAGGAAATTAATGAACGTAGGAACCTGATTCTGATTACTTTCTGTTTTTCTAAACATGTATGGTGTATTTAGACATTTTAACACATTTACATACAAGCAACAACTAGAACTTAAAATGAAAAATATTATCAAATAAACTTACTTATTATTAACAACTTTGTTATACCTTGACCCGACCGTGACGGATAATTCAGCTCTATATAAATTATGCATGTATATACTCAGTACGCTCATCTACGCGCGTTTTGTGACAGATCATTTTCACCAGGGCTTGGGTGGTGTTTTTTGTACGACTATCAATTAAAATGCGATTTCGTATCGTTCGTCAAAAAATTAAATAATAATATGACTATCGCACGACGACGCGGTGTACGTGACGAAACACGATAAACAGCTGTGCACACCATCGTGGCGTCTAAAAACGAATGAACGAACAGTTATTATCCGTAATAGAAATAATAAACAATACTCAATAATTGTCGAGCTGAAATTTTATTGATTTTCGGTAAAAAAATATGTTTCTTATAGATTCATCGTCGAAGAAATAAAAACATAAGCAGATATATTTTAATCAATAGTGTTATTTCGCGGACGTCAAGAGCATTAAGCAGTGAATTCTAAGTACGGATAGACATGGTGGGCATATTAAGATAGCATCACGGTATAAATTCGAAATCTAAACCGTACATTCTCGCGAATCGAATTAACATAATCTATATTTCATAAGAAACGTATTATCATTTCAAAGCAATTGGTTATATTGTGCAATATCCGTGCATTATCCGTAAACCGTAGACTCGAATAATATATAATAATATGTGACTCAGTCGTGACTATTTGAAAGGTAATTTCTCTCTTTTTTTTTTTTTCAGAGAAATTCATTGCACGATATATTTTGCGGCGTTTTCGACGGTCGCGTAAAACGAGTTTTTCGTTCGAATGTCTGATAAGTGATATCCAAGTCGTAACATATAGTGGAATAAACGTTGAAGTCAAACGACGTCTATGTATTTCTAAGATGCTCGTAGTTGGATCTACGTACTGTGTGTTCAGGGTGTGCAGACGAACCCGAAGCCCAACCAAAAAGATTCGGTATACTTGATTTTCTAAAAAAGTGATCGCTTCGTCGAAATGTGTGATGTACATGACTACTAATATAATAGTATTTTTTTTTCACATAAACTTGGTGATCGCGTAAGTAAGTGTTTTGAAAACCTATATATTATATATTATTTAAAAATAAAAATGTACACTTAATACTTTTTAGGTAGGTCACGGGAACGTGTGACAATCGAAGCATCTGTTTCCGATGCACGGTGCAGGCACTGTAAATATATAAATATATATATATTGGGACATCTGCGAGGCGAAATTTCCACCGAATAAAAAAAAAGGGATGGCAGATGATGATTAATTTATAGTATAACCCTTTTTTTAATTTTATTATCGGGTTCGATACGCGAGCGAGAGCGTGCGCGCGCGATGTATCGATGAACGGGTTCATGCAGATGTTGCAGCGCGCGGGTCCCTCACACAAGGTGTTCGGCGGCCAGGTATAGTGTTACTTCCGCATTCGTACGTATACGTACGTACGTACGTACGTGTGTGTGTGTGTGCGTGTGTGTGCGCGTGTATAATATCACGCGTATTGTACGGGAACGTGCCGCCGCGACCATGGCTGTTTTGCATTGTCTGAATAATAATATCGCATATTATTATATTGTGTACCCGTGAACCGTCATCGGGGTAATCTGCGTATAGAAAACGATCGTACCTCGTGTTCAACGTATACGGCCTGCAACACGGCCCCGCCGACGGAATATAGTGTAGTAATATAACCCTCGTCGTACTTTATTTTTTTTTTTTAATTCATTCAATAACGTTTGAAGGATAAAAAAATAATCGTATACATATATATATTATGTATAAATCGAAAGGGTCGTCCTATTCAAATAGCTCCCGTGTACATTTAGAATCTATGTATGTATAAAAAAAAAAAAATCATTCGAGACGGTATATAATAGTTTATAGGTGTACCGTATGACGTATACATATATAGTGGCGGTATAGTAGTAAAAGCTGTTTCAACATTATACATTTAACATATCAATAAAGTTAAACCTAAAAATAATATCGTAAAGAGATAAGTCATATCGTTTTTATGTGTTGGATCCTGCGTCCTCAGCAATGATTATACATTATAGATTAAACCCATGTGTATGTGTGTGTGTGTGTGTGTGTGTGTGTGTGTGTGTGTGTGTTTTTGTATATTTTTATTGATTTAATTTAATAGCTAGAATCTAGCCGTTATAAATTATTTTATATCATTTAGAAAAACAATAAAATTAAAATTAAATTAAGCTTTAACCGTATTGTTAAAAATTAAAAGTTTACTAAACAAAATTAGGAACAATAATAAAGTAATTTAATAGTAGAAAAAAATTAAACAACTCAAGATTCATAATATTTGTTAAGTCGTGGTGAAAAATAATTTATGAAATATTATATACTTGAAAAGTTTTATTCATCGTGTTGTGGTATAGAGGTAGTCACACTCACACATCGTATTACAAGTAGTTTTCAAATTTATCAAATTATTATTACATTTCACATATTTTATGGATACAAAAACCGTTGAATGATTTCGTTGTAGTCCAAGATTCCCGTCAGTATTTTCTGTATTTTCAGAATTTTCTTTTTCTTTTTTTTTTAATTCTTTGTCGTATATTATATTACAATCAACTGTTACAGCGAGAGGTTTTCTACTTGAAAATATTTCTTCAGTACAGCGACAAAAGGGTTTTATTACAATTGATATTATACAGGGACGTATTATATTATATTTTACCCCAACTGTAGCAGTAATACGGGAAATGTAAAAAAAAAAATCCAGTCGCCGAACAAGCGTGTAATTTTGTGTCGTATTTTCAAAGTCGATAGTGAAATTCAAGCCGAGATTGAATGGTAATTTTCAAAGAAACGCGTTATAGATTTACAAACAGACGAAAATTTTAATTTAATCAGTCTTCTATAAATAATACATTTTATGTAACAACCGCCTACGTATACGTTTCAATACGCATATAAGTATGCATATTATATGAGCGTTCGATTAAACGACACAGGGAAGAAAGACGGATTTTTTCGGAATTAAAATTGTTTTGATATCGTTCAAAAAACGATACAATTTTTATGATTTTTTAATAAAAAATTAAGAAAAAACAATGACTGTAACCATGAGAAAGTAATTAAATATCTGTATTATATATATATAATATATATATATATATATAATCCGTTGTTTTCGTGAGTCGTATATTAACCGAAAAACGATCAATACTGTAAACAAAAGAGGAGATAAATCTCTACCTATAAAACCTGTACGGGTCACTGTAGTCTTGAAAAACGAATCGGACGATCACCACCCCGTCGTCTGAACCGTCTTCTATAAAGTGTATTAATTACTACGTTTCCGGTCCAGTGCGATCACGATAAATCGTTTAACGTGATCGCGATTCAACGATCCACGTCCTAACATCTATAATTGTATTGTGTTAGTAGAAATTCAATCATAAACGTATATTTTATCAAATGTAGAAGCAATTTAATAAAAACGAAGAAACTATGCGAAAAAGAAGCATTTATAAGACAACAGATGACAAAGCTAGCACAAAAAGAAATAGAGCAGTTTGATTTCGTTAAATCGTTAAGTTTTAAGTTTTTGCCCGACCAATAATCTAAAAAAATTTATTTTAGCATAAATGTTGCCATTTTTAAAAAAATAATAAAAAATTTTGTAAAAAAAAACAAATTTTTGGGAGACGACTCGGCCAACTTCCTCGTGGTGTCTTCCGGGTAACGCCGATAGGCTGATATGAAGTGATAAACAAAATGTGGCCGCAACTTACTAATATATGTATAATGAATATAAAATATATACTATATCATGAACATATTATACTGTTATTTTTCAGTTGTTAATGTTATTATTATTATTTTCTTTATCTCTCTCCACCAAGGATATAATATTGTAACTATATAATTTTTTTTCTTTTTTTCTCTGTTCTACTCTGCTTATGATTATGTTATTGTTAAATATCTATAATTGTTATACACTATTTTAAGAACTCATTACCTTCAATACAAGCACTAGCTTACAGAAAGTGAGCAAATTATTATCTGTTAGCATTATATAACCTATTGTGATATTAAATTGTTTGCAAAAAAAAAAATAAATAAAAATAAAAATAAAAAATAATAACTCTTACTACATCTGTTTTATAAACACGGACCGCAACTCGTACGTTATTCAGGGATCGGGCCGCAACTCACCAACACCGCGACGATCAACGCGTAAACGAAAATCGAAATACCGTCGATTTTTCCCACTCTCGTCGGAAGTTATGTCGCGCCGCCGCATCGTAGCCCTTGCGTGCATATACCTCTGTACGCACCACAGATATATAAAACAACTAGATAGCCGACTCAGTGATAAAGTCTCATAAGACCTATGAAGTCTGACAACCATATGCGAACAGGGCAAATGCGATTGATTAATCCATGAAATATTTAATTACTCTATGATTTTTTTAAAAACAATTTAATAACCTAACTAATAATAAGTTTACATAAGATATAACAATGTATAACTTACGAAAAAAAATGAATACAAAATATTTTTGTATTTTATTATCCGGATATTGGATCACGTCAAAATTACGATAGTACGCAATGTTTAAAGGGTACACCGGCGATCGGGCCACACATTTGTAACATTCCTAGCTACTGTTAATATTATAAAATATCATCGACCGACTTGCTGGCGTCGTATCGGCGGTAAAACCGTACACAAAGTTGAAATGTTTGTGAATTTTTGCGGAACATTTGTTCCGGCACACCGCCAACGAATTTAACCGGATTTACTTTGGTGAGCAGAAAAAGTATTTATACTCATTTAAAATTCATAATTTTCGCCCTCTTTCGTATGTTATGTATCCTTCAATCGTAAATACCACGTGTCGTCTGTCGCTGACCTAACGATATCTTATATTAAACTTCACGTTTTAAGGTATCTATATTACGCTATAAAATATCAAATGTTTACGTACACATATGACAATTTTACAAACCACCACGTCGATAGCCGTGGTCTATCATTAATTATCTAATTTATATCAGACAATTTAATAGGTACCTTTTAACAAGGATAACGCACATAATATACACATATTTTTGATGCGTAGTACAAATGTCAAGTTTCTAACACGACTCTTTCGCTCATCTCAAAATCTAAGATAGACAGTTGAATAGTGACCCGGTTATTTTATGACTAAAAAAAAAAAACAATCGTGGCCTTATTTCCCGGACGCCCGACAGCTGCATATAGTGGAAGAGTTCACTACGACTTTCGTAGGACTTGACCTACTTGACTTTATAGAATAATTTACTCGATTTTTGAAAAGTCTACGATTCTCCTCGTTATTTATGAAAAATCTATTAAATCTATTAAAATGACTAGTCTATGTTGACACTGAGTGTTTTACATAGGCATTAATATTATTGGCTAGTCATTTTAGAGAATGACTAACTAAGATAGACAATAATAGAAAAAATGTATACATAATTTTTATGATTGACTAGTCATTGTCATTATTGACTAAAACTATGTAGCCATTGATAATTTTGGACAGTTCAAAACTATCAACCAACCGGGTTGTGATAAGGTAGGGGAAGTGTGGCGTTTGCCGCCCACCTAGGCAGAAACTCTTATAAAATTCACAAAAATGATCCCAGAACATCAGTTTATAACTCATTCGATAGGCAAACTTGTTATTCTTCTTTATGTTTAAGTTAAATGTGTTTAAAATTATTCACTTAAGTGCTATTCTAAATTTCGAAAAAAAAAATTTGGGCGGCAATACCCTCCATGTCGGGTTTTCCCGCCCAGTGATCGGGTTTTGACGCCCACCAATTATTAATACACAACATATATTTTTACCTTCTAAATATAGTCATAGTCATCTGCTCAATTTAAAAATGTCAATGAAACCCCAAATATTTTTTTATTGGGAGGATTAAGTACAAAATATCCAGGTTACTTCATTGCACCAATGAAAATTGTGCTGATAATGAACTAATGTAATTAAGTTCTAACAAATGTACCAACACCAATAACACTAATAACACCAATAAATAATGAGAAAAAACCATTAAACAATATTTGAGTTGGTCCCAGGTAAAATTAAAAAATATAAACACCAATTAAGCAATACATTTATTTTATAACTATGTGAAGGGTAATGCCGCCTCTTTGTTTAAAAAGAGTCCTCTTTGTTTAAAAATTATTTATTATCTTCGTGTTTATTTTTCAATAAATCAGATGATACGTTGTAAAATTTTTGACACATTTCATTTGAATTCGTGTTTTTAATAAAATAAATCAACACTTTTCGAAACGAAAAACTATACGAAAGTACAACGTAGACTGTAACAATACTTAGGTTAGTTGCCGTGAGTATTAAAACTATAAATGATACCTATTGTTATTCGTTACAAAACGGATACTTGATCTTGACGTGGGTTTTTAACGTTAAAACGATAAAAGATAACATTGACTACAAGACGGTAGGAAAATGTTATAATAACTATAGGTAGTCAATCTATCAAATTACTACATCGTCTGATTTATCAAGTCAATGTTACAAATATATTATGTTGATTATAGACAACGACCAAGTTATTCAGGCATTATATTAATTGGCTAGGTAGTCAATATCATCGTAACCTGAATTTACGACATTGACGGTAACATATATAATATTATCTAGCTCAGTTCAACCTGCACTCGCTCCGACCGAGATTTGTTACTCGTCAGTCGTCAAGTGTATGAAACTGCCTGCGAGTGGGTATATTTAAATTCGCACGCCGTGAATACATCACGCGTTGTATAATATTTTATCGTAAAAGACGGGATTCCGCGTAAATCCCTCGGCACTACTACGCGGGTACTACTGCACAATGCCACCTGCTACGTCAATCCTTGTACTTATTGACAGGCGTGCGTGAATATTATTTTATTTTTTTCGACGGAACAAGTAAATACATCAAATGCACCGTTCGTCCGCATGTTCAAACGTCAAGTGCACTTTGCTCAGTGCAGGCGCAGGCGTGCGCAGACTCCGGTTTTCCGTCAAGCGTGCGTAACGAATTTGACTCCTAGCTGAAACTCCGGCGCGATCGCTTTTATACGATGATAATTTTCTTTTTAATGTCTACTCACGTGTCGCAATACCCAATCCAAAAAACAAGCGGAGTCTCATTTTTGTGACTTAAACGCAAAAGCCCCCTTGTGATATTCCACTACATAAACGTGTAAATCATATTATGTAATTTGAATGGCTATAGACTTTCCTTAATGATTATTTTCACGAATTCGCATCGTACACAGTGTATTCTACGAGAAACACTCATTATGGTATAACCCCGTATAATTTATCATTTTGATATTCGTTTTAAATACAATTTAAAACAATACCTATGAGCTACATTTTATGAAAAAATTGTTTCCCGCTATTTTTAATTCATTCAACGGTAACTACAATTTATAAGTTGTAACACAATATTATAAAAGAGAATATTCTTTTAGAAATTTCGATATTTATAAACTTGTTTCAATGGTTTAAGGGATTTAAGCATTCAAAGTTTAGAGATACTGAATATAGTAGCAATACATTTTTGTGGGCTTCCTTTACTTTTCATTTCCACTAATCCAAACTCCAAATACTTATATCTCTTTAACGATTGATTGAATAGGTAATAAAAATCCAAAATTTGACAATTTTACCAAAAAAAAAAAAAAAAAAAAAATGTATATATTTTCTTTTATAATATTATCTTACAAATGTATAATAATTTAAAAATTTGAGAAAACTGAACTTATTAAAATACCACGTTAATAAAAAATATTAAAAATAGTTTATTAACGTTATTCTGTTAGTGATAAAAATGATATATTCAAATAAATTAAAATGCACCGAGTTTAATCGTAATGGGTCAATTAATCGTAAAGTACTTTATATACATGTATTGATGTATAATGTATAATATGTATATAGTATAAATGTGTAAATACATATATTTACATTGTATATATTATATATAAATACATAAAAAGTATCGTTATAATTGTTTCCGTAGATTATATATATATATATATATATATATATATGTTTTTTTTTTTACTCAGATAACCTGCGTGCCTTTGAGAACAACCAGTTTTTAGCAAAAAGATTACTGCAGGGCCTCACTAATAAAACTCGTGTATAGGCCCAGGGTTATCGGAGTTTACAGTATTATTAATAAAATATTACATTGCTAAAATATAACGCGAAGATATAAGTAAGACAAAATAATACGTATAATTTATACTATCGCGAAAAATTGTCCCCAGAAAAATAATCATAAATAGAAAAATGTGTTGCAATCATTTATGATATTCATCAACGGAAACGTCTTGAATGAATTCAAACCGATTTTATATCAGTGCCGGATTTGCACTGAGAACACTCAAAACACAAAACGTCCTCCGACAAACGCAAACTCTGTTCTGGACAACACATCGCTAATTGACTGGTGTACACATAGTAGATGTATAGTGTTATGTACGTATTTGAGTTGCCCTTGCTGCGTGGCACTCGAGAAAAGTGTTCCAGCGTTCTGCGACCCTCAGCAAAATCTATTCAAATTTCAACTTGAAATCCCTCTAAAAATTAACACGGCGCTTTCACTTCCCCGAGTAATATTATATTACCTCACACGTCGCTTTTCACCAACCTCCCCTCCTCGTTCCGAGTCTTTTGTAACTTTGAAACGGATGTACATATACGTACACTATCGAAAATCGAAATACAAGCACGAATCGAACATGTTGAAAAAACCATTTTACTGTGAACATTTTACTGTTTTAACGGAGTTAATAATTGTACCACCATAACACCTCCGTGAGTGTAACACGAAAAAAAAAAGATTTTTTCTCTTCTCACGTCTATGGTTAGGTGTAGATTGTCTACGATTTTCACAGAACGGGTACATCGATTAAACTCGGCAAAAAAATATTAAATGATCGCATCGCAAGAAAAAGACAAAAAACTATAAGAATAATATACCCGACAATGGCATTAATCGCACAACGCGTGAATTAACAAATACGTATAACTCGATTCATATTATACATACTTCTGTATTACACCAGATAGATCAAGTGTCACCGTTATTTTTTCCTACGGTAAATACGTCATGCACACTAAAACGTGTCGAAGAGGTTTTTTTTTTTTTTTTAATTGTTTTCATTCAATCTGTTACAATGGTAAAAAATAAGAAAAAATGATGGAAAAAGATAAATTAAAAAAAAAAATAACACACATGTAACGTAATACAAATAATGTACATGACAAAATGTTTACAAAGTTTTGCAGATTTGGTTGAAGAGACCACCCCGCAACGGCATCTTGGCGTGAATTAATATTTATCACATAACGTAACACCATTTAAAATATGTATTTATCAGTAGGTTTTGATTTAAAAAAAAAAAAGGTTTAACGCGAGAAACATAACGTAAAACAATATTCACATTAAATGACATACGACGATAACGGTCGAATGGCGACATCTACTGTAGAAATATTACAGTTAATTTTAATGTTTTTTTTTTATTATTATTATTACTATTCATTTTTTGTGTCTTTCGCCAAAAATAATGTGTATTATGTATATTCAAATGTTTTAAAAGATAATTTTTTCCATTATATAATGTTCTTCAATGCAAATCAATTAGTTAATCAATCAGCAAATTGCCATGAACTAAACCAATATGATATAATATAATAATATACCTTATGTACCTATGTATATTATTAATCCGTTGCGTACACAAACAACAATAATGTATTTTGAAAAACTATCGGTCGATTGTGTTTTTATTTTAAAGAATGTTTTTCTATTATATATTTGAATATAAAATACCTTCGAATGTACAGGGTGGTCCCGGGAGTATTAAAGTGGCGGGGTATATGATGTTTACATTTCTTCCACCCTTGCAAAATAATAAATCTTCGCTAGACACATAAGGTGTTAATATATTTTTTACTATTTTAGATACGTATACGATACCATAATATAATATGATACTTAAACAATTATAATATACGTACGAGAAATGTACGTGTTCCTCATGTGAGAAATAATAAACGGGATAGAATTAAGAACTTGATTGATACCGATGATCGCTTATAAAAATTCATCTTAATATAATATTTTTAAACCCACGCATTTTACGTCATACACGAATCATTGTTGACGAGTTTACAGTTTATTAAAAAGGAAATCCAATATATATTCAATATAAAAACACATTACTCAATATCTGTTTGGTGAGAAGATAAAGTGAGATACCTAGTTATACGGTGTACGTATATATGATTTTTTCATCCCTTTTTGTTTTCGCGGCCATCACATTTTTTTTCACGTAGCAGATAAACGAAAGATCAGTAGGTATAAAAACCCCCGGGGACTCGTACGGAGAAAATTACATTCTAGACCCCACTGCTTTAGTCCTAGCTGCATTTCGCATCACGTGACTGGTTTTTGTAAATCGACACAGCTCGAGCATTGGACCGAGCAAAAGAAACTTTCATCTCGACCCCTATTATTGTTGTATCGATATATTATTACGCGTGCGCGCACTTACATACACGCGCACACACACGCACACACACACACACACTCACACACACACACACACACACACACACACGCACACACACACACACACATATTTAAAATAGCGTGGGCCACGTCTAAACAGTCATGTATATACTACATATTACGTCAGTTTTAATTCAAGAAGTTATAATAATCTAACTGAACAGTAATTTAGTATAGAAAATGTCTTATTAATTTTCAACTTTAATAAATACCCTGAAAGAATAAAAAGAATTGTAAACCAAGAACAGTTGAAGATAGTTGTATTAATTTATTTTAGAATTTATTTAAGAAAAACGTTAATTTTTAACATGTAATTACCTGTTCATATTACATAATACGTAACACAAATGAATACGTTTTTGATAAAAAAAAAAAAAAAATGTTATATTCTATTAATAAATCGATTAAATGAAAAAAACTGCATCAACAGATTTTAATGATGCTTCGGGTTACCTCTAATTTTCTACGTATAACGTATAAACATACAAACTCCTTGACTATCTAAGATATAACAAAGAACTACATATCGAATCACATCAGTTATCAGCTTCATAAGAGTACAAAGGATCCAATGGTAAGGACACGCGATGTGAAGAACCAAGGATGATATAAGTAGAACAATCCTGAACTGGAAACCAACGAGAAAGAGATCTGGAGGGAGACCCAGGCAAAGATGAATGGATGTTGTGGAAGAATATCTTGAAAGATTGGAAGTACAAGAATGGAGGGAAACAGTCCAGGACCGTGAAAAATGGAGGGATATTGTGATGGTGGCCAAAACTTTTTTTTTTTTTATTTATTTAATTCATTGACTCTCAATTTTTATAAAAATGAATGACGAAAGACTTATAGAATCAGTGCGGAAATATCCCGTATTTTATGATTTATCTCATGCAAAATACATGGACACAGATAACAAGAACACTAATTGGAGTAAAATAGCAGAAGAAATGGAAACAACTGGTAATCCGTTTTTTTTTTTTTTTTACAACGTCTTCTTCCTCCTCTTCGTCCAAAATCGAAGCAATCATCAAAAGTTGATTTTCCGAAAACAAAGTCATCGTGACACATACTATGCAGTATGCACACTATACACAACGACGGATGAATCACTGACCAATGTGAATAGAAATCACGGAATGGGTACGGTATTGTCACGTCACTGGTGTGTGTAAATAGACCTTAAATCTACCTTTATTTTTTAATTTAACACATTGGTTCACAACCCACGGCCCGCGGGCCACATGTGGCCCGCGAAGGTATTCTATGTGGCCCCTTTACGAATTTTCTAAAATGAAAACAATTTTAAAAAAAGTAAAATAATTACAAAATATTTGTTTTATTAATTTATGAATTTTTTTAAATAAATATTTCAAAAATACAATAATAATGATAATGATAAAACTAAAAATTATACAATTATGTTTTACACTTATTTTTAATGTGAAATTTGTGCTTGTGTTTCTTTAAATAAAAACGAAAAATCTGTTTGAAATTTAAATGTTCATGTCCTCAAAGTTGATCAAACTAATGTGTACCTCAATCCATAATATTTTCAATAGGCAATAAAAGGTATATGAAAACTAGTCTAATACGTACAATTATTTTTGTAATTTTTTACTTTGTGGCCCGCTTGAAGATAATTGTTTACCAAAGTGGCCCGCTGAAGAAAAAAGGTCGGGCATCACTGATTTAACAAAAATCATTGCCGTGAAATATGAAAATATCGTCGACAAGTACGAGTAGGTAATCGCAAATTCACGGTACGACGACGGCGACAACACTGTTTTCGTCGGTACGGTCACGCTTCGGACGAGTGAGAAACTGAGAACATCATGCTTATCTTTCATCTGAGCATATTATTTATTTCGCCGGAACGGTCACGTCACCGTCACGTCACTGCTGCGTGCAAGTCGACCTTTAGAGGGTACTGAGTGCCAGAGGGAGAAGAAGATGAGGCACTTTTACGAATAGATTTTCAACGTAACATCAGCGCTTTTCAAATACACGTTCGAAATGTTGTTATGATGTCATGACGTTAAAAGACGTGATATAAAATTACAAATAGTTTCGAAAAACCCCCAACGACCCCAAACCCCCCCGCGGGCGCCTTTGAACACGGCGCGCTCGTCCTCGGCGGAATGTTCCCCCCGTTTCCGACGCCCGGCCGACCGCGTCACGTTTCGGTAACGGCAGCGCGGCCCGGCGGACCGCGGCCACGTTCGCCGCGGCGGCTAAACTCAGAGACGGCCGACCGCTCTGCCTTGTCGCCGTCGGCGCGCGGACCGCACGTACATATACGACGGACCGGCCGTGGTGCCCGCGTGAGGTCTGGCCCGCGGGCGAGCGCCCTACCCCGCCGCACGGCGGACACGCACACCCGGACCGGCGGGACCGGACGGGGTCCCTCCCCGCGCCCTTGTACGGTCCGCGCGGGGACACGGAGAAAGAGGCCTGCTCGCGCTTTCCTCGGCCCGTCTCGGTGTGCAGACCCGAAAAAAAAAGGGTCAGCTCCCGCATACGTCGTCGTCGTCGTCGTCGTCATCTAATCGTCGTCGCCAACGGATTCATTCCGTCGACGACGGACGGGAGGTCCGCGCCGTCCCCGCGGACGCGTACGCCCGTCGCTAGGCGGGCGGGGAAGGAACGTGTATTTACGTCTCTCGCCCCCACCCCCTACTCCCGTCCAACGACGCGGTTCTGGAGGCCGCGTCGCGTTCGCGCTCGCCGCCGGCAGCTCTTTGACCTCCGTAAATATTTTTTGCCGTTTTATTATTATTATTATTATTACTACGTATTTTCAAAACGTTTGTTATTTTTCCATAATTTTTTTTCCCCAATTTGTCTCAAAATATAAAAATACTTTTGATTCATAGACACTTGAAAATTGCGACGTGACAATTTGAAACCAGAGCCATTAAACAATCTCGAGATGCACAATATATAATATGGTAAATGTATAGATTTCGAATTTTCTACAAAGAAAATGGCAACTGAAACTATGCTAGTAAAAAAATTAAATTTTATCGCTATAAAAGTACAGTAAAACCATCCCGCTTAACACGTGGCTTTTTCCCGGTTCCAGGTACTTGTACACTTTCAAAATAGAAAAAAACACGCTTAATAAGCCACCGCATAATACGCTCTAATTTCTGGCTTCTCAAACCTTTTAAAATTGAAAAAACTCGATTAATACATTCATTACCACTTTTTTCAATCCGAAAAAATAATAATTAAAAAATAATATGTTCCTGATAATAATTTTTTTGTGTGTGTATTTGATGTTTTTTTTTTTTTTTTATTAATTTTAAACATGTCCAACTTATGTTACTGTGTAATACGTAACAAAACTGCACATTATGAAAATTATTCTTATTTATTCTATCTATTATCACGTTTAAAACGCTTTTAATAGGCGGAATATCGCCTATAACGCTATCCCGCATAATGCGCGTTTTTACGATTTCCCCTTCGAGAGCGTCTTAACGAGGTTTTACTGTATTCCAAGTAGGTACTGTATTCGAAATACTTGCGAAAATGTTCAGCATAATACGCTTTAACAAAAAAGTGTTTTAAAACTATTCGGAACCTCGAAAAGTATTCTTTTTTTCTTTGTTTTCTTTATTAGATAATATAATACAGAACATTATACAAACAAAGAAATGTAATACATCTACTCCTTTGCGCAAAGCTTGTGCAGGTGGAGTAGAGAGGTAACAATATAAAATTATAACTGCGAAGTTAACAATCCTGAATACAGAATTTGGAATACTACCCCAGTCTTGTCCCTGGTACACATATTTCGCGGCCGTCGGTTTCGGCACTGATTCTAAGTTTCGTAATGATCGGACCGACCAATTATTATTTTCGATAAAGATTCAAGATTTAAATCGCATATAAAAACAGTAGATACCGTGAAAATCGTACAAAAATTTTGTTAAACGCTCATAAGAAAAACCTTGATCGACGATTTTTAAAAAAATGTTCACTATTGTTAGGCGGATATGCTAATGGTTGAGGTCAAATTAAATTTTTAAGTCTTGATAACACAAACTAACAAGGTTATTAGTAATAAACTTTCAAACAAACGAGATATCTACCAATGTTCTATTTTTAGCTCAAAAGCTGTCAAATTTTTTTCAATCACCTTTTTAGCACTGAATAAATGATATTATTATACATGGTAAAAATGTTAAGTTCCTAGCAACTTTACTTTTGTAGTTGTCACTAAATAACCGAAGTTAATTTAGTGAAAGTCTCGTTTGTGTATAAATTTTACCGTTTTTACTTGGTTTTTTTGGCAGCTTTTCTTTACGGTCGGAAAAACTATCAGGAAGAGGGAAAAATGAACACTCGAGTATCACCATCAAATTCCAATTTGACCTCAAAAGAGTTGTCGGACGAAACTTTTGGACTAAGTTAATCGTTCCTAAAGATTGAAGGCAAAAGTGCCAGCAGAAAAAAAATAAACATTATTGCAAAACCAATAATAATAGATACTTTGCTTCGTTCAAAATCGAAAACCCGTTTTTTCATTACTTTCAATAGCGAGATTTGTCCAAAATATTTATTTTTTTAAAGTCTTTAAGTTTTTTTTTTTTTTTAAATAATTTATCAAATCGATGTCATTCAATTTCAATTACCATACGAAATACGGTCGAAAAAACAACACTCAACCATACCGGATTTCCCGCGCAAGGTATTATACGACGACACGCAGACACCGCGAAACGCGCAGACGTGCAGATGACATGTCCGATGCATGTCCGTCACTAGAAACTCGTCCACGGAGCAAAGTGTCGAAGGGCGTAAAGTCGGTCCAGGATCAGGGTCGTATTTATGGGGGGCTGAGGGGGCTTCAGCCCCCCCAAAAATCCAGGAATTGTTTATGAAGTCTGCTTATTATGTCCTATCAGATGTATATTAATATCATAAAAGTTCAATATAATTTTATAAAGAAATATTAGTAAAAACGAACAATTTATTCATGTAATGTGTCTGACGATTTTGATCGTAACGATTATACCTTTGAGTTCGGTTTAATAGGCTGAATTGGGGAATTTCAGTTGCAGAAAATACCACAGCCCCCTCCCCCAAAAAAATATCTAAATACGCCCCTGTCCGGTTTCGTTGACGTCATTTCATAAATTATTATTTATTGTCAGTGATCGCGCCACGTCGTCGGACCGGAACAATAATTTTTGATTTGTTTTCTATTAATAACGTTTGATTTTCTCCGACGACGTGTAAATACGTCAGAATTGTGCGTTCAATAATGACCACGTATGGGTTCGCGTTGAACCGAGTACATTAAGTAGCCTATCTGTTTCATTGGCAGGGGAAAACGATAAAAAATAATGGTTTTACTATATTGCTTCACGACGTATGAAATGGTTTATTAAACGCACACCGGAGGTGTTAACCAATAATGCTTTTCGTACTAATTTTTGTATACGTCAATACACCCATGTTAATTAATCATCATCATATTATACAGCTTAAGAGGTCATTGAGGTCCAACGCTGCCATCACAAACTTATTCCACTCCTCTTTATTGTACGCTATGTGTATCTGAGCCATTTCTTTAAGTAATTTTAGATCCTTCATGACCGAGTCTTTCCATTAAGTTTTGGGCCTGTCTAGAGGTAATTTTCCTCTCATTTCCGCCACCGGGGCTTGTTTAATAATTTGGTGGTCATCTGCATACATGTCCTAACCATTTACGTCTTCTGCTTCTCGTATACGAAAGAATATTCGGTCTTCCGTCTATGCATTCTTTCATATCGTCCCGTTTCTCTGTTATGTAAAGGGCCGTATATTTTTCTTAATATTTAATTAATTTTATAATATTTTCATGTAAATTAATAGCGAATTAAACCGTACGATTTTTTATACTTGAAAAATTTAAACAAATAAATACTACCTACAGATCACGTTGACACTTATTATCAGAATCTGATCCGTCGCAGGTGCGTGAATTGTTCTACAAACATATTATTTATATTTTCATTTTGATAAGATATTGGAGAAATCACGTATCTAGTTGTTCGGATGTAAATATCGGAACTGAGTATATTTCGATGTTACAACGTCGTCGGTTCGCGGTTCGCTTAAATCGTAATGCCGAAACGTCGTAGAAGACAGTACAATCGTTTGGATTTTGAAAAAATTTTGCAATATTAACGAATTAAACGTGTACACGTATAAATACAAAACATAACCATTGATAACCGTGCAGTAGTGACATGACGTCACGAAAGAAAAAAAAACCATTTCCGTACACCAGCGTAATTAAACATTAAACAACTGTAAATAATATATTGCTCTATAAGTGTCGGCCACGTGTGTTTTTCTTCGAAAAAAATAAGTAAATACGAATTATGCTGTTGGTGCGCGACAGAAAATAAAACCGTCATGTTGAATCCATCCCAGGTACAACGCAAACTGGAGTCTCTTTCAATAATCGATCTATGCGCCATAATAATGCGAGGAGTTTTTACGACATTTTATAGTTTCGAATGAATCTCTCACACACGGGTCGTCTTTATCTTATTTTGTTAGCAGCAAATCGTCGTTGTGTCGAAGTATAAATACGCGTGGGTGTGTATCACGTGAAGTATTTATCAATACTTTGTACTATGCATATTATACAGTTTTGCCCTTTTTGTATAGATAACAATTGATATCGGAATATATTTTGTTTGATGTTATTCGTGAAACACGTTGGACAAATTCTATAAATCGTAGTCTCATAAGGTAAGTGAACGTTTCTTTTACATCTCACTCGTTTGTAAAGCATATCGTCTACAGAATTTGGTCAGTATATGTATACGTTTAAAACAGCTTCATTAACGATTTGTTGAAGTTCGTATCAAATAGGGGTGGCCAACGTGAGGTCCGTGAGCACATGGCAGAGAAAAACATATTATTCTAATTTCACTGTCGGTGTCAGTGGCGGATCAAACGAGGGGGTAAAGGGGACATCCCCCCCAGAGCTACCCATAGTAATACCCTAATACCCGAAATACCTAAATTTATTAATTAATAGAATATTGACAAATATGTTCACTTCTCATAATACAGTGTGATCACGATAAGTGGAAACACTCAATAACTATGTGCAGGCTTCATATATTTCAATTCTGCTTTTTCGGTTAACTAATAAACATTATTATACACATTTTCAAATAATTAGACAATTTTTTTGACAGTTAACTTTGCGCATGCGCACAATAACTTTTTTTTTTTTAAATGGCATGATCCATTTTTGACCACAAATTATTATTTTTGGTATTTTTTAATGAATTTTAGTGGTTGAATTTCTTTTCTGAGTCAAAAAATGACCGAGTTATAGCAATTTGATTTTACGTTATTTGCACGGGTATAACAGATTATAAAATACGTAGTTGATAATAATAAAAATTTTGAACAATTTGTTAGATAAATAAAACTTTTATGAATAAAAAAAATAATATTTGTAACTTTATTTTTATTATTCACGTATTTATTATTATCAACTACGTATTTTATAATCTGTTATACCCGTGCAAATAACGTAAAATCAAATTGCTATAACTCGGTCATTTTTTGACTTAGAAAAGAAATTCAACTACTAAAATTCATTAAAAAAATACCAAAAATAATAATTTGTGGTTAAAAATGGATCATGCCATTAAAAAAAAAAAGTTATTGTGCGCATGCGCAAAGTTAACTGTCAAAAAAATTGTCTAATTATTTGAAAATGTGTATAATAATGTTTATTAGTTAGCCGAAAAAGCAGAATTGAAATATATGAAGCCTGCATATAGTTATTGAGTGTTTCCACTTATCGTGATCACACTGTATATTGTTGGTGCGTAGTCGTTGTTCGTAGGATTGGTGCTCATAGCTTCTCTCACGTACACACATTCAGCGAAATTTTATCGTATTTTTGCTTTTGACTCCCCCCCACCAAAAAAAAAAAAATTAATTTCTGGATCCGCCACTGGCCAGAGTCATATGAAAAATTAATGGTAACCATAGTCAAATATGTAATAATGATGATAATCACGCAAAGTGCAATACGAACTATAAATGTAAAAGTATTTGACGAAAAAGTACGAGATTTTCCATTCGAGATGTACCAAAAACACTGGATTTTTTATTCTCGATATATATACAATTGTTAAACGATTATACTTGGTTAAAACTCATTATTCGAGTTGTTATTTATTTTTATATGAATCGTATAATCTACCATAATGATGCGATCGATTTTATCGATGTGACATGTGTTAGGTGCTAAATCTCGTGGACTACCCCTACCATGTACAAGTATAGTGTGTAAAAACATCGCAGTTTATAGCTACCGACACAAGTTAGAGATATAGGTCGTGGACGATTAAAAAATCTATAGCACATATTACAACACTTTTATTATTTACATTGGTACTAGCGTACAACCATACGCGATTACTTTACGAAACTTTAGTTGTAAAAATAGATTTTATTTATATACGAGCGTCGAGTGTGTTGCATACATATTATATTATTGTTAGTACTTATTCGATTATAAAATTGCCAACGGTAATTATTTATGAATAAAGTACGTTAAAACTATTTTAAGCAACATTCTATCTATAACAAAAATAATTTAATCGTGGTTATGTAAATGAAATTGTTAGGTAACTTTTCCCAGATATTTTCCAGAGCATATTATTGTCGAATAATTAACATTGTATTGAAATGTCGTGTCTTCAAACCCAAAACTTGTTTTCACTCAACATATAATTTATTTTTTAATTATCAACGCCGTCGTCGTAGGGAAAACATGAAATGGTGTTCGCAGAAAATATTTAGAAATCGTTCTTTTTTTTTTTTTTTTTAACATTTATTAATAAATACACGATCTGTAATTATAATTTTACAATAAGCGTATGTGATGGAGATGACATGGCTTGAGTAGACGACAGGAGATAAGAAGCCACCCATTGGAGGCACTTAAGGGTAGGAGTTTATTTTAAATGTGCTAGTGAGAGAGAATGATATTGAATACAAAATAAAGGGGAGGTAGATATAGATACATATTTTAATTTAGTAAGTTACGACACCAGGTACGTCTGAGTCGCCTTCTGGGGTCACCAGGAATAGCGTTGGTGGATAGTTCGGAAATCAAAGGATATCAAGAAATCGTTCTAAATAATAAAAATGTATTTGGAATATAAGATGATTTTATTACATGATAAATCACATATTTTTCAATTAAAAATAATTATTAGGCGAATTCCATTCAGAACAGACGGATGTAAGACTATTAAACTAGTTATTTGCGTTGGTGTAGAATGTAGATCCACCAAAGTCATAAAACGAAATGTTTATTTTTCACTCAATTGTCCCTGTCATTATTATTTTTGTTTAATGAAATGTAGCCGTTTTCAATATTTATTAGATCAGAATTATTACAGCATAATGTACTATACGTTAATAATAAAAAGTTACAACCAAATGTAAATGTGTTTAAAAATATGTACAGATATGAATTTCATTCGAACACACTTAAAACGCCAACTAATACAATTTACGCGTTGTTTGTTGTTATTTTGAATTCATCGAATAACCTACAGACTTGATAGTAGTAGACTTTACTGTCTTCGATTTTAGATTTATTTTCAAATCATATATACTGGTTTTAAGGCGAATATGTAAGTTCGCAAGGATTGAACATTTGTTGACATTTCAACTATACAGTGATATTATTTTACCCAGCGATGGTTGACATTTTAATTGTATACTTATATTAATGGTCATTGAGTTATTTTTTAATAAATTTTTGAACAAAATGCAAAATATAGTATTGGGGTTTTGTATCGTGTTCATTATACAACATATCAAAAGATGTTTTACTGGTAATTTTTTGATAGGCACTCATCATTTGAAAAAAAAAACTTTTCATTCGGTACGTACTCGAACAGATGCACTCAGCGTTTTTGAATGTTATGCACATGATACACAATTGTAAGGAAAAAAGGGACCCCATGTGCGGCCTATATTTTAAAGATTTTTAAACATTTTTATCAAATATCAATAAAAAATATTATATAACATTCCTAACAACACATTTCTGTGACATATTTATAAGAGTCAAGTTTGTTTGTAAGATAATGTAGAGTCAATAGATCTAAATATCAATAATAATTAGAATATTGTTATTGTATTCGAATACTATTTTAAATACTTTACCAAAAAAAAAATATTCAAATTTAATTTCGAAACGCTTTTTTTCACTAAAATGTTTTTCTCTGGATCCAAAAAAAATAATTAAAAATTTTTCAATTTTCAATATTGTAGATTTATACGGGAGCGTAATCTCTTATGAACGTTTATGTTTGACTCTGGTCAAATTATAATTGTTAAGTAAACTGCAGTAAAACTTATAAAAGTAGAATCAATTTGAGTAAAAAATTATTTATTCTAAAATTATTCGAATAATTTTTCAAATATTTGAATATGCATTCTCAATTTATTTTTTGAAAAATATTCGAATATGTATTATTAATACAAAATAAAAGTAATTTTAATGAGATTGATTATAATTCAATAAATATACACGCAAAAATGTCAATCCATAAATACTTATAGATAGGTTTATTAATAATTAGTACAATATTAATTTGATATTCATTGAACTATTGCAGAAGTATCAACATTTTGTCACACGTGTAACACGATCGGTACAAAAAAAAAAAAAAAAAATACGAAACAACTTTGTATAATAACTATTCATTTTTAGTTTTCTCACATCTTAAGCAGGTATTAATAATTTGTGAACGTCTGTTTTAACAGTTGTCAGCCAGACAAAGCATTCGGTTCATACAATTAACGCTTTTATTATAGATCCCCATTGCGATACGTTACTAGATACGTTTAAAACTTGTTCAACGATCAATTTAAATAATTGAGATATCGAAGAAAAATCATAAATATTAAGGACAGTAATTTTTATTAGTACCTTAAATACTCAAAATACATAATATTTGAATACAAAATTTGTATTATTGTTGTTGTTTTTTTTTTTTTTTTTTAATGCTATAAAATAAATATGTTTATGTGATAATTTCGAATAGAATACGGGCTCGTTTAAGTAAACATAACGAAATAAACCATAAAATGTAAATTTAAAATTTATCATACAATCATGTATTATATAATTAAGTAAATACACTGTATATTCACATTTGACCGAATCGTTTACGTTTGCAGGTTTAGATCGTCCTTATTATCTGGCACATGTATTTTACAACACATTTTATAATTTGAAATAAATTCATATCGATCTGATTTAATCCAATGTCATCACTTCGGACATCAGCTTGTCATCTCCATAAAGAGCATAACAATATAATATCCATTGTTCTATGTTCACAATTGACACAAATATTCGCCCCCGTCCTTTGGTTATTGTTAATATCTAAAATAATTCACATATTTACATTGAGACCATCTAAGTCAATCCTATACGATTACATCATTGTCTATATTTTAACACGTTATCTGAGCCGAATAAACGAAAAGAGCTCCTGGACTAAAACACGATTTGTAAGTCCCGATCAGTGGCGGCTCGTATTTATGTGCACAAAGGCACATCAACTACCTACCAACAGCAAAAGAAATCGAAAGTCATAATAATAATACTACCAAGTACCTGAGAAGATTATTAAAAACTCAGATCATGAAAATTTAATTTGATTTTGGATATTTATAGGGTGAAACAGCGATTATCGTTAGTAACGCTGACGCGGAGTAGGTTACTAGGCAGTTCACACAATCGTTGTGCACCTCATTACAGTGTATAAATTAAAACAAGTTATAACACTTAACGCGCATTATAATGGAATACTGTTGTATCCGTGCGCATAGCCAATTGGTTATTTAAATAAATTGTTGTCGGCCAATTATTTTGGACGCGGCTTTATTATTAATTTTTACTTTTCCTCATTTTTGATGTTCGATTACCTGATAATGTTCGTTAATCATTGACTATCGACACTACAGTCGTGTTTTTGTTGTGTGCTTTACTATATTTTGTATCGCGAAGTAATAGTAAAACAATTGATTAATATAATTGAGACGTGTCTGTGTGTGTGTTCATTAAATTATATTTTGAAATGTGCACTACTTTTTTAAAACCCCACGAGCCGCCACTGGTCCTAATTAATAAAATATATTATACATTAATTATAAAAATGTTGAAATTATTATTTTTTAATAATGATTCATCATGCTAGCAAATAATTATCATAAAAATGGTCTAATTTTATTCAGAGAGCATTTTTCTCTTTGGTAGACGTCCTGAGCTACAGACCTCTTAATCTGACTATGTATTACGCGTAGAATTGATTTGATCAAATAGCAATATATTATGTAACAATTCATAGCTCACACCTTAGTACTTATCCTTATTCGCATAATTCAAATTAGGTATAAAAATCTAAAATTCTAAGTTATAAACTATACAACACAATACTAACCATATGTTATATTATGTAAACTTCAACTTTAAATTGTCGGTAGACTTTAAATGGGCGTGACTACTTTACTTAAGTTTGTTGATATTGTAGGACACATACACACATATTTATTTATATCTATAATGAAATCTACGTTTTGGTTTCAGAACGAACATTAGAAAACGAGAATATATTTCTAATGGCTCATTCGCTCAAATTTGTTGAATTTAAGCGCAACCACTTAATACCAACTATTAAATCTTAATTATACACAAGTGTTTAGGTTATTTTTTTTACGCGTGTATGACATTCGGAGATGAAAATTGTCACGTTATTATTTAATAGTTACCAACAACTAAAACGAAAAGTTCGAAAACATGACATTACCTAATGAAATATACCTACTTACTGAAAAACATTATACATATACGCTCGTTTTTGAACCCGCTCCAATTGTATCTTCTATTTTGATTATTTACTGTCTAATTTATTGTTAGTGCTGAGTGAGCGTACACGTCGTGTGCCCACTTACCATTTTTCAAAACACGCTTTATAAAAAAAAAAAAAATCATTTAAGTCGCGTTTACACAACCATGTATCTATAGGTGTAATCATGTTTTAAAATGAAATCTGAAGACGAGAAGCTATTTAGTAAGTTTTAGCGGTTAAACGGTATATTGATAGAAATAAATGCTAAATACATAAAATCATGATTATTTTATACTTGACGAACGCCTAAGGTCAATAACTAAGGTTAGTTAATGATTTGTACGTTTATTATTTTTTTTAGTTTGTCCCGTTGTAGGTTCCTCAGTAGTCTTGAATAGAAATTTGTTTCACTATGTCTGAATTTAAATATCAAAATTCGATTTTTAATAGTTTAGCTTTTTTCTAGTATTTTGCATCCGAGTACATATTTTGGATTTTTTCTAGTTTTAAGCATTTATTTTATGGTATGTGATACATAATGACAAAAATCTGAATCTAAGTGTGCACATTTGAATTTTTTATAGACTATACGAACAGTATCGCTAAAATAGAAATTATAATTATATATATGTATGATGTTTATATAAAATGTACAACTTTTCAAACACAAAAATTTAATCTTCGTCGTTGTACACATTTTCTTAATAAAATACGAAAATCTTGTAAATTACTGCTTGCAAGTTTCGTTTCGCGTTTAAAAAGAAAGCCTAAAACTTCATAAATTCCTAAAATATATTTAAATTATTCATCCTTATTTCTAAATTTTTTAATGACTGAAGTATTATAACTTTTAAGTAGTAAATAATTTGTACTCAATTGAAACATTAAAAATGTGTATATTGGTATCAAAATCAGTTATTTATTAACAATCTACTTGAAATAATGTCTTTTTCAAACATTTGTTAGGATTAAAGGTAAACAATTTTGGTATAGTGTCATAATGAATTTCCTTTATAATATTTTGTCTTGAAATATTTATAATTAAATATATAATTTTTTGGAAGGGCTTGCCTTCCCCGGTCCCCCCTCAATTACTGCGCCAATGATCATAAGTCATAACAATAACTTTTATTTCCTTTATTAGAGCCAATCGATTAACGTACCAACACGAACGTAACCGTGTAACCATGCAGGTTTTTATTTTTTAACGAGGGAGGGTAGCGAAGGTAACCTTTTTTTATCGGGCGTCCGCGCGCCATTTTGGGACCATGTAAATATCTCTGTTCACTGGACAGTGGTCGGTACCCATCGCGTTTTCGTGGCCCGACTGGCTCAATCACGCACGTTGGCGAGACGAGTTTCACGGCTGCATCCGAATCGAGTCTCGAAACGGAATAAACATACCGAGATCGAGTCCCACGAGAAATAACTTACTGTAACAGTCGAGTCCTACACAACAAAACTGACTATAAAAATCCAGTCCGGCCCAAACATTGACTGTTTTAATAGAAACAAACATTTTACCCGTCTCATTTATGTGTTTACCGCGCAGCATAGTATAAAGAGCACAGACTCAGGACTGTCTACGATTTTTTTTTTTTTATATGCACGTAGCATTTTTTAAGCGATTAAAAATGTTTTTTTTTTAAATTTAATTTATTTAAAATAATATATAGTTCTTACTTAGAAAAAAAAGGTTACTCTTTGAAAAGTCGTGAATATAGTTTTTAATCTTGAAAAAAAAACAGAAAAGTAATAAATATTATATGCCTAATAGGATTAAGTTTGCACGATAAAAGTTTGACAATGTCCAATCGAATGATTTTTTATTTTCAGTTTATTGAACCGTTTTATCACTTATGTAATTTCCGTTTTTTTTTTTTTTTTTTTTTTTTTTTTTAACATCATTATTCAAACTATAGTTTTTTCTTTTCGTTATACTCCCATGGTTAAAAATGTAATACGTATATATTCTCGTACATATTATTATTTTATAGGCTTTTGCGAACCGATTCGCCGAGTTATTAGTATCTAGTTTTTGTCGTAGACTAACGGAAATCGGACCGGATTTGAGGCTTGGACATCAAACCAGTAGTACATTTATACATATATTTATATTTATATTTATTGAGTAAACTAGCTATAAAAACGCGTCTATAAATCGAAACGCGTGCAATACGCAGAGCCCAACTTAGGGGGAAGGGGGTCTAGGGGGGCTACAGCCCCGGGGCCCGATATTATTTGGGGCCCCGAGCCTCTTCTGTTGATAATTAAGCGTTTAAGTGGTATTGTGAATTACTTATAAAACTATTAAAACTTATATGTATGTTACATGAAAATAATTTAAAAGAAGTCTTTCCAAATGTGTACATTATGCTACGGATTTATTTGACTTTGCCGATCTCGAATTGTGAAGCAGAAAGAACAAATAAAAAATTAGAACTAATTGAAAACGCCATGAAGAACGTTCCTTCACCGAGAAAAATCAAACTCACTCGTTCGTCTATCTGCTGAAAGTGAAATAACCATTAACCATAACTCATTTAAAAATTGTTATAACAATTAAAACTCATTAGAAATTTTCTGTCACCAAAAGATTCGAAAAATGTTTTTATATCTATGTTCTAAGTTTTATTGTGATCAGATACACCAAAAAAGTTTTAAACAGATTTTAAGCAGAAAATTAATGTAAAAACAGCCAATATTTTCGTATACGAATTAATATTAACTTATTAAAACATGTATTAAAAGAATTTCTGACTAACGATTTTTGAATTTTTGTTAGGATAATTAGGTACGCATATGAGTGAGATCATATTTATAATTATAATACATATAATTAAATTTTCAGAACTTTTTGTCAAATATTTAAAATTATATTACATAAAAACTATCAAACAATTTGGTAAATTAAAAGTTCTATATTTAAGTCAAAAGTGCTATAATTGTTCTATAAATGTTGTCCAATATAAAAAGGTATGTATTTGATATTGGATAAAATTTTCAAGTTTCTAGCTTCAATACTTTTCGATTTATGGCTAAATACCTCAAATCTGAACGGTGAAAATCTCGTTTACGGCGGATTTTTACCGATTTTACTCAGTTTTTCGATCGTTATTCTTGATTACTGGAAAAACTATGGAGATTTTGGAAAAATGACCTCTCTAAAGTACCACCTCAGTTCAATTTCGAATTTAAAAAGTTGCTGGACGAAACTTTTGGACAAGGATTTCTATACGAAAAAGTGTTAACAGAAAAATAAAAAAATAAAAAATAAACATCATTGTAAAACCATAAGATCCTTCGCTTCACTCAGAATCTAAAATATGCTTAGGTAGAAAGGAATCATCATAATATTACCTTTTGACGATTTTATTTTACATCTTCATTCCAATCATAATATAGAATCTTAATTTTATTTTCACACTCAGTATGTTTTATTGTTCGTTGTCGATCCATCTGAAACTTTACTGACCCTTTTGGCTAGTTCTTCCAATTTTTCATTTAAAAGGGTTCAACATGATGGTAGTCGCGGCGCGTTCACCACCCAAACCGCGTGTAAACAACGTCTCGCGGACCGGCGTTGTCGAACATCTTTGGAATACGGTCGCGGTTATCGAGTGCGCGGGTGCCGGTCACGGACGTCGGAGTCGGTCACGCACACTCGGCGGCGGCGCGCGCGCACGTTCCCGTCACTAACTTCATTTCCGTGTCCGTCGACCGCATACAATAACAAAAACCCCGTAACATCCTCCGGAGCTCCGGAGCTCGTCGAACGAATTATCATCTCTCTTCGGAACCTCGATCCGCTTGTCATTCACTCGTTTTCCTCGAGCACCGCGTCGCCGGTTCGTGTTTCGCGTGTTCGTGTTTGGTTTTCATCATTATTTCGTTCTTTAATATTATTGTTGTTATTGTTATTTTTTTTTTCCCCCCGTTTGTTTCCACTAGTCGGTCCGACCCCGATGGTGGTGGCGTCGTTTTGAATCCGACACCGTTATCTCTCATGCTCCGCTCGCATTGATGTATCGCTGGGAACCGTAGCATTCGAAATGGTAAGTGCCGCCGCCGCGACGAGGTTCGCCCGTCGCATGCTGTGCTCGTTTCTCATGCGCGCAAACGATGTGTGTTTCTAGGATTCTCCGAACGCCGGAGCGCCCCTCAACACCCGGGTGGCGCCGCCGATGATACCGCCGCCAGCGTTCCCGCCGTCGTCCCAAATGGGCTTCACGCCGGGCGCCATACCCCCTGGATTCATGGCTGCGGCGCCGATGGGTATCGGACCTCCGGGCATCCCGCCACCGTTCATGCCTCCGTTCAACATGAACATGCCAGGTAAATGACGTTACGTTCCGACGACCATCTCGATTACCTACGCCAACGCAGCGAGTGACAATTATTGTTACTCGAAATCGATTTGTCCGTTAATTTATATCTGTGTGATGTTTATAATACTTGAGTAGTCCTTTTAGTTTATGTTGATCGCAGCAATGTTCTCGTCAATATTCTCTTGTCGAACTTGCACCGATAGATTTTTGTTACTTGTAGAGATTTTTTATCAGTTTGTATCAACAATCATTTGTAGGTACGTTAAACTACTCATTATTGGGTAATTCAATTTGTTTATTTTCTGTGTAACTACATAAATTCTTACTTTCTACTTATCTACTGCATCTATAATTTATAAAATACATTCAATTGACTGAAAATATGTTTCTTTTAGTACATATTTGTGATATTTACCAAACAGTTTAAAAACAAACATATTGGTGTTATGATGTATCTAAATTATTTTATAGTTTGTCATACATTTTTGGTAGGTATTCAAGATATTTCGAAAAGAAATAGTATGGTGTTAATATTATTAAGATATAAATTATATACAAATAAACATATTTCATAAGTTAATAATAACAAAATACTTATAATTATAAGTTATATTTTGAAAAGTTGTCATCACATATTGATATTTATATAATATATAATATATTATTTAGAATACATTTGGATTAGTTAAATAAAATATTTTCAAGAAATCAGGTTGTAATCTTCAAATTTTTTTTTTCTAGGAGAAATTGTTGGGGCTCCAGTATCATTTGCCAAGTCTGTTTCACAATCACTAACGTGAGTATTATTCTCAGTAAACATGTATTATAATTTCATTTATATTGATAATTAGTGAAAAACTTGTACATTGAAAAAAACACACTGCATGTACCTATATATTTTAATTATTGTTCATTAAATTATACTTTTTCAAGTATAAATTTTGTATATTATAAATAATAACGATTCAGTTAAATAATAGTTTTATTACAGTAGTTTAATGATTAATGTTTATTAAATTTTCATTATATGTATGTATAATTTTTTTTTTAAGTGTGTAAGGTAAATAATAAATACTCTTGTTTAGGATTTCATAATTAGTTATAAAATTGCCAAATATAACACCTTTATTTTAATATTACATAATCGGTAATTAAAAAAAAATATATATATTTCATTATTAACAAGGTTACATAATATAAAATATTTAATTATGGATTTCAAGTTTTACAAGTATAATTGCAGTATCTAAAAAAAAAAATATTAATTTTTTATTAAAATGATTCATAACTTAAACTATACTTAGATATTAGACTTAAGTAAATCCGATATAGTTAATAATTATTTTAAGTTTTAATGGTACATGATAAAATAAATTGTAAAAGCATAATTATGTACACAATTCTTTGTACCTATGCTTTCTGATAACATTATTCTAAATAAATAAATTTAATACATTTCATTAGAGTTATTTTTTATTTGTTAGTCATGTTGAATTCTATCAATTTTGGTTCTAATTTAATATGCATGTTTATTGGTAACTGGCCCTTAACAATTTAGACTTAAAATATGATAAACTTTGATATTAGGCCATTCACGATTCCTATTGATTTTGCTGAATGTTGGTACTACAGTATCTATGATTGGTGGTGACACCCAAGAGAATAGGACTTCAATTGGTAAGAGTTATCATAATTGAACAATAAATCTAATAAATTTAAAATTTTGCGTTTTCAATATTATAATTAATTTACTAGAAATAGAGTATTTTAAATAAATCATTCTACTGTTTGTTGAATGCTGTTAAATTGGTCTTGGGTAAGTGAATACAATGTTGTGAACGAATTATGCATATTTGAGAAGCATGGTTTACAAAATAATTTGTTTTATTTTATTAAATATTGAGTTATTTCAAACAATTCATTATATTTTTGTTTATAATTGTTCGTACATACTATAAAATACATTACATTCAAGATGGTCATATCAGATTCCTTAGGTAAATTTTGGTATTAATAATATACATTCATTCTACAGGAAAAAATGTAGTTGCTTGCTCTGTATTAATGTGTGCGATTTTGTGTAGAGACGAAACTAAATCTACAAGTGACTGGACTGAACACAAGGCTCCAGATGGACGATCATATTATTATAATTCAGTAACCAAACAGAGCTCTTGGGAGAAACCAGATGAGTTAAAAACCAAAACAGAGGTTTGTAAATAATACTAATGTTTTATCCAATTGATCAATTATGATAAGTTTATTTTTATTTTAGTTACTATTAGACCAATGTCCCTGGAAAGAGTATAAATCAGATACTGGTGCTACATATTACCATAACATTAATACTAAAGAATCAAGTTGGACTGTACCTCCTGAATTAGAAGAGTTGAAAATGAAAATTTCTTCTGAACAAGGAATAAAGTAAATTATAAATTGATAACTTTAATAACAATGTTTAATTAATATATATTAACAATATTAATGTTTTAATTGTTGTAGTCATGCTCCTCTAATACAGCAGTCGTTAGAAATTCCAATTGATAGAGGATCAGATTCTTTAGGTAATGATTCATAGTATAAATTATCTCCTTATGAATAAAGTGTGCATTCTGTTTTTTAGTTCTTTGGATGCCACACCAAGATTGGTTATCTTTATTTTTCATATATCTAACAGAAAACATATTCATGCAGATCAATCATTAATCACTAAGAAGTAATTTTAAAATTAAAATAAATAACCCCTTTTAAAAATTCATAACTGCCTAAAATATATTTAAGATATTCATCCCTATTTCTACATTTTTTAATGACTGAACTGCTATAACTTTTAAGAAGTAGATAATTTGTACTCAAATGAAACATTAAAAATGTGTATTTCGGTATGAAAATCAGTTATTTATTAACAATCTACTTGAAATAATGTCTTTTTCAAACATTTGTTAGGATTAAAGGTAAACAATCTTGGTATAGTGTCATAATGGATTTTATTTCCAATATTTAGTCTTGAATTATGTTTATTTTTAATAGCTCTCTGTATACACGAGGTTGGGATATATTTCAGATTAGGGAAGGTACAATTTTGAATGCATTTGTTCCTCATACTGTATTAATATTTGTGGAACCGTTTGGTCCCAAGTTAATTTATTTTTAAATTTTTAGCCATGGGTCCCTTTACATTAAATGGAAATAAAGGCTAGGTTATCCATAATTGTTTGATCTTCAGACAATTTTGTAACTTACTGATTTGTGTATTTACACTTGATAGGTAATTATTTTATTATCTTTTTGTATAAATAATATAAATAATTCTAATTAAAAGAGCTTAAAATTGTATGCAATTTCTAGTTAATCACAATTTATGCTGAGTCTTCAGTTAACATTAAATATATTTTTATGAATAAAATTAATAACAATTGGTTGCACATTATGTAGTTTTTAGAGCATTCTACTGTTTTGGTTAACTGTTTTAACAAAATAAAATATCAGGTTTTTTTTTTCAAAATTAAAATTTTTATTTTTTAATGGATATTTCATGGTATTTTTTGCATGTAAATATTAGCCTTACTATTAAGTATTTGATTTGAAATAAGATGCAATTTGAGTTCAATGATAATAAACAAATTAAATCTAAATGCTGGGTTGTTATACATTTAACAATCAATAACGACTAATATATTTACTAATCAAGACAGTTTTAATTATGTCTAATATCACTTGTAAATTAAGTAAGATGTTGAAATCATGATTTATTAAAAACTTTTAGTTTGCCAAAATTTAAAAAAAAAAAAAAAAAAAAAAATCCTTACATTTGTTTAAATTTATAATAATAATATGTATTCTATCAAGAATATGTATTGTTTTCAACTTAATTACATAAATCAGCTCCAAATATTAAGCAATAATAATGTCGATTTACAGTCAAGGAGAACTATTTATTATAAGATTTGTTGTATCAAAGATAATATCTAGTTATGTGAAATTCTAGTCAATTATGTAAAATATTTATTTAATCTTATATATGTATTAAGTTTAAGTGCATCATAGTAGAACATAAAGGAAAAAAGTAATGATGTCTATCATATGGATTTCTTTAGTTTTTTCCTGTTTGCTCAAGATCTATCACTATCTTAACTGTCAGTCACTTTAAGGTTTTGTGCCACAATATTAATTGTACTCTTCAAAGTATACAAGTTTAAAATATTAAGAAATATTTTCTGTTGTAAACTACATTTTTTTTTTTTTTTTTCAGAAATTTTCTGTTCATCAATATGGTTTTTATTTCCATTTTTTTATATGGTTTATTAATTAACTAGAATCTTTTAAGCTTTCTGATAAGATATTCTATTTTAGTTTACAAACAAGTTAATTCATATTTTTACTAACTAATATTATAAAAAGAGAAATAACTGTACATGTAGGTATTTCATTTTCTTTTAAAATGTTTTGTTATTACTATTTGCTGAAAGAATAATTATTTCAAAAATCTTTGTATTATAAAATGTTCAGCAAATATATACTGTTCTCAAACTGTTTTAATTTTTCATTAAATAAAACTAAATTGTACACACACATACACACACGACATTATTCATGCGTGTTGGCTAATGAATAATATTTTGTTTTTAAATAAAAATATTAACACTATTCGGATAATATTAACGTTAGCAAGTCAATACTGGATTATCTTAAAAGTTATATTTGTAATTGAGCAATAATAAATGATCGCCCAATCCACCAAAACTGCCCTTCTTAGGGCCACTATAAATAAAAACTGATGAGGTAAAACAACACCATAAGCAACATCACTTCTGCAGATGGTGTGGCATTTAAAAAGATCCTTCTCAGAGCCACCAAACTCCCCCCCCCCCCATTGATGCACTTGCATAGGTTTCTGCTCCATGCATTATTTACGGGTTGCTAATTTTTTAAGTCAGAAAGCACGGGGATACTTGACATGTCCTTATTATTTTATATTCTCATATACGCATATATAATATAAATTAATACCGTAAGATGCGGTGGTACATGGCAAAAAAAAGCATTGAGGGAAACAGCAAATCAAATTTCAGGTGGTGGCCAAAGATACAAAAAGTGTCCATGTTAGGGAAAATGTGACACCGATCAATGTAAATGTAAATCATCTAGCATTTTGTGCAATTTAAAATGTCATGGAAGCCTGCCATGTAATTATAAAGGATAACGCTTAAATTCTGTTTTTCAAATAATAAAATTAACTAAACTAATTTTGTCCTGAATATATTTTATATTGTTAATAATTTAAAATAGTTTTATCTCATATTTGATGTATTTTTATGGTTGATAAGATATTGTCCAAAAGTTCTTGGCTAATTTCATATTATTCGGTTATTTAATGTCAACTTAAGCCAAAAATTAAATATTATTCATGGTGGCTAATGATAACACATGACTAATGTTAAATTATCCGGCTATTGTCAACATTAAATAAAGCTTTTCAATTTGTTAATGTGGGCTGAGATCAAAAGCTTGCTGACCACTGCATTATATTAGTATCTAAACAATTTTAACCTTGCATTATTATTTTAAGACTCTGGATCGGCTATGGATCAAGCAATGGCAGCTACTTTAGCGTCTATAGCTGTACCTGATGAAAGTAGGCCTGCCAGTAGTGCATCTAGTAAAGGATCCAAATCTAAATCACAAACACCAGAAGTACCAATTTTAAAAAATAAACAAGAATTAATTGATGCATTCAAAGAACTGCTTAAAAAAAAGGTATTCTTTAAAATAACATAAATTACGACAAAGAAGTTGGAAAATGAAATATAAATTTTAATAATTAAATTTTAGAATATTCCAAGTAATGCATCATGGGATCAGACTGTTAAAATCATTAGTCGTGATCCACTTTATCCACAAGTCAAAAAGTTGAATGAAAAAAGACAACTTTTTAATGCTTATAAAACACAAAAACAAAAAGATGAAAAAGATGAACATCGATTAAAAGCTAAAAAGGCGAAAGAAGACCTAGAAAAGTTTTTAATGAAAAATGAAGATGTCACATCCAAAACTAAATTTTATAGATTAGAAGAAAGATATGAGCATTTAGACGTAAGTGAATAAATATACATTAATATTCTGTTGAGTAATATAACAGAATAATAAATTACTAATTTCTTGTTCTTACTAATTTACTAATTCTTCTATTTTCTTGTGACATTTTAATAATTTTTTTGTTTAAAATGGCTGATGTGTGGTAGGTAAAATCAGTTGAGAATTGGTTTTTATTTATTTATTTATTTTATGATTCTATCATTTAAAATCTAAACATTAAAAATCATATTTTAGTTCTTATAGAACATATTTTTATTCAAATTTTCTCGTTAGTTAGTTAAAATGTAAGTTAAATTAACTACGGCACACATAATGTTTCTTAGAAAGTATAATTTATTAATACAATTAAATTAAGTGTGCTAAAAAGTGTTTTTGTTACATGCCTGTTCTTTAAATAAAAAATAAAAAAAAATAAAAATATATATATATATATGTTATTTGAGTATTATTATTTATAAATTAAAATAATATTCAGAACGAGTGTCTAATAAAAAAAAAAAAAAATTAACATTTGTTTGAAACTTAATTGAATTTTCTGTGTAATTTCATAATACAATTTAAATTTTTGAGTTTTTTAATTGGATTTTTTTTTATCCTATTTCTTTTAAAGATAATATACTTACATAAACATTATCCAATTTAATTCCACAACAGCCAATGTCATATTATTATCAAATATAATATTAAATCATTTATAGTATAAAAGATTTAATTATTTGTAATCAGTCTACCTCACAGGTGTTCTGTATTTATGATACATAGAACTAAATTTGAGCACATCAAATGTAAACGATCATTATACTGTTAAGGTACAATTTTTAAACTTGGATAACATTTTAACAGATAATTCCACAATTTTTAATTTGAAGCTATTTATGATGGATTGTATTAGAATTTTGTGTATAAAATTAATGATTTAAAAAAATACAATTTTTTATAATATCAGTCTTAGTGTTTGATCAATTGTACACGATTCAAAGTATTTTACACTATTTAATGAATGTATTGTTTACATTTTTAATTTTTAGATTTGGAGAAATGTGTCTGAAATTGATCGACGTGATGTATATGATGATGTAATGTTTAATTTAGCTAAAAAAGAGAAGGAAGAAGCCAAAGTACAAAAAAAACGGAATATGAAACAACTAGCAGCAGTATTGGATTCTATGACAATTGTTGATCACACTACTACCTGGTACCAAGTTCAAGAAATGCTTCTTAATAATCAAAATTTTGTTAATGACCCCAAGTTATTAGGCATGTTTTAGTTAACTTTTGTTTTAATTTGTCCATGGTTTTTATAATTAATAGATTTGTATTGTAGGTATGGAAAAAGAAGATGCTCTGACTGTTTTCCAAGATCATATTCGTGAATTAGAAAAAGAAGAGGAGCATGATAAAGAAAGAGAAAGGCGTAGAAGAAAACAACAAGAACGCAAAAATCGTGACAATTTTGGTGTATGTATTTAAAAAAAATTATTTGTTTGGTATATTTATACAATTGTTTTGCATATTAGATGTTTTTGGAAGAACTACACCAACAAGGAAAATTAACCTCCATGTCATTATGGAAGGAATTATATCCTATTATTAGTACTGATATTAGATTTTCTGCCCTTCTTGGTCAACCTGGTAATGTTATATTTTGTTAACAGATATCAAATGAGTTGTAATATGTTATTAACTTTCATGTTTTATTTTATATGTTAAGGTTCTACAGCATTAGATCTTTTTAAATTTTACGTTGAAGATTTGAAGTCCAGATTCCATGAAGAAAAAAAAATTATTAAAGAAATACTCAAAGAAAATTCCTTTATAGTTGATGTAATTTATCTGAACTTTAACCTTTAGGTTGAGTTTTACTATAGTTTACTTATTTTTGTAGGTAAATACTACATTTGAAGAGTTTGCTCGTGTTGTCTGTTTGGATAAACGATCAGAAACATTAGATGCTGGCAATGTAAAATTGGCTTATCACGGATTCCTTGAAAAAGTAATTGCTTATGAGTTGAAGTATATTAAAATTGTATATTTTTTGATCTCTTATCATAACCATTTTTGTAATAGGCTGAAGGAAGAGAAAAAGAAAGGTTGCGTGAAGAAAATAGAAGACAACGAAAGTTAGAAACAGCATTCCGATCATTGCTTAAAGAAATGGATGTAGATTATAAATCTAATTGGGATGATGTACGTGGTCAAATTGAGAATCACCAAGCCTTCCAAGCCATAACGTTAGAATCTGAGAGACTTCGTATTTTTAAGGTAATGTTTATGTTTTGTTTGTCTTTTTTCTTTTAGTGTGAAATGTAAGTTGTTTAAAATATTTTAGAAGTAGTTATGTTTTTATTTTACATTCAAATTAAACTGATTAATTTGTCTTAAAATATTTTATAATGAAGTATAATATCCTCATTTAATTTTTGTTTAATATGTAGTTATAGATATATTTTTATATTAATAATATGAAGTAAATTTAAATATTATTTAATAGACCTAAAAATATTTATAAATATAACTTAAGAATAAAATTAAAATTGATATCATTATTTAAATTTAATAATTGCAATAAATTTATTACCAATAACACTCCTTTCATATTAAAAACAAGCAAATAATGTACTACTAAATACTTGAAGTGTAATGAAATAAATATTGAACAATATTTTTAAAATCTTCCTAACTTCTAGATTTGTTTTAAGAATGTACAAAGAAAGTTAAAGGAAATGTTTAAGGTAACAACGTTTTAATTCAATTAAAATAAATAAAATGGAATTTGTAATTTTTTATACTTACACAGGGTGTTTTATACATTATTTGATTTTTTTTAATATTGGAGTTATGATGATTTTCATCATAGTCTGCACTAGTCAAAATAAATCTGTACATTGTAAAAGACATCCTGTGTGTGTATATTCAAATATATAATTATGAAATAATATAAGATCTTTATTATTTATTACAATTTTTTTTTACCATAATTTTTAGAGAAACTTATTTAAAAAATATACATGCTTAGATGTATATAGTACTGATTATTTAAATAAATACAATTTTCAACATGTAAGTGAATTATTTAAAAGATAAAAAAACATGTCAATAATTAATGTCACGTATTACTTATGCAGGAATTTCAAGTCGATACCGAAGAAGTTTGTAATCATCATCATTCTAAAATGAAAAAATCAAAAAAGAATAAAAAACATAAAAAGAAATCTCGGTCGAAATCATTGGTAAGTTGAAACCAAAATTCAAACATATTTATTTGATAAAAAAATATTTACAAATTATTTATGATATTGGTATACCATGAGCGTGCATTTCAATGATAAGTATGGGCTGATTTAAAATAATAAATTAAAATAATTTTGTATTCTCATATCATAGAATCTGGATGCACATATTAAACTATGTTGGTAAGGTAAGTTGACTGTACTAGCAATGATGAATCAGAACAAATATTCAAGAAGGCCAAAAATCAATAGTGAAAGTTCATGAATTTACGAGGAACTAAAATCTAGTCTAAAATGAGTGGAATCATATCTCATGAGTTTAGAACCATTGCACTATAATGCTAATATTCCTTCCAAAAGTTTAAATCCCTCTTGGAATAATGCCTCTGCCATCTGAAGAGCAATAATCCAAAATATGTCAAGAAACAAATCTAACACTATCTGTACTGATAAGAGTCTTTTATACCAAAATTTTAAATAGAAATCAGAAATCACAGTTAAACAGATACATAAATCAAAGAATATTGAAGAATTGAGAAAATTAAAAACCTTATGTTGAGAACTAATTACTCAAACTATTGAGTTTAAGTTATGTCAGATTGCAAAGGGAAAACTCAAGTACAGTGGAACATATTCTTTAGAATTACCCTTATAAACCTGAATATTTACTCCTATTATATTTTCAACAAAAACTGATATAGTCAAAAATATAATTAAAGAGAAAATACATTATGTAAACACAACTCCAATACACGGATTAAATGAATAATGTGATTAACTTTTTCAATAATTTTATTCTTGAATAATTATCAAAGGTTCTCCATGTTAAACTAGTTATAGATTTTTCAATTATATTTAACTATCTTACAGTTCGACAATATTTATAAAACAAACATTATTATTAATTTAAATATATACAGTAGAACTTCCGTTAAAGGTCACCTCTATAGGACGGTCACCTCTATTTAACGGTCAATTTGTTTGGTCCCGTCGAGTGTTATGGGAAAAATACATTAATACTTCTAAATAGCGGCATTCTAATTAACGGTCAACATTTAAAAGTATATCAAATGAAAATTATTATTTCGAAATTATTTTTGACAGTTTATCTTAACGAGCTTAATTTATGTCGATAAGGCGATAACACTTGTCCGTGGCTGTGTATTTTGTCATTTTTGTAAAATACGTAGTAAAAGATGCTGATGAACTAGCAAAAAGCATTACTGTATTAGACGCTTTGATGTGGATTAAACAGTCTGTAAAGCAAATACATAACTGGCAGTTGTGATACTAAATGTTTTAAAAAATCCGGTTTTATTTTGGAAAATTTGCCTGTAGATTTAGATAACACAGATCTTGAAAACGAAATAATTGTTGGTGAGCAATTAGTTAATATGCTGCCAACTCATATGCAAGGTGAAGAGTTTTTTTTGGTCGACCAAAATCTAAGAACTGAAGAAGATAGTACTGATATCAAGTCATTCATAATAAGAGATAATGACGAAGAGGAAACACATGAAGAAACTGAAAAAACTGAAGAACCCGAGTACACTGTATCAAACTATTCTGAGGTTTTAACTCAAATAAAACAATTATCAGCTTTCACTCTTCAAAAAGGTGACGTAGATGGTTATGGCATGTTAAAAACCGCAGAAATTTATTTTGAAAAAGAGTGTTCAAATAATCATAAGAATCTGAAACAAACTAATGTAACTCAATTTTTTTAATTTTAAACTGTACCTACCTACCTACATTATTTCGTAAATCATAAATACAATTTTTAATACCCATATACATATGCATTATTTTAATATTGGTGTTTTATTTTTAAAATTTGTATGACCTCTATATAGCGGTCACCTGGAAGGTCTTGAACTTCTGTTAACGGGCACCTCTCAATAGCGGTGATTATTTACAGTCCCTTCAGTGACCGCTATATGGAAGTTCTACTATATTTGTTAATAAATGTTTTAATTTAGTATTTTTAGGTACATAATTTTATGTAAAAATAATCAAAATTAATATATTAAGTGTATTTTTAGGAGTTTTTAGGTCATCAAAGCATTTTTTTTTTTTTTTTTTATAATTTTATGGCATTAAAATCTAAGCCTTAGTTATAAGACAATTGTTTATTATTTTGGATGTACTGTTAATCAAAGGGTGAAATAATAATTACTGTGATTTACTTTCACAGGATTCCAGTGATTCAGACTATAAATATAGGAAAAAGACTAAAGAGGATTCACCTGACATTGTAAGTGATGGTGAGGGTAAAAGACGAAAAAATAAAAAGTCAAGGAAAAAGAAACACTCAGAAAGTCCTCGATCTCGTTCTAGGGTAAATATTCAATTTATATTAAAATAAGTATTTTCTAGTGTATGTCCACATGCATTTGAAGACAATGATTCATTTTCATTGTTTTTTGCAGTCATCAAGCTTAAGAAGATCCGATTTAGATGATATAAAAAACAAGAAAAATTTTAAATCGGCTGAATTGAGCGATGATGATTTAGAAGCAAAAAGAAAAGCTTTACTTGCTCAGTTACATGACGAAATGAACTAAACACATTTTAGTTTATTGTATATATTGACAAATCGATATTATGTTTCATGCTATGATATAATTTATTTCTTGAATAAATTGTATTTATAAAAAAGCATTTATATATTATAAATATTAAGTTTTAAAGTATACCATATCTGCAGAATGTATTTTTATGATATAAATAGTGTGTTCACTAAGTGTTTGTTGTATAAAAATTATTTAAACAAAAAATTAACACATAAGAATGTATCGATGAGCTAGATACATTTTATACATTGATATTCACATATTCACTAAGATATTATTTTATTAGTTAGGTCACAATAATTGTATTGTATGTACTCATTGCAATGGTATTTTTTTTTTTTTTAACAGATGTTTAGCTGACTGTTTTCATATGATGTGGCTACATAATATATAAAATGAAAAAAACTTCATATAAATATGTTATAGTAAAATTATTTGAAGGAGGGAACCTGTTTTGTTATCTTATTAAAATAAAATAATATGTTCTTAAAATAATCACATGTCAATATTAACTTTGTTATTGCAAGTGTTGTTAAGTTATAATTCTGCAAGAAAAAGCTGATATATATATGTATGTATAATTAGATATTCTATAAAAGGGCATAAGCAACATTTTTCCGAAGTTATTCAGGAGAGCTAAAAAAACAATTATTTACCAGTGACTTAACTTATCATTGAATATTTTGAAATTAAAAAAAATAATGTTGTTAACCCACCGTTAGTCACGTGAGCCTGAGTTAGTCGCGTTTTTGACTGCACTATCGTTGCATAGTACTAGAAACGTTTTCTTAAACAATCTATTAGTTTTGTCGACTAAACATAAATATATAATTTTTACAAAAACTGTTATTCATTAAGTTTGTGAATAATTATTAATTCTGTAGCCAGTATGCATTGAAGGTAAAAATAAATTAATCATACACAAGAAACACATTCATGGAAAATAAACTATAATACATATACAACCAATATAGTTTTATGTATAACAACTCAATTGAATCGGTTATTTGGAAAAGGGAATATGTCCAGAAATTCTAATTTACAGGAGAGACAAAAAATTAATTTTCTCATCAATGATCGATTTTTCGAGACTTCAAAATTATATTAATGTAGCAATTATCCAAATGTAGCATCTCATTTACCTACATTAGAACCAAATTTTTTTTCAAAATCCATAAAGTGATAAAAAAAAAGAAGTTGACATGTTACCTTTTCCAAATAAATAAATTGATTATTGATATTTTGTTTGTTATTAAGTTTTTTTTTTATTTATTTAATATTAAGATAACTCTTGAAAACAAAATATAATCATAAGTGATGATTATAGTTATAATATATTGACAAATTATAATACAGTACTTTATTAATCAAATAAGGTGTCAAAAAAAAAAAAAATAATAATAAATAATACATTGTTTTATTATAATATGAACAAACTTAAAATTTTAATAATCTTCTTCGTGATGCACTTGTCCTTCAGTAATGGGCCAATGCATTATTTCATCATAGAATGACATTTTATCAGCAGGTATATGACAAAGGAGACTTTTTATATTATCTATTTTCTTGTAATTTATTGGTAACTTTTGGTCGTATGCTTTAAAATCTATGATGTACGGCAAATCTGGACGAAACTGTTGAGGTTTTGCAAGTGAAAAACGTTCGCTTATAAAGTTATCGATGTAGGGATGAACAAGTAAAATACCTGGTTCAGACGAATCATAAATGAAATGAAAATAATCGGTGATTTTAAGTGTGACTTTTTGTGCTTTTGGTACTTTTTTTCCATGACTTGTTATTGAAAGCACATTTTTCTTAAAAAAATCTGGCCACCACTTTTTGTCATCAATAATTTCTTCTGTTTTGACTTTTTCAACTAAAAACTTATCAGTGTTCGATGATTGTTGAATAAACTCAATGTAGTCGTCGTGTGTGTATATTCGGTCTTGCTTTCTGATTTTACGTTCTACTGTGGAAAAATCTCTATCGCAAGCATTAAAGGAATGACCTCTTATCAGAAAAATATGCTCTATTTTTTTGAAAAGTTTACTAGATGCTAATGCCATAAGAAAACGAACAACTGTATGATTACGGTTTTGACCCGGACAACCATCTGAGAAAATATATAACTCATCGACAGTGGCAGGAATATATTTGTCAATATACATTTTCAAAAATATGCACACTTCATTCGGTCCTTTATAGGCTTCTCCTTCCTGATATGAATAAAATACAGCTTTTTCAGTTTTAAGATTATGAACACAAAATTCGTATATCCACAGCTGCCTCATATAGAACACCTGTACAGTTCAGTATAGGAATATGTGGAAGGGGTAAATTCTGCATACCTAACCAGACCGTCTTTCAGTCAATTCTTTACCAACATGATTTGTGTGTGGTAAGTCTTTAATTTTTGCTTTTTTTATAATGTTTGCTTTGTAAGATTCAAAATTAGAATCACCTTTTTTCTCTTTTTTTCACTTTCTACACTAGGTACTGTCGGAATTAGACATAATAAAGTAGGTAATAAGAAATACCTATTTATTCACAATATTAATATTATAGAAAAAAAGAACTCAAACAGTAATGTTTGTAAACAGACGTTCATACATTATAATCCCATAGTAATAGTAGTATGAAAAAATATCAGCACGTGCCGCTTGGTTTTATGTAATAAATGATAAAAATATTTCAAAATATGTACGTGAAATACGTTATAATACGATAATAATGATACGTCGATAGATGCTATTAATCTGCTGCATGTTCTTAAGTGCTTTATTTTTATCACTGCGTTATGATTTCGATAAGGTAACATATCCAGTAGATGTTCCCTTTTTGAAATTAACGAAAAGTTGACCCGCCAGCTGTTACTACAAAAACACGCGGATATATTTCGTTTTCACACCAAATAATGAGTTCATGAACAAATAACATAGTTACGTAAAAATCTGAAAATGTCAAAATATTGGACATGTTCCCTTTTCCAAATAACCGATTCAATTATAAAAATAGTAAGCAGTCAGTAAAATATAGATTATAATTGTCTTATCCTGTGATCAATATTATGATATTTCTCATATTGGTCAATACGGCCGCGACTTAACATTTTATTGTTCAATGTTAATTATATCTGCAAATATTAGTTTAAATTAATAACATTTGGTACTAAACAAAAACTAATGAGTTTTTCAAAAGCTATGACGAGTGTTAAACAATTATGTTCAAAAACAAATTCCGTATCGTAGAGGTTTTTGAGCGCTGTCATTTCGACCATGGCGCGACTAACGGCAGGTCCAGCACAAAATTGGGTTTTAATCTATTTTAAATGATCATTCGGTTATTACTTTTGATTAACAATTTGTGTCGATTGAAAGCCGAGTATAATACTGATTTTGGCCCTTACGCCCTTTTGGATTGTCGCCGTGGATATAGTATAAAGCATGGATGTTCAACTGAAGTGATCCAGGTACTAGTAGGAAATTCAAAATTAAAGAAAATTATCTCGATTTTATTAAATACATAAAATATGTTATTTGTATGTAATATATAGATGACAATTTACCGATAATTAATGAATCGTCGTAATAATTATTCGTGACAGTATTTCTTTTATCAAATCGATTATAAGTATTTCGACTGCTAAAATTTGAAATCCAGGACATTTCACCGTCCCGATATACTTATGTGTAATAATTAATAATGTTATTAATAGATGGTTTTGATGAGCAGTAGTTCCCTCTTCGATTGTAATCAACTAATCGGTTTTTATGTTATATCGTTTATCGTTAATCTATCACTTTTTTCTCCTAAAATCATCCGCAACGCTATTTAATTTTTCCAAATACTCTTTATCGGGTTTAACTCCGACGGTCATAAACGGTTGAGATGACCGCACACTGCAAATATTAGCCTTGGATCACACTATGCGTTTTGTCGGTTACCGAAGAAACGTATGCGTTCGGTGATTAAACCGTAAACACCAAAAATAGTACAGGTTTAAACGGAAAACGCGTTATCGCGACCACACTATACCGATTCTCCGTAACCGTCGGGACGAGACCGCAACATGTTGCGGTCGGATTGTCCCGATACCGATCGGTATGTACCTCATAGCACATACATTTCAATACAACCGATCACATTGTGCGGAACGTCGGTAACGTCAGTAACAATACATTTTTTTTGACCATTTTTAAAAATGTTTGACGTCGAAAAATTAATTTTGGAAGTTTCATACATCTAACTATCGTCTATCCATTATTGTACATTTCGTAGAAATCTAAAATGAATGTATTATTTATAATTTATAATACACATTTTGAAATTGATTTCAAATTATAAAGGATTCGCGCGCTTTTTAATCTCGGATTCGCCGGGAGCCAGACATTCGGTAACCGATAAAACGCATAGTGTAGTCGGTCATCCCGATTGCGGTTTATCGGGATTGTATTTTTCGGTAACCGACAAAACGCATAGTGTGATCCAAGCCTTACGTTGGGCGTCCGGGAATTGAGCCACTATTTACCTTTTCTTTTTCTTGAATGATATACGGCCAATGGGCCACCGAAATTTTACATTAATAATAAATAAAGTGCATCTGGTCACTAAAATTATTAAATTATAAAAATTGCACCTGGCTTACTACTTCAATAATTTAGACTCGAAAGTGCAAACGAATCTAGACGTTATGATACTAGTGGCTTAAAATGTTTACTTTTTTTTAGTATATATATATTCTATATATAAATATGAATTAACATCGTGTAGACCAGTGGTTCCCAACCTGAGGGTAATTACCCCTCAAGGGGTAAATTACGATTTTTTGAGGGGTAAAAATTGACTGATTTTTTTTTTGCGTACATTATACCCGTTATTATTAAATCTGCATCAATCATGTGTACAACTTACTATTGCAATGATATTATCGTTGTGATTGATACTATTACTTGTAATGATAAAATTTTTGTTCGTAGTTTTGAAAATTACCTCATGCCCTGATCCTAATGATTCTGATAATTTTCTTACCTTTTTACTTAAAACATTGCGGGGTGGGGGAACCGTAAATATTTAACCTGATTTACGGTAATAGTATCTAAAAGGTTGGGAGTCACTGGTGTAGACTTTAGGTATAAAAAAATAGCCTATTAAATTATTTGTTGGCGTCGTTGTTTGCGAAAATTTCAGCAAATAGATACACGAAAATAGTCGACATTATGTAGTATACATTAAAATTCAAAGCTAACAAAATAAAATTTAGTCGATAATAAACAACGATATTATGGTCATCAACTCGACGAAATTTATAATATAAGAGAGAGGACAAAAATGATTTTGTTTGGGCGGTTTTGAAAACTCTTTTGCCTACGAAAGTAAAAGTGGTTAAAGTCCGTCGGCGATGTGCGAATGGAAAATGTCAGGCAAAGATTCACTGAGTTTCGACAAATTCACTTTCGGGCTTCCGGAAATCGGGTAATAAAAAATATCACAATATTTTGTACACGAAGCGGGTAGATTAAATGTGGCCTGACCGCCCGTCACGTTAAACTCATCGACCAATCGTAATAAATCTCATCATTGAGTCCTCCTCAATAATTGAAAACGAATTTTTTCCCAAAATAATTTCAATCTGCCATTGAAACCGTAACATTTAACACGACGAGAGTAAGTCGTCGACGGGGTAGGACTCTCGTCGAGTCAAAGCGATATTATCCTACCAATCCTGTGAACGTTACCGTAAACGATTTTTAACATTTTCGCATCCGTATGCACTTGACGTACGCGTTTTGGGCGTGTTTAAATCAAAAGAGAGAGGAGCGACTTAGAAACGCGTGATTGTATTTAAAGTTTTTAAAAAGTGATGTATTTATAGTTTTTGCGGCCCAGGGCTAATAATTTTTGCCGCCCTCGTCTTCAATAAGCAATATAATTAAAATATGGGTGTACAATTTATAAAAAGCATAGTTTTATTTAATATGTAGCATAAACAATAACCTTTATTTGGAAGAAAAACAATATTCATAAAACATAATACAAAATAACATAAAAAAAAAAAAAATCCAAAATTGTTATGATTCATAAATATATTCATGAAAATGTTTTCAAAAACAGACGTGAAACAATAAAGTCAAGAACTTAAAAATATTTACGACGGGATTTTTTTCTTTTGATCGAATCCATTAATAATGTCATCATAATCAATATCTCTACAAATGTCGTTCTCAATGTTGAGAATAGCCAAACTGTTCAAATGGTCCTCTGCAGTTAACCGCGATCGCAAATAATTTTTAATCCTTTTTAATGTTGAAAAGGACCTTTCAGCCATAATCAATGATGATACCTACCTACTAACTGTGGTTTATGTTGGTATGCACTATACAGCTTTAATAAAACTCCTTTTACATTTATAGTTTTGTATACGTTTTAAGTTAAAAAAAATAATAAAGCGTTATTTCCGTTAGAAATATATAATTATGTTTGATAAAATAAAAAATGAAAACATTTCAAATAAAATAAATAAATTTAAAAAAAAATCACGTATTTGTTCAGATTTTTGCCACCCTTCAAAAATTTGCTGCCCAGGGCTTTAGCCCTAGTGTAAATACGACGCTGCGAGATTCCGTCGAAACGAATTCCGCATGGTGACGACCGACGAAAACAGTCGATTAACAATAATAAAATGTCTATAATAGCCGTAAGAGTACACGAGGAACGAGGTCGCCATAACGTAATCACACGTACGTCAAAAGTCGTCTCGTGATCAGCGGTGGATCCGGAAATTAATTTTGTGGAGGAAGGGGGGGATAAAGCACGATATAATCTGACAGAATGTGTATATGCGAGAGAGAGAGAGAGAGCTACGTGCACCAATGCTACGAATAACTACCACGCTGCAATGAAGTTGCAGACCACCTGGCTAAATCTTCATCCAATCTCATCTCTCCTCCTTCTTCTCAACTCCCACATTCGGGCTTCACCCCTCTAATAAAACAATACTCCACCAACATGTGGCTCTGTCTCTCTGGAACAATCTTCCGGCGGGCTCCGCCTCAAGGTATAGATATATTACACCTAATGTCCTTAAAAAAAACCGGATTTAATAACTTACACTTACATAGACCACATGTATAGAACGATTCAATAGACTTCGCATAGGACACCATCTTTTACCCGACCACTCTTTCAAACTTGGCCTAAATGACTCTCCATTCTGTACACATCGCCCAAATGAATGTATCTGCGACTTATCCCATATTTTATTTTACTGCCTGGCTCTACAGGCCGAACGCCTGATTCTAATAAACGATCTTACAACTCTTAATATCTCTTTTAATATCTAATCCATCATTCTCAACACAAAATCCACAACTGCCATTGAAATTGTAATTTCTTTCATATTGGACGCTGGCTTTATTACATAATATATTATGTAATGTAGTATTTGAATGTAATTTTATATGATGTAATGTGTAATGTTGGATTATGTATAATGAGTTTAACTGTTGAGCTATCATAGTTTTTGCTAGTAGCTAGTTAATAAAATAAAAAAAATAAAAAACCTCGTTTGGCACTCGGGTACTGCCACGGTAAAGCTATTGCATAGCATTTTTTATCAATTTAGGAAGCACCAATTATTTTTTTACGTGCGTTTAAGTGTGCAATTTAATGTAAAAATAAGAAATTTCGTCAAAATGCACACTTTAAACGCTTATAAAAAAATATTGTGACTAACGATTTTCGATATTTTTTCATCGTCGGTAGGAATACTTACGTATGAGTATTATCGTATTAAATTTTCAGTGAGTATGCGCGTGACTATTATTAGTAGTCAGTAAAATGTTCAATTTCTTAGCTCTATTATTGATGGAGTTATGGCTAAAAAACTAAAACAGATTTTACGAAAATCGAGAATACGGCATTTTTCCCGTTTTTAGTCAATTTTTCGGTAGTTATCGCCCACGCTTGGAAAAACTATTGAGAAATACGTAAGTGTACTACTATGGGTAGCTGAGGGAGGTTAAATGTCCCCTTTGCCCCCCCTGGAAAGGGACGTATTTACGCCTAGGCCGGCTAGCTAATTTTTTGGGGCGGCAAATTTTGTAAGAAATAAAAAAAATCCTATAAATGTTTTATGCGTTTATGTAACTGCGTAAATTAATATTATATAATATTTAGTAACGTGATCATCTTTTTTTTTTAAATCTGACAAAAAAAGAAACGCCCAAGAACTTTGTAAGATGCTGTATACAAATGATTTAACTGTAGATATTTACCCAAACGTCACAACAGCGTTACGTATGTATTTGTGCACGTTTGCAACAAATTGTACAGCAGAGCGGTCGTTTTCAGCGTTGTAAAGAGTAAAATCGCATCTTCGTTCAACTTTGGAGTCAGATAGATTAAACGCGACATCAATACTACACGTAGAATTTGAGATGGTTCGAATTATAAATAATGATGATATTATAATCGACGATTTCGCGTCTAAAAAAGTTCGTCGTAAAATGTTATAGATAACATATAGGTATAAGATAAACGTTTATTAAGATTATTTTAAGATTAAAAATGTGTACTGCTAATGCCAAATTAGAATTTATAATTATTTGTTTTGTTTATAATGACTATTGCAGACCTAATTTCTTTAAAATGAAATAAATTTATTAGAAATAATTACAATATTTTTTTGTCTTGGGGTAGGGGTGGCATATTTGTGTGCACTGTGGTTTCCCGACAGACGACGCAGAGCACACCATTTTTGATTGCCCTTTTTGGGACACAGCGAGAGCTGAACTGACATCGTCGCTGGGCAGACCACCCTGTCCGGGTGACGTTGCGGATTTACTGTGTATGCCCGCGTATGACGACCTACCATCCAACACTCAACATCGTAGAAGGATCCTGGATGCAGCCCGAAAGAATTCAGCCTCATTCTACAAAATGATAGAGGCGATCCTAGGGCGGAAGGAGGAGCTGGAGAGAGCGCGGCAGAGGGGTGAAGCTCACCGGCAGCACGAGCAAAATTAAAACAAAACCTAGTTAAGTTTCAACCCTGTGGGTCGAATGGCCAAAATTTCTGGGCGGTTAGAGGCCCCCGTTAAATAATTGTAATTTATTGCATTTCACAATAATATTGTATTTGTGTTGTTTGAATATCAATAAACGATGCGGCCAGGGAGGCAGCAATGGGAACCCATATTTCCCTCCCTGGTTGCGATTCCAAAAAGAAAAAAAAAAAAAAAAAAAAAAAAAAAAAGGGGTGGCATATTTAAAAGGGCCTAGGGTGGCACTTGCTCTAAATCCGGCCCTGCCCCTGGATCCGCTACTGCTCGTGTGATGTTCTCCGGGTAACGTCGAACACAGTGTACGTAGAGACCTAGATTGACGGCGAAACTAATTGAATCGGCGGGGTTTACGCACAGATCATTTACACGCCGATAATCGGGGGCTTACACGCGTGTCCACTTTGTCGTCGTGCGGATCTGGCCCGGACGAATTGCGAACGATTATCGTGAAAAATGTTTGTTCCCGTGCCTAATTGCGACCGTATCATCGGACGAGTCGATACGTTATATTGTCTCGAACACTTTCGAAGGTACCGTGAGACCAACCGACCGTTAGAGACATCATCTTTGGTAGGTAATTTTTGTCTACGGGACACGTCTCACGTAATCCTTCCCCCCCCCTCTTCCAAAAAAAAGAAGCAATTGCGATTTTTTCCACTTACCGTATTCGATAGCAGGTTTTCAAAACAGTTCCGGTAGGTTCGTGAAAATAAATATTCACACGTGCGTATGACAAATGTGTTTTTCAGAAAACCGCGCGGATTTTCGATCACAAATATAGTTATTATTATTTTCTATTACACTCAACTTTTATTTGAGTTAGGACTCGCAAAAGATTAAAATTATAGACAAATAACGGACACGAATTAAGCGTTTGTCTGAAATATATATACATTATTTCGAAAAAATGCGTGCTTCATCCGTACGTGTTTGTGTCCGCCAAACTCAAAAACTTCTGGACCGATTTTTACGTGCTTTTTCCCAAATTAATTCGCGCCGTCCAAAAAAAGGTTCATAGCTATTGAAATCCTCTGATACACCCTCTTTCGCACACATAAAAACTTGTTTTCAGGTACTTTTGGTAGAAATTTTTTCTTTATATTATCGCCTCGTGGGTGGCCTCGGTAAACACGGTAAAAAACATTTTAGTAACTGTGGTAGGAAATTAAAATTTAAACCATGTATAAAAATAACATAATCAATGAGCAGTATACCAATAAAAATAACAGACTCTTATAGGCACGAAGAAAATCTTTCTTTTTTCTAAATTTTCCTACAAAGAATCGCAAATTTTAGAATAAAGTTCACATACAAATTTTTTTCACGTTTACAGATAGGTAAATACATTATGTACTCGGGGTTAATTAATAATATTCACTAGTGATTCGTCTTATAAAATTCGCGTCTGCGGCCGAAGACGGTCCAGACTCCATGTACCAACCCTGCTAATCCACCCCTATCTAGTCGTTTCCACGTTCGTCTTGCCCGTGGATAATTTCTCAGTAGTCTATGGTTTCGCCACGCTGCTCGGGCGTAGCCCCCCGAACGTAGTATGATGGCAAATCGAAAAGTGTGAGTGATCTATTCGTTCGAGGGCCCCCCCAAAAAAAAAAAATTCAAACTCTAATCGCGTCTGTATACGATGCGCTACTATGGTCGCACGCTTACTTGTCGTAACAATGATGACAGTCGCTTCCACGGTATATACTACAATACTAACGGTAAAACATTACAGACACGAGAAAAGTACGTATCGAATTCTATTAGGCGTTCGTCGTATGTGGGTTTTTTCAGATTTTTTCGTTTTATTACGTCCAGTGGCGCCAAAGTCAGTTTTTAGAGGTAATTCAAAGCATTAATAACCATACCTTTAAAGCAAGTACCCACCTGCCTACCCACAATATGTCGAACGACTGCCCCTTATTTTTTTTTCTTCCATATCAAACTAAGAACTTAATTGTAACTTAGAATTATCAGTTAAATATTTAAAGATTAAATAATGTATTATCTAAAGGAGCGGGGAGGCATACTTGGTCACACACACACGCACAGAGAACGACGTATATCTTCCTACGCAAATTTGTGAATGTGTGTGTGTGTGTGTGTGTGTGTGTGTGTGTGTGTGTGTGTGTGTGTGTGTGTGTGTGTGTGTGTGTGTGTGTGTGTGTGTGTGTGATGTAGTTTAATTTATTTAGAGACTCATTCCCGAGAGTCGCGCGCGTCGCTTAATCAATTACAAAGACATAACCGAATAATAACGTTCAGATTAGTTTAGCACGTGGCACCTATAATACAAGTTCACCTACGCGTCGCTGCAGTAGCACTCGGAAACAAAGTTAAATATGCTGTCGTGAATGTTTGTGCATAATATACATATATAGTCGAGTGTCCCAGAATGTTATGGGGAACGAAACAACTTTTGTTGTACTCAACATTTTTAGCTTTTTTTTTTTTGAATTCTGTGTGAAGCCAAGGATCTATTGGTTTTGTAGTAATTTTTAAAACATTTTTTTTCCTCCAACACTTTTTCATGTAGTAATAAAGCTTCAAAAGTTTCAACTTACAACTCTATAGATCGAGAATGCGTGTAAATTTTGCTTCTAGAGAGGTCACTTTCTTCTCAATAGTTTTCCTAGGCGAGGAGAAAAATTGCCAAAAAACCGAGTGAAAACTGTAACATTTGCCGTAAACGAAACTTTCATTGAATAGAGTTAAGTTATTTAATCATAACTCTCGAAGTCCCTCAAGGTAGTGACCTTTCACCCGACTTATTTAACATTCTTACCATCCCTAAAACTGACAGCACTCTTCTTGCTACATTTGCCGACGACACTGCTATCCTATCAAGTAATGACGACATGACTATAGCTGCACAACACCTTCAAGAACATTTAAATCCTGTAGATAATAACTGGATGATTAGTATTAATGAAAGCAAATCTTCCCAAGTCACTTTTGCTCTACGAAATTAAACACAAAAATAAAAGCATACCTTTCTCGAACGAGACAATAGCCTAGATAATCTAGGAATAATGTTAGACAAACGTCTATCTTGGAAACCCCATCTCCAAAACAAAAGGAAACTTGCCAACAGTAGACTCCATCTCTTCCGACCTCTCCTCAAATCTAAACTCAATCCAAAAACCAAAATGATATTATATAATTCAATGATCAGACCTGTCTGGTCATACGGCATTCAAATATGGAGGACAGTTAAACCCTCAAACATTCGCCACTGCATATCCCAGGCAACCCCCCCACGCAGACTCAAACGTAATTGGAATCGCGATCTACTTAAGTAAGATCGTGAATCCAACTAAAAGTTCGCAGGTGTCACCATTGGGTGACTTTCTTAAAAGCTGTTTTTTAATATTACGTTATGTTTTCTTATTATATCTAAATTACTAAATGTGCGGTTTGTACAGATCTTTTTAAAATAAATGAGAAAAAAAAGGAAAAAAACTCTCGAAGCGATGTTGCTTACAACTTTAAATTTTCACTATATATTAATGTCGTTTAATATACATACTTAACGAAAGTAACATTTTTAGCAACTTTTGGGTTAAAAATAGAACTTTGCAAATAGTTTGTTTTTTAACTTTATCTCTAATAAAGTTTTTAATATTTGACAAAAATTTCTGAAAATTAATTTTGACCTTACTGATATACTTAAATAGCGACAAAAAAAAAATGTCAAAAATCGTAACTCGGTAATTTTTTATATAAGCGTTCAACTAAATTATTATACGATTTTCACGGGATTAATTTATTTCTTTGGAGTTAAGCACGGCTAGCTCAGTGAGTAGATCACCAGACTCTTATAATGGCGGGGTCGTGGGTTCGAGCCATACGTTGGGCGCCAATTTTTTTTTATGTGACCTCAGGTTCCACGCAATGACAACTGATACTGTTTTAAACACGATCTAGCGAGAATTATACGATTGTTAAAAAAGGCTATGCCTCTTCCGTTTACTCGTTTCCAAGACTATGGGCATTATGTGAACAGAAAAAGTTTCCTAACTGAAAACTTTCCAACAAGTCTTGGTGAGAAACACGATTGCTAAAAAGGCTATGCCTCTCCTATCTACTCGACTTCAAAACTACGAGCGTTGCAGTATCGGAAAACGCGTCTCTAATAGTATCGTTTTAAAATGTCACCTTTTAAAAAACCATTACCGACCGCATCAGTAATTCTGTAGAAAACTACATTGTTCATTAACAAGAGGGATTAAAAATTACGGTGAAAGAAATAAATAAGTGAAGTTCAACTCATTTTGAAAATAAATAATGGAAAGATTTATCCTATTAATCGCTTCTTTCATTTAAATTTAATGATAAAACTCGCTATGTCTACTATCGTACACTGATTAATTTACAATCGAAAAAATTCCTTATTCGAACGGAGCTTTTAGGCTGGACTGACGAACCGGGTTTGCCTTTGGTCTTTTAACGCGATAATAATTATAATGCGACGTCTCTTCAGTCATATTGTGTGTGTGTGTGTGTATGTGTGTGTGTGTGTGTGTGTGTGTGTGATGTATCATGTGATCATGTACGATTTAAACCGCTTATAGAATCTCATTTTTACGGAAAATGGTAATGTTTCACTAATTTTTGTAGCAATGTGATTTTTAAGTTTTCAGTTTTCTCCAATAGCAATATTTATTTTTAACGCAAATAATTTTACCACAGGTAATATTTGTTTTGAAAATTGTCTTTTTCGTCCAATGAAAATACCTAGAACACCGAGAATCGAAACTATAACGCTTACTAAGCGTCGCTTAGATAGAAGCAGAGTGGAGAAGTGGAGGCGTCTTAGCGTCTATCAAAAATGTCTCACCACTGTCGGCCGCTTTTTTAAATTTTGAATGGTTTCACAGTTTGAGAACGCTAAAAACTTAAAAAATCACGTGGATAAAAAATAGTATTGAAAATCATGTTTTCCTTTTGTACGACAAGTCACTGGAGAAATCGCCGGCAGCATACCGATCGAAACGTGCCGAAAAGCATACATCAGCTTCAAAGATCACCTAGAAACACCTATCGGTATTGACGGCCTCCATCTTCAAGATATAATTTTCCAAAAACGCGTTTTAAAAAATGGAGTTTCCTACGGATTTGAATGAAACAAACCGTTTTTTCCGCTCCAAAGTTTACTGTTCGTTATTCACAACACACCCCCCCCCCCCACGTGAAAAACTCCGTTAGTCGGCTCCGCCACGTCCTGCGGTAGTTCTGTATTAGTGTTATTTCGAGTCGGGTTAAAAACGGAATGAACACGCTTAAAAAATCATTTCGTATGCGTTGTGCGTACGCACACGTACCGTTCACAATGTACATAATATGTATGTCGGTATGACGTACGCTATACGCGCAATGTGTTTCTCGAGTGCCGCCGAATCACGTATTCGCGCCCTGTACAAATGTGTACACTCACGTGTATTTCCACGATGAATCGATATTTTCGAATTGGGTTAGGTTTTCGCGGTAGACGTGATGTTTTCCGAAACGCACACGGCAGTACTACAACTTGCTATTAGTGGGCCCCAGTGCAGGACAGAATTATGGGCCCCTCTTTTCTCTACATTTTTTTAAAAGCAATAATTATATTAGTACATCATATTATTTGTAACCCTTTTCTCCTGTGGTATATGATATATTCAATAAATAATTTTATAGGCTCAAGTGTTTAAAAAGGGTTGAATATACCCCCCAAAAAAAATTCTCACTACAATTTAAATAAAACTATACCAACATACTCATTATTTATTAAAAACACATACCTGCCTACACAAAATATCTATAAGCATGTGTCAATGTTCATTACTTTATTAGTAACCAAGTTAAATTATCAACATACGTTATTTTTTTACATTTTGAACAAAATGTATAAATAATATTTTTGTTAATATTATTTTTAACGAGGGGCCCCTATCTAAAAATAAATCTCTGGCCAGCGAATACGACACATACCCAGCGTCCCCTATTGTTGCGGCACTGGCACACGGCTATTGCAGTCTTGGACTGTTTTACATACGAAACCGAACGATTTTCGATGCGTATAGATTCGAACACAATTATGTTATACACGTCACAATAACGTGATCGTAATTTGTATCGGAAAAACGAATCAATTTTTTATTTACCATTCCGATTTCAGATTAGAAGTCTGTATCAGTGGCGCAACTAGGGGGTGCAAAAAGGTTTTTAGCACCCTCAAGTTAAAATTAAGCATCCCTTGTTTTTATATCTAACTTTTATTATTTATTGAAATACCACGAATGTTATGTTTTTAAATCATCGACAATTTCTTGAAAAAATGTATAATTATTTGGTCGTAAGTCATATAATTCATTATAATTATAATTCATTCCATATTCCTATTATTGGACGATTAACGATGAGGTATACATTACGGAGAAATATATTGCTTACGAGCTATTTTTCGACAATGCGGCGGATAAAAAAACTTGCTAAGATCAATCATGCTTCAGCAAAGGTTTACTAATTTATCTTTGCTGAATATTGAAAAAGATTTATTAAATCAGCTAAATACTGAAACTATTTTGAATAAATACTGCATGAAATCCAGAAAAATTATGCTGATTTAAAATGTATGGTATCTTATAATTATTTTTTAACAAGATTATGAAATTAAAATGTACCAATATGTTATTGATATTGTAGTAAAAAAAAAAGTATTATTAATTTCTTGTCTTTTATTTATGTGAAGTGTGTTAATATGTATTTTAATGTTTTGATTTATCGATCATTGTAGGTTTGGGTGCAGGGGGTGTGGAGGGCTTTGCCTCCCACAACTCTGTGATGCATTCACAGATTTAGCACTCCGCGTTTTAGAGGTTTAGTTGCGCCACTGAGTCTGTTGGAGATTTAGATGGCCAAAGTTTAAATTCAAATCAAACATTATGATAATAATTTATAACCGTAATGCAATCAAAACTTTTTAGTTATTACTTATTGTCGACTGTCGTCGTGACCTATTGTTTGGATCTCTAGTTTCGATTTGCCCACTCTTGATTGTTTATCACTAGCTTTTAACTAGTTTCATTAAAACGGAAAACATAGTTGGCAATTTTCGTTTCGTTCAAACGTTTAGTTAAATCGAGAAGACTTTGATTGACGCAACGATATATTTTACTCATTGTAATGACGGAACTGGAACCGTGAGTAGACTGTGAGTAGACAACCAAACGGCTCACAGAGCGAGAACTATTAAAGCGTATATTATTTCTTTATACTTGTCTGCTTGTATGAAACCACGATAAAGGATAATAGAATATTACACACAAGTGGATATTGAGAAGGACTTTGGGGGCCGAAGCCGTTTTTTTTCTTGAGTATGCTGTCTTTTTAAAATTTGGAAAGTGGGTATACTTTCGCATACTCTCCACTAGTTGTATCGTGTCTCGAGCACTTTTCGCGATTTCGCGGCAGAGAAGCGGCCCGGAAACGGCGGACGAGCAATAAATGCGATCGCGACAAGGGAACACCGCCATGAAAATCTCTCGCGCCGCGCAGATCTCTGTTTCTCTGTGTAGTGTCGCCCATCGTAATTAACGTCCCGTCGTGCGTCTGCCGACACGGCCTTAATGTAAAAGTGACGTCACTCGGAGTGTTTACAACTATAATAAATAATTACAATTAAGTTCCTCGGCGGGCGCACGCCGTGATGTCGAGAAGATAACACAACATATCTGCATCCAGGTACACGCCCGTGATCCACCTTTGGCCGTGTCGCACTCAATGAGTATACGTATGAATAAATAAATTAATTTACGTAATTCGACGACGAAAGTCCGAAAGGGATTTTTTTTTTATTTAAGAAAAAACAAATACATTATTATACATTTAAAAAAATTATTAATCTAATATTAAACTAAATTATAAAAAACCAAATTTAAAACAATGTATTTACGTTTAGTTTATCCCATTAAGCTAAACACGTGGCGGGATAAACGAGTATAATGTAATCAGTAAATTTTATAAAAATTTACGATTTGAATATTATTCTTAAACATAACAAATTAATACAATACGAATTCAGATATGACACGGTTACAATTCAAGTAATAATCAATTTACAAGTTTTTGTTTGACAAATAGTTGATTTATTGCTAAAATAAACATAATTAAAAATACATTTTTTTATAAATAGGTAGTGGCATTTTATAAAAAATGTATTGTACCTGAGTAATCCACGAATTTTTGTCCTATACTCTTTTTTGTGTAACATACACGCATAAGCGCCGAAATCCATTTTATACTCAGTTTTCAATCGACACACATTATTAATCGAAAATAAAGTTGTATGATCGTTTAAAATAGATTGAAACCCAACTTTGTTCTGAATGACATATTTTTCAAAAGTTCAAAATGGTCAGTGATAAGTCATTGGTAAAAAAATTGGTTTTTAGCTCTCCTGAATAATTTCGGGAAAATGTCGCTTATGTCCTTTTGGATTGTCGCAGTCGAGTTATATATATATATATATATAATTTTACTAGCTTTTATACTACGAAATCCAGTGGGAGAAAAAAACACAGCGTTATTAAAAAATTCGTTTATTAGCACCAAATATTATAAAATGCAAATACTTACTTAATAGTTCACGGAAATACTTCGTTAAACGGAAGTTCATTTTATGAGGAATTATACCTGTATATATATATATAATTATATAATTATATATAATTCGATTTGATATATGGTCGGTACATATTGTGTTACCTACTGTTGTGAAATGACGCGTTCGGATTTTCGTTGTTGGAAATCCACTGGATTCTCAATCGATAAAATATTTTCCTCTCTCCCCCGCACGACGGCGTACGCAGGTTGAGTGAAATATAATATACGACCGCGCGTGATGTCTTCTTGATTGTTTTATGCGACGCGTCCCGAGAGACTTTCGTATACTCTCTAATCTTTATTATAACGTACCGCGGACGTTACCTATACTCACAAGCATCGTCTTAATTGAATTTTCAGAATTTTTTCTTCTCGACAATACGCTACGATGTAATCGCATCACGAAATTTCGGCCATACCCGAACGTGAAATAACAATACGTTGATTCGCAAAACGGGTCACTAAAAATGAAAACAATTTAAACGTTCGTACAAAAAGTAATTGGTATGGTTTGATCAGTGTAACGTATAATCTATTATCGTATAAAGTGAACAAATTGGTAGTGGAAAAGTATACAACGTGATTGATCAAACACTTCGGACACGCAGACAAAATATATTAAGTAATCTATATTTATATATGAAATACAAATACTTTTATACTAATTTAAAAAATTATAACTCATCTGTTTCCATATGATAATGATTATAATTACTTTACTGACAATTATGTTTCTGTTCTACTTTGATTTGAAAAAAATATACGGGGCACAATGGTACTAATTTATCTTTTATTTTTTGATGATCACTGAAAATAGATAGTTCAATCTGATATTCAAGGTATAAAGGAACAAAATCAAGCAATTAAAAAGTAAAAATGTTATTTTGGGCCGTAATCGGATGGTCCCTCAAAACACTTTTTTTTCAGAGCGGGTGCCAAGGTTACTTTGCTATACTCATTTTCTTACCAAAATCACCATTCCTTATATCATTAACAGTACCATTTAATTGTATCGATGTTTATTTCCAATTTTCAATGGGAAATAATTACGAGTATATTGCACGGATTTATGTTCACGTAAATTTTTAGCGGTACGGCGGAGTGGTGACTTTGAAAAAACTCGTACAGAACGCTAATTATCGATCTTGAACAACAATGAAAATTGAAAACAAGCAAGAAAATAACATCTCAATAAATTCGAGACAGAAATCCAAAAAAACCTGACCTTTTCAAAAATATAGCTCACCTTATGCGTCACGGCATGACGTATGGTTTTACGTAGTTATGCGTTGCTGTTCTACAAAATGTTTTCGTGCGAAACAATCTCTTCTTTTCGGCAAGGTAAATATTATCATGTACAACGTGATTACTAATTTCGAGCGATGGCCAAATGAGCGTGCAGTGAAAATTTTATACGACGAACTGGGATCGTAACATCAGTCACATTTTCACCACGCAGGGTCGTTATTCCTACGCGTGCTCGGAGCACATAATATTATAATAAGTGAAATCGTTTCACGCGTCGGATGCAACAATAATAATAAAAATACTAATAAAAAAAAAGAAAAAAAAACATAATAATAATGATAATAATGCAGAGAAATTTGTTTTAAACTTTGGAAATTGTGGGTCTCGCGGGCCGGGTTCGCATTAGTCCACGGCGTTTTAGGGGCACCTGCAGGCCTATTACGCACGTGATTATTTATAGAGGAGAACATTATCTTAATGTTATCGCTGCGGAGTTTACTTTTTTGTTTAGAAAACAACTGTTATTAATGTAGGAAAAAACACACACTCCACACCGCCGTACATAGTCTGTTTGAATACTTAAAACTTGTTTAAAAATTTAAAAAAAAAACCCTCGAGGACGTTTAGGCAATGTTTTGCCGTCTCCGTTAGAATCCTGTAATATATAACCTTTACACACCTATAATATAATACGCCGAAATTCTATGAGCATACGCAGTACTTGAATTATGGGACGACACAGGGGGACGGAACTCCACTTCTATTTTGAGAGCATTCCTTTAGATATTTTCATTGTGACGGGGGCACGTTCGGAACGTTCTTTTTGTCAAAATATTTTTTAATCGATTTTGTTCAGTACTTATTTCGGTAATTTGTATTTAATTTAATTGGAAAAAAATATTCAAATTCGATTTAATGAATTATTTTCACGATAAGGAGATTAAAATTCTGTATCTTACAATCATTATGATAATTCTCGATCAATAATCTGAGTATAATAACCAATAGGTACGGTTGTGTCTTAGAAAGTTAGAACAACCACACTAAAGTACATTCTATCGGTTTAACACCATAGACCTTATATTATGGCGAATATCATATATACTTACTCTATAACCCACGGTTTATATTGCTCCGCAGACAGTACGCATTATTATCACAAAGCAAAATTATTATCGTGATATCTGCATTAAATACACACTCAATAAATAATGCGTAATTGATTTATTATCTGCGCATTATATTTTATGACTACAGTGATTACATTAAATATTATTTAATATCACATCTAACTTGATGTAATTTAACGACCATGCATTTTTGTTGGTTGTAATTAATTTTATTATAATTTATAATCATTTCGTATGTAAATTAATTATTGATGTGTAAAAAATATTTATTGTAATTGTTTTTAAATTAGTTGTTTCTGATACATATTATATATCAGGGGTGGCCAAACTTTTTTTGGTCACGATCTACTAAAAATATACTTCACCTTTGAGGATCGACTTTCATAGAAAATTTTGTAGTTGAAATTATACAGATAAAACTTATCGACAATTTGTTCACTACAACCTCGATTAATTTTCGTGCGCGTGTCCCTAAAAATGAATTGATCGACTTTGAAACTGTCCGCGATCGACCGGTCGATCGCGATCGACCATTTGGCCGCCCCTGTTATATATGATATCGTGATTATTTGACGAAGTTTATCATTAGTTAGGAGGTGTGAAGGATATTGCCTCCAACGGTTTATATTGTGTAAAATCATTGTTAAGGGTGCTATTTTTTTAGTCGTTGAGCCCTTATTTTTTATTCTCCCGGTCTGAGCATCGTGAGCAGTATACATAATACGCACATATCGGTGGATATACACGATGAAAATTCTGCTCGTCTTTGGGAATTCGTTTGTATTATGTTTATTATGGTTTAAGAAGAATAAAATCCACTTTCTTTTGATAACGGGTAGAGATACTCGTATAACAAAAACGTTGATTCGTCAAATTTTATAAAACTCCATTTATTTTCGCCTCTGGTCGTTTAAATGTTATGCTTTCAAAACCATTTTAAATTACTATTTTATATTTTACAAATGTTGAATAATATAAAACGGAGTTTTTTTTAAAAAATTTTTCATGTGCTTTTAATCATACTTGTGGTGGTATTAAAAATACAAATCCAACGTCGGTTAAAATGAACTTAAATGACGGAATAGAAATTAATTTACTCTCTGCCGTATTTCATGTGAAAAAATAAAAATAAAAAAATACAGAGTCGACCCGGTCGACGTATGCCTATCTATATACGCACGTCCGTTAATTGAAAAACGGCGGCTCGATGACGGATAATGTTCAATGTCATATCACAATACATTAACTTCATGAAATTCCCCTAAAATGATAATATAATTGAACGTAAAAGCACTTTTCAAACATTCCAGTCGTAATATACACAGTAGTCAGACGAAACTGACGGGTGAAATAGTAGTGAGTATAAAATGTAAAATGATAACTTTTTTCTTATTTTTTTTTTTTGCGCATCGTGTTTTTCGCGCGAAACGAATTATTATTATGTTATGATGTAAAACATTTTACATTATAATAACGCCGTGCTACGTTCGCTCGAATATTTAAAATGTCTAGAAGTGCGTCGTGTATTCGATTATATTAAAAACACTCACACACACACACACACACACACACACACAAGTAATAATTGTCTAGCTTACGCGCCTCGTGACGTACGTGCATATAGGACATTTAAGGGTGTAAGACGGTACAAAAGAAAAGATTAACTGCGATGACACGCCATAGTGGCATTAAGGTAATAAATAAATAATGTTTTCGTACATAAATTATGATACCGCCGGTACATTTACGTGGGGATTTTCGCGTACGCGAGAACGTACACGTATCAACGGTTCAGTCAAGAGTTATTAAATTATGATGATTTAGCGACACGGTCGTTATAGTTATTGACTGTTGAGAAAACGAGAAAACGGTTCGTAATATCATTGTGTGGGAGTCAGAAGACGTCCGTCGTACCGGCCATTGTGTGATAACACCGAATTTATAAATAAATGCCTGCATGTCCTGTGTCCGAGCTAACCGGCGGCGGAAGTGTTCGGCCGTCTTTGTCGCTTTGCTCTTGCAGTATAGGCGAATACACGAATCAGTGGCATGATTAGGATTTTGTCCAGAAATAGGTAGATGGTTTTTCACTAGACTGCCGGGGGGGACTATGTATACACCTCGAAAATCCCTCTATTAAATAACCTCTTAAAAATAGCACAGTTTTACGGCGTGCCTAACCGGGGCAATTTTATACATTAAATAAATTATTTATTACTAATTTATTAGTAATCAAAAAAAATATATATATATTTACTTCAATATATATTATATAAAACGTATAAGTCATATAAAAGCGGTGTTTCCCAGATGCCACCGATTTTATATTTTCCGAAAGTAATTTTTTCGTTAATTTTACCATACTTAGTACTACAAGTTTTAAAATTTGTACCCTGAAATTTCGCTGAGAAAATAAAGTTCCTTATAGTGGTGCTAATGAAACGTCCTCAGTAACACCATACATTCATTTGAACATTTCAAATTCAAACAACATTTTTCTAATCGTAGGCGCAAATAAAGAGGGGCTTGGGGGGAAACCCCCCAAGGCTAATGTATACACTAGTATAGTACGCTTATGTAGTACATTAGGGTATATTAATAGAATTATCCTGAGATCCTACCCCTCCTCCCAAATATCAAACACTATTTGTGCTGATGCTTCTATTTAAATACTATCTAATAAAGAAGTCACCAATGAATGGCAAACCAAATTTATATAATGTAGAATGTTTCCTCGGCATGGCTCTGAGAAAAACGATTTTCCTAAGAACACTTTAGGATTTAAATCATATTCGATCGTACCAATCGGTATAAAATATGGCACAATCAGAAAAAAAATTGTTTGTAAAAGCTTGTCTCTGCGGTCATATGTATATTAATATAGATAAATATTATCAATATAGATCATAGTAACAGTTATGAAACCAGATTTAGTTTTGATATACTAAACTTAATTCATAAATATATTGATCAATTAAAATTTTGAAGCGATAATAATAATTAAGGAGCACTTTTCTTCTGCAGTCGTGGTCCGTAGGTACGTTTTTACTCTTAAAAGAGCTGAGTTCTTACGTGCTGGATGTGTTGTTGATACGGGTAACGTTCACAGTGTTTTGAATAATAACGTTGGGATACATCTTTATATTACATTCTGTTAAGAAAATCTATCTCTGTTTTATGAATACTCAATCTGGGCAGCCGTATTTGTATTTCATAAATATCCTTAGGTACTGAAGTATTAAAGTACTAAGTTCATACCGAACTCTTTTGAATAATGAGGCGTTAAGCTATAACTAACGCGGCTACTCGGAATTTGGCAATGAAGGAGTATAATAAACTAAAGTTTACTTATTCTTGACAATTTAATTATAGTTTTTTTTTTCTAGAATGTTTAATATTTATTTTATTAATTGCCATTCAAATGTTATGATATTGATCAAAGTTTCATAAAAATCCGGGTCCCTGGATCCCCTGTGTGTATATTATCTGTTTTATCGTCGACGCGAACGCACGCGAGCGATTTTTACTCGCCCCGTGTCCCGTCAAAAGTTCTTCTCGTTTTTTTTTTCATCGATCACGCGTACGTACGTTCTCGGTACGGTTCACGCCGCCGCCGGTCCGGAGCTATAATCGTGTATACCCGTGGTTTTCAACTTGGGGGTCACAAATGATAGATTCGCGGGTCACAAAAAATAATAAACGAATTGATTTTTCCATATTATTTAAAAATATTACAGTAATTAAATCGAATTTTGATGAATAAAACAACTTTTTTTTCATTGAAGGGGTCACATTACAACAAAATTAAAAATGGAGGGTCGTGATCCGAAAAACGTTGAAAACCACTGGTGTATTCGCGCGCGCACGTGTTCGAACGGTGTGGTGGTAGGCGGCGGCGGCGACCGTGGCGTGCCCGTCGGACGTATATTAATACATCCGATTTGCGCCACGGCCAGCATCGCGATTACGTGACGAGGGCGAAGGGGCGACGGACGGAGATCGCCGCGGCGTCGAGACTTTTTATTATGTCATCACGATCGCGTTTGGTTTTGACGACGGTCCGTCAATGGCCGCGCGGCGTCAGTGGACGCGCACGCGTTTTCACCGCGCGCCGCCGCCGTCGACGACGATTGATATCGCTCGCCGTTCACCCCGTGTCGTTCGGGTAGGCGCACACGATCAAAAGGTGGTTTCACCGAATGTATACCCTTTGACCCACATTATCTTTTCGTCACGTCTTAACCGGTCGCGCAATCGATGTCGCGACGTTTTCGCGTTAAAAACGGAAAAAAGAAAAAAAAGGGAATAACAAAATGCGAAAAAACAAAAACCGACGCACGCCCAAAGCGTTCTTTCGAACGACACAATCATAATAATAATGTATAGGTGTCGGCGGTCGGCGTACGCGAAACTTCAATGGGTGTGCGTAACGACGAGCAGCTGACCGCGGGCAGACCGACCTTACGACGCGACAACGTGCGCGCCGGGTGGGTGGTGGTGGTGGTGGACAAAGTTTTCCGTCTCTCTCTCTCTCTCTCTCTCTCTCTCTCTCTCTCTCTCTCTCTCTCTCTCTCTCTCTCGCTCTGTCTGTCTCTACGAAAATCTTTTTTTATCATTAATCGCATTATTTATACACCCGTTTCGACGGCCTTCGGTCGCGCTTGAAATTATTTATAGGGCGTCGCGGGCGGCACGCGAGACGGCGCGCGCACGTGAACCCACCGTCGCCGCCGCCGCGGTATACCACGTGCGTGCGCGGCACCGAGCCGCAGTCGCCGGTGGCGGCACGGCGAAAGGACCGCGCGGCGCCCTGTATACGCTCGCCCGCACGCAATCGCCTCCGCCGGCTTAGCGTCGCGACGGAGGGACCTAGACGGTCGGGGCGGTGGAAGAGCGGCGGCGGTGGCCGTCACATGGGCGCACACACACCGCCGCGCGCTCAGCTCCGCACGCGTAACGTATAAACACCAGGGTGGGGAGTGGGGGAGACTTACGCCTCCGCACCGCGACTCACGCACGCACGCGCACACTCCGCACACACACATACACACACACACACACACACACACACACACACACACACACACACACACATAAACCCATACTGACACGCACACACGCGCCGATCGTATATATATATATATATATATATATATATATATATCATCTATTTAATATATACATATATACGCTCACACACACACACACACGGACACCCGGTACACGCGCTCGCGACCGTCCGCCAACGAGCCGGCCGCGAGCGTCTGCCCGAACCGTCGGCGTACGTACCGACGGCGTCGTCTCTCGTACCTCTTCTTCTCCGCTCGCACATGACAAAACGTACACGGCGACGGCCGCCAACAGCAGCAGCCAGCGTCCGCTCCGACGGCGGCAGCAGCAGCACCGGCAGCGGGGCCCCACGCAGCACACCGCCGCCGGGCCACGTAGCGCGCGCACACCACGCGCCGCACACGAACACGGGCGCCCCGGAATAATGCCAAATGGCCAAATCGCCGGCCGCGACGCCGTCGTCAAACGTACCGTCACCGCCGCGACAGCCGCCGCCGCCGATCGTGACCGTCGTCGCGACCGCTCCGTCGCCGCCGCCGACGCCGTCGTCCTCGTCGTCGTCCTCGTCGCACCACCAGCACCACCAGCACCACCACTATCGACAACAGCACCGTTCTCAGCAGTGTTGGCCCAGACCGGCGTCGCCGTCGCCGACCGAATGCCGCGGACCTCCCCGCCGTCACGGTGCCGGCGGCCGCACCACCATCACCACCGGCTCGGCCCGCGAGGGATACGATTACGGCGACGGCGTGCAGGAGATCAAACTCAAGAGCATCGAGCACACGCTGTTGCCGCTCGTCAAACAGGTACGTGCTCCGCCGTGTTTTTACGCTCGCGCGTGTGCGGTTACCGCGGTAATCGACCACCCCTCCGCGCGGTAACCTACCGACCGCTGGCGCCGCCGCCGGACCGCGCCGACGTCGTCTCGCTGCGACGATCACGCCGCCCCGCGCCGTGCTCGTACGATATATACGTTGTCTCCGTGACGTACACCGTTATCCGGCGTGACGTAGGCGTTACCGGGTAACCGGTCGACGGCGTGAGTCGTGCCTGTCGTGCGGTCGGTCGGCGGCATTATAACGACAATGATCGAGTCCGGTCGGATGAGACGTGTTCACACGACCACGTGCAAGTCGGCGGCCGCGGCCGAGGTATACGTGCGCGAACGCACAGTGTGACGGCGGCGGCGGCTGCGGCGGCAGCTACCCGGCTCTAAAACCAAAATAGAACGCCAGGTGTGACCCACATTGCGCCGTCCCGACGAGTACGTGCAGCGTGCTGCCGTCGTCATAAGTCGCAGCGCCGATTTATTTTTTTTTTTTATTCACACTTGATCGGCTTCCGTTTCGGCGGCGTGTCCGACCGGACACATCGCGGTCACCGTCCCGGTTGCTCGGTGTGCCGCCACGACCGTGTCCGTACCAGTACTACTACTACAGCGGCTAGTAAAATACGACCGCGAGACCGTTACTGCTACCGCGGTTATCGTCGGCACGCGAAAAAGCGGCGACTCCGTAATCCGCACGTCGCACCGTGCACACTGGCGTGCGCGGCTCGCGGCCGCCGGACGAAAATTTTCGGCGGGCGCGCGCGGTACAACGGCGGCGGGGGGAGGGTCGGGTTTCTTTTATTTTTCCCCTTACCGCTCCTCCGTGCCGCGACAGCCAACCCTGTTTGAGGTTAACCGTGTCATGGCGAAAAGATAATACGCCGCCGCCACCACCGCCGCCGGTGGCTAGTACCGGCGGCGTAGTCGGTGGCGGCGGGTTTTTATTGATTGGCGGCGGCGGCGAGTCCGGCGGCGGCGTTCGTTCGCGCGCGCGTTACCCGCATTCGCCAGCACCGAGAGCGCTCGGCTCGCGCGCGCGCAATTATACACGCACACACGTACACGCGCACGCACAGGAATACACACGCACACACCGACACTAATACGTTCGCGTACACACTAATACGTACACACACACACACACACACACATACACACACACACACACACACATCAGACGAGCACCAGCACCGGCGGCGGTGGCGGCGGCGGCGGCAGCAGCAGCAGCAGCACCAGCAGCAGCAGCAGCCAGCACAAGCACCAGCAGATCGCCGCCGGACGCCGCCGACGCCGCCGTCGCCGCCGCCGCCGCCGCCGCCGCTGCCGCCGCTGCCGTCGTCCCCCCTCGAAACACACACACACACACACTCACACACACACACACACACACACACACACATACACAAATACTGATAAACACACTCACACGTCGATATATAAATATAATATATTATTTATTTTTTAACATGATGTATGATATCATATTATATTGTTTATATGTAAACACGAGATTTCACCGCACACGTTCAGACACGCGAGTTTTGTTTTGATTTTTTTTTCCGTTTTCCGTACGACTGGTTTTTGTACAAAATCGCGCGGGTCCTCTGGCCGTACCACATCACCCGTCATCATAATATCATATTGTTAAATTATGAAATATTTATAATATCTGTATGGGAGAAAATAAATCGCTGTCTTTCCTATTGTGTTCGCGCGACACGAGCTTTTTCTCTCGCTCGTCACCCACGCCGCCCCGGCACGTCTGTCGTTTCGTTCTATGATCTACAGCCCGTAGCTCGTTCCGCGTTTCTCGATCCGCACTAGACGTAACAACAACAACAACAACAACAACAATTATATCATCCCTCCGCCGCCGGTCGAATAGTGTGCGCGCGCGGTCTGCCGTGTGTCGTGCGCCGCTGCCCCTAGTGCCGGTGTCGTTTCTGCCACTGCTGCTGCTGCTGTTTCCATTGCCGCCACTGCTGCCGTCGCTGCTGCTGCTGCTGCTGCTGCTGCTGCTGCTGCCACTTTGTCGTGCTGCCACTGCCGCCGTCTTTGCGCAGACGGCGTGCTAAACACAAATTGACAGTGACACACACGCACACACTAACCCACACACACACACACACACACATTGTGCACACACGGATCTGGACGGTGTGACCTGCAGCTTGGACTGCAGACACGCGACATGGCTCTGATCGGCGACCACTGCGGCCTCGACTGCGGCAGACAGCAGGTAAGCCGCCGACGCAGCCGCTAAAGCCACGGTGGTCATCGCCGCCTCCGCGGCCAGGTAGAACCACGCGGTCGTTATCGTTTTGTCGTCAGTCGTCACGTCAATCGTGATCACGGAAAAATCGTCGCGATCGACGGCGATGAAGATGATGACGACAATGACACGTTATCACGGTCGACGACGTGTCGTTATCGCGTTATCATAACGTCGCGCGGAGGTCGTGATCGCGCGCGTCGATCCCCACGATCCCGGAAACGTATCGGCTCCGGCAGACCGTGTGAACGTAACACGCACCCGTGGTCGGATTGGTGGGGGCTCTAGTACGGAGCGAAAGCTCAGGGGCCCCTCACTGGTGCCACAGTGAAAGGGGCCCACTCAATTTCAGGCTGATTCAAAGTTTTCTGTGATAACACTGTAATATTTCTACAATTTTTGGAAAGTAATTATGTTTTCATCAATTACTAAATTAGACGCCTACCTACCTGAAAATGAACTATTCTTGAATAATTGACTATTTAAACATACCTAGTGCATGGACTTAGGAGAAAAACATGACATTTATTTAAAACAATTTCTGTAGCCGAGGGAGTCTTCTAAAAATTTACAAGAACACAGTTTAATCATAAGGTTAGCCAAACCTAAAAACACTTAGATGTGTAAACGGTCCTATATCCTGAGAACGTTTACGTCGAAATCGCTAAACTCGAATCAGATGCTTGAAGAGTTAGTGTCAGATAAAGATAGAAAAATAGTTTTATGCATTCACTCATTTCACTGTTTCAATATTTACAACTAACGAATGACTAAAATTTGTATTTTAAATAATATTCAATTGTCCACCATCTGTGAAAAGAAAGTAAAAAGAAATACATTCGTATAAATTAATGATTTTAGAATACAGTTATTGTGAAATGGCAAGAAAATGTAATAGCGAAGCGATCGGCTCTGTTGAGTGTCTAAAACGTTATGTTAAAAGGGCCCATATGGAAATACAGCCCTGGGACCCAATAGGCTATTAAATCGGCTTTGCACGTACCCGTCTGCAGCGCATTCCGTATGCAATAGGTACCCTCGCGCAGTGACGTAACCAAGATTATGTGAGTGGGGAGGGGGAGCTCAGTATAAATTTAACTTAAAAGTTTTCACGATTTTTGTGAGATGAATTTCTTAATGCTCATACCCTTTTTGAACTATTTAAGTATCACATGCCTAAAAAAGTTTGTACAAAAAAAAAAAAAAAATGTGTAATATACCGTTGTGTAGATTATAATTCATTTTCCGCGAACGAATTCCTCGGTGTATGAATAAAAAAAACAACTGGAAAGGGTTTCGGCATACGAAACTTCCCCTTGGCTACGCCACTAACCTCGCGAGTTCAGATAGAATTCCCGTGTTTAGAAGGTTCTGGTGTATACCGTTGTCACATTAGGCCCGGACCACGGGCTGTACGTTCTACAGGCTCGGCCTTACAGGTGTATGAATCACGAGGTGCGTCTAGCAGACGCGAGGCGCGATCATCGTTTCGCACGTGTTTTCAACGTACAATAAATTATGATTATCGTCTAATAACGTCTTCGTGATACACCCTGTGTTTTATGGATAAAGCGTCGGACGATTTGCCGTCTTCTCTTACCGCGAGGCGATCAAGTGATCGAGCGGAATATCGTTCGATCCGATTCACACGGGTGAGGAGCGACTCATTTAGATCCGTCGATTCGGCGAAAAAATCTCGGTGAACGTGTGACGTTGTGTCGAGGCAGTTTCTCTTATTCTGACCGCCGTCGTCGCGGGTCGCACTATATGCCTACTGTAATACTTTATTCGTATAGGTATATTAAAAGGAAAGTCGTACTGCTGAAATTCACCGCCGGGTATTACACCGTCAACTGTTCCGAACGTGAAAGAATAGTGTATGCATTTTTTTTTTTTTTTTGTAGTATTGTAACAAATATCATTTTCGTAGGTATATCGGTCGGTATACTGTTTCGAGTTGAACGATACCTCTTGTCTGTATTGAAAACGGTTTTCAAATCGGGAATCATTGTTTTTCTTTTGTCCTCTTTCTCAGACGGCCGCCTCGCCAAAGGATACGGTCGTGCCTCGCAAGTCCTTAGTACGGAGTTTTTTTTCTTTTCTTTTTCTTTATTCTTTTCTGAGGTGAAATAATACGTTTAGGCGTAGACGTTTTATTCATTTTTCTGTGCTACGCGGATCGGTGTACAATGAATGTCAGAATAAAAATGTAGTTCATCAACATTTCAGTTACTTCCATTTGCTATCAGTCCGCGGGAACAAACAGCGTTGTTTGAAAAGTTTTTGTTCCTAGGAGCCGTTCGACCGGCCGGGTCGATGTGGCCGATCGACCCTAAACATTTTCCGATTGGTCTGAATTTCGAGTAAATTTTTCCAAAAAAATTAAACACTAAACCCATCACGTACCGGTGAATCGAAAATGTCCACCGTTTTATATTTTGTCATAAACGATTTTGATCGCGAATATCGTAATACGAATACTCAAGACCTTGGGTAATTACAATCGTGGCGATTTATGTAAGATCGTCTAACATCACAGTAAGTGTTTGAACAAATATTATTCTTCGATTTTAGTGCGTTTTAATAAAACACAATGATTAATATTTGACTGTCTTGAATGAAATAATAAATAGTAATTAGGTAGCGATATTCTTTATATTTTTGATACGAATACATACCTTAATATTGTCTATATTGATATTTTTTTCTGCATTAAATTTCCTTTGATATGGCTTCGTTAATACATAATTTTTTTTTTTATTATAACGCAATAGGTACATATTAATGTAAAAAAACATTATACTGAATTTTTTATTTAAATAATCGCCTTTTTTACTAAGGCAATATACTGCCGTGTTGAAATGTTCCGAGGAATGTTGTAAAATGTTTATTATATATTTTATTTTATTCCATTTAGACTCTATGTATTTAAGTATTTATATTATATATATTTTTTAATGCCGAATAGTATTTTTTATACTGTTGGAAAACATTTTAATGATGTCGGACTCTTGGTGACAAAGTTAGTCGACTAGGTTTTGATTAATCGTCCGCAGTTCGTAGGTACTCTGTACACAGGGAAGAAGTTGTCGGTGCGCGTTGACCCCCGGTCACTTTATCCCACACCGCCGGATCAATATACTCAAATAGATATTGTGTACGTGAATAATATATGTGTTCGATTTGAAATGTTCCGTCGGCAAACAACTTGTGCCGCGGGGTGTTTCGAGTTCAAGTCAAAAGGACTTTTGAAGGAGTCACGTACGGGTTCTCTACAAAAATGTTCGGGATCATCTGAAATTGTCGAGTCTCTTTCATAAGTCGTTCGAGAACGACAACGGTAACACGGTCGGCGGAGAGTGTTGTACATGGTTAGTTATTTGCGGCGAACTCTCGCAATTAAATTGGCTTTTTATGAAACTCGCACAAGTTCACGTAAAACACGACCGACTTTCGTGTTGGTAAATACTGCCACCCCCATTTTCGAGACACATTAGAGGTGGGTATAATCAATCGCGTATACGCAACATTTCGTTTTTGCGCACTAACGATTTTTCTTTCGCTAACAAAGTAAACAAAAACACGAGAAATAATAAAACAAAACGAAACAAATACACGCGTATACCTTTAAACGCCCACGCGTATCACATTGCCCGAGGTAACGGGTCATTTAATTCGACATTTAACTTGATTATAAGTTCAGAGTGCAGATAATATATTATTATGTAAAAAGTCCCCCGTAAACAATATTGCTATTGTTTACTTTCGTTCTCTTAATTTTTACGCGTGTTTAATGTTTCGTGTACGCTATTCACAAGTCGTACATGTAATAGAAGTGAAATGTTTCTCTAAAGACAAATGCACTTGTGTGTGTGTGTGTGTGTGTGTGTGTGTGTGTGTGTGTGTGTGTGTGTGTGTAAATCCGGAAAATAATTGCTGAACGCGATGAGAAATTAGTTAGGAAATTGAATTCAGACGAGTGCGGGGAAAGGTCCTGAATATTATAATTTTTAATCGGATTATCGTGAAATCATTCGAAAATAATCGAGTGCGCATAACTTTGTTCCGCGACGAATGTTTCCGTCGAGAATTCGTGCGATCGACGGTCTTCGACGATTATCGCGCACATCGAAGTTTCGCATACGAATCGCGTTCGTACGACACGTTTTACCGGAAGCAACGCGCACAGAGCTCTCGGACTTTCAATCCCCGCGGACTGCCGCCTGTCTAGCTTTGTGTGCCTCCCGTCGACGAATCGAAAGTTTCTCGCCCGAGGGCGGGCGTAGTGGTTGGTGGCGGTGGCGAGTTCGCCGTCGATCTCTCACGGGTCTGGACTAGTGTGGTGGAGGGAACGCCGACTGGATTACGGTGGAGATCTGTGTGTACATCGTTTCCGAGGATTTAACGATCGATCGTCGCTCCCCGGGTCTGTCCTATCCCTCTAGGTCAGGGGCCGGCGACGTTCTTGTAGAAAAGAGCTGGTTTTTATTTTCAAAAAAGTCACAAACTCTGATGTTCAAAGAAACACATCGGAAAGAGTACGGAACATTTTTTTTTTGTCGTCTTTATGAGTCGTTCAGCAGTATACATTAAATATTTTTACCAGCCCGATATAGATACGAATCATTCAGAGCCGCTGATTGTAAGTACGCTATAAACCTGCGAGGTGGCCGATTCTTCGCACTAGGAGAGAACGGTTTGAGGACGACGCAACGTATTTAACACACCGGTCCGACTAACCGTAACGTATTCAATTCAATTTATTAAATATAATATTTCAAGACAAATAACACGTTGAATTGGCTACGGATTCGATTTTCCCCTCCCGATTTTTTTCCCCGTCTGTTCAAGAGGACTCATTTGGAATTTATAGATGGGCGTCATGCATGAGACTAGTCTCGTTTCATCGCGGACTCGCCTCCCCGTGCTCCGTACCCTTTAAATCCGAGATTGGTTATGCTCTCTCTGCACACACATACGTCGCACATATTTGATTCGTATGCGGCACGAAAAACCGATAGTTTGTCCGTATTGAGTTTTTTTTCTTACGTTATCGTAGCACCTACCGTGAATTTTAAAAAGACGTAAAAAAACGTTACAAATGAAATTCACTGACGAATTGGTATTTTTTTTTTTTTTTTTTCATTTTTATTTATCTCAATTTCGACAACGGTGCATCAATAATTTACACACGCTTTAGACAGTTAACGTGTGTAACTTTTTTTTTCAAGTGGAGCTTGTGGTTCAATAGGTCTCGGAGTTCACGGAGTGGTAATAAAAAAAAAACCAATATACTTTCACGTTTTAAAGTACTTCTAACGTATGTGGTGAAAATAATGTTTATGCCGACAGAATTTCGTCTGGAAAAAAATGAACCGTCTCTCTCGACACCGACATATATTCGGCTTGGTGGTCAGACCTTTCGGCATACCCTAAAATTCAACTATAAAGGTTGCCTCGGGAACGGAGTTTTTCCTTTTTTTTTGTCGTGTGTTACTACTTTTAAGACGAAACCTTTCAACGCGACAAAATCAATGCCCGAAGTTTTTATTTTTCTTCGAATCTGGTTGAACTAACGTAGCGCCTCGACGTTGACGATTCGCGACCGATTACGTACGAAAATCTTATCTTCTGTCTGTAATCATCACTAGACATTGGCGTACCGTTAATGTGCACGGTCGACAAATATTGACTGTCGCCGATATTAAAATCTCCGGCAAATCGATCGCAACGAGTACACGCCACGTGGACAGTAATTACATACTGTGTGGTACGGTGTAGAGACACCTTTTTCAAATGTGTTTTCAAATTTGACGTCTTTTTACTATAATGACATGGCGAATATTTACATTTGGCGGTGTACACATGATTTGGTTTTCTTTATTTTTTACTCAAGCGTCGGTCCGCTGAAATGTTAAAATGTCAATTTTACTTTTGATTAACGATTTTTATGCGTTTATGCGGTCCTATAGTTAATAAACCGTATAATAATAATAATAATAATGATAATTTTATCATTATTATTGTTATATTATCATAATAGTGTCACGCGATTAGTAGTCCGGCGTTTTCGTCGTCGGAGTAATTATTACAAATTAAACGATTCGTAAAACACGTATCCGCTCTTAGTTCTAAGTTCATACGTGTCCCAGAAAACTATTTTATTACCTCGTTTTGGTACCTATTCAAAAGTCAAGGCCATTTAAATGTCGTAATACACACACACACACACACACACACACACACACACACACACACACACACACACACACACACACACACACACACACACACACACATGTCTACATATTGTACTTTAATTTAAAAAGCGAATTTTCGCACAAGTCGTTTTACCATGAATACGAATTCTATACGCCCGAATACTCTGGGTAAAACGTTGTTGTACAATGTTTCGTACGGGAAATGTTTGCCGGGAAGTTTTGAAAATAATTGTTTTTCTTTAGAACTCGTCGTAGAACGTGTACGACGTACGAGCCGAGTCGAGTTGCAGATCGGCGTGAAAGAAAAATATATAATGTAAACGTCCCGGAGACCATCGACGATTAAAAATGTTACGACGTTTTAAACGTTACACACACTAACGGCACACTGTCGTTCGTCTACGCCCGTGTGCCGGATAGACAAACGCGATAATTTATTACGTTTACTATCGAATACAGCTCTGTACGAGTATATATATATATATGGGTGTTTTATATACGGCTTTTATCGTTTATACGCGTCTCGAGTGTGTTGATCGTGGTGCCTTACAATCTAATAACAATACGATCGTAAATCACGATAATCATTACGGGAAGATCGTCGAGATCGTATGAAACTATAATATTATGGTTTTGACGAATCGTCGGTACACTATACACACGGTGCGAAGCGAACGAAAAACGAATGCATTTAAATGGAGAACGTACACTTTGTAAACGATTCACGATGTCCTCCGTGCGTTTTCAACTTGTACCGGTGTCATAAGATTTAAATGCCTCCTATTATTTTTAATTTTTTAAAATTTTTTACTTTTAATTGTTAATAGTTTAACCCCCCCCCCCTCCCCGGGTAATAATATCCTAGGAAATTTTTACCGGGGGGTAAAAATCGCCTGTTACACCGGATTGACGTCGCGCGGCTATGTTGTCGAAATTCACCGAGCTTAATGCGCACGTTCTCGAATATTATTTGGACGAAGACGTACATACATAATACATGTATATTATGTTTAACGTGTATTCGTATACAAGTGCACGTGTATGGGTAGTATGTAGGCGCGTGCGTATTATCGTTAAACGTGCCTGGGGAAGTATTATTTTCGGTCACCAACTCGGTGGCGTTATTGTGTGTCGCCGAGAGTTTCGTACGGAGAAGGGTAATAATTTTCACTCCGCGTCCGACCCATAATAATGGTTATACTGTTCAACATTTTTGGGAACAAAGCCGGGCGCGGTATTCAAAAATAGTTTCGTTCGCCGGCTACGGCGGGACGCATTTCATTCCGGCTTTCGGATTTCACGCGCGCATTACGTGCGCGGCGATATTCTCGAGTGGCGTCACGGCGTTGTCTCGTCGCGCACAGTGCAGGGACGTATTATCGTGATTATTGTGTGACCGGCACGGCGTACGAAACCGATTCCGATAGAATGGCTCTGATAGAAATCAAACGCGACGCGTCCGGTTAAAGAATCCAATCAATTGGCGTTTTCTCGTCCACCCCTAGTATCCGCTGTGAACGCACGCAGGATTTAGCGACGCGAAGGCACTGTATTTTTTCCCTACAGAGATACTCGAGAAATTCTTCACGCCCACTTAATAACTACTTGCGTGTAACGTTAAAAAAAAAATAAATAAATAAAAAAAAATAAATAAAAAATATATGCTCTAGGTCTAGTGTATATCTCTCTTTGAATATTTAATAATTTATGGATTTCGATTTCCCATTCGTAACATCGTATAAATTAGGTACATGTTCAGAAAAACTCAAACGTGATATAAACCTGAATAGTTTAATGAATGATATTGAATATTTTATTTTTAAAGAAAAATAATGTACTGTCCGATGCTCAGTAATAATAGTAACATTTTTCGTTATGATTTCTTACATTTTGTATGTTTCCTGAAAATTAATTATTTTCACTGAAAAATTAAACACAATTTTCGTTGTAATTTTAGACGTGTCAACACGATCGTATCGTATTACTTGTAAACGTCCTTCAGGCCAGGGTTTTGTGCGAATTACATATGAAAAGCTAATAACGTACTGTTTGTAAATTAAAAATTGTTTCATGTTAAATAAAAAAAATACATAATTTTTTTTAAAAACATGAAATCATTTATCATATTGTTGTTTGAAATCTCAAACATAGGATCGCGTGTTGACGTATTATTATCTACTGTAAAATCATGTATTATTAAATTTAAATTGTACACCTTTAGCTGTGTTATTTTAAATTCAAATGGTAAACTCATCGTTGTATTTGTATTAAATAATGCTTGTTAAATCATCAAATATTTAAGGATTTAGTTATAATCACAGGTTGTCAGCGAGATGGAAGAAGTTTAGTAATTTTATTAAATTACTTGTTAAATTATTTACTTTTCCAAATTGCATATTCTAAAACATAATATTTTTCATCATAATATAAACGGTATTTCTATTGTTCATAAATATTATTGAAGACATTAAAATATTTTAAAATAACGGATATTATATGAAAATCCATTTTTATCATAATCAAGTACCTACTTATGAAGTAAAACTAACAGATTGGTTTTTTCAGAGCTTATATAAAATGTGAAATCAATTCCCGTTATAGACTATTTTGTATGCAAATTGCTATCCGTTATAACTAATTTGTTTTTTTGGAAATAAATATGTACTTGTTAAAAAAAAATATGAGTGATTTGGAATAAAATTAAAGTTATTTGAATTATATTTTGAAATAGTTAACCTATTATAATATTACATTATCAAATTAATATTTGCGACACAATTTTATCATCTTAATTTTTGAAATACCATTGAAGATGATAGTCTCTTCTGAGTATCTCGTTATTTTAAAATGCCATGAATATTATATTTTTAAATAGAGTTTCAGTAAAATAATATCAATTCCAATTTAAAGTAAATTTTCACCTATATCATTCAGAAGCTATGTTTTTCAATATACGTTTTAGTAAAATTGTTTTGTTTATATTTTAGAAGTTGTTTTAGTTTAATTAATTTGTCGAAATCATTTATCCGCGTTTAAATTGAAACGGAATGCACCATAAAACTATCTTGTTATTTTTCTCTATAAAAATATATGTTCTCGTAGTTAGGTCATAAAAGTAAAGATGTGCATTTATATTATCTTTTATTGCTGCAGTTTATGAAAACATGATGAAAATACATTTACTAGAAGAGAATAGAGATCACCGATAGATTATACACCGTTGGACTAAGTTGCAGGTACTTAACAAGTCATAACCAATTGATTTGTGCTAGAAAAAAAAAAAAAAAAAAAAAAAAAAAAGCGCGTACGACAAATAACACCTGTTGATCACAGCTCTTAAATATAATATCAAAAGTATATTGTTATTACGGTGTATTAATTTCGATCTACACCCATTACCGCCATTATTACCTCCGAATGTACTAGAACCCAATTCAGTATGTAATACACACGTTTTTAAACTTTAGATTTCTCAACTGTAACAATTATTATTATTATTATTATTTTTTGATAGTCCATCTCTTTGTAGGTACACTGAAATTTCCACACTCGAGCTTTCGGTTTGATGTGCACACGGATAATACATTATGCATGCAAGAGCGTGGGTTGACCGCTGATGCATTGAACAAAACAAAAGCACAATGCACACAATTTACGTCAACGGCGCATACCTACGGTCGGTTTACATCTTTAAACTTGGCGAGTGTCCATTTAGGTTCTCCTGTATCCGTGTCCTAATTTCAAGTTCATACGTTCATTATACTCGGACGGTAATCCTCCGGTAATTCGGTGCGTCGTCGTTTCGAATTCGTTAAATCGTTTGCGATCGATAGAATTATTGTGGATTCGAATTGAAAATCCAGTAGGTAATTAAAAGGACACTTTTGCCCCCCGCCCTCGTCTATTAGTTTATTTAGTTTATTTCATTGGACCGACAAGGTGTATATTTATCAACGATAGAAGTGAATTCCGTCAACCAGTGTTCTCATATTTTATCTATGGTTTTTTATTTTATTTTTTTTTATTTTCGTAAATTGTCATGTGATACAACCTGAAATTGCGTTCTCGTCAACGCGACGATTCTGCTAACAATTCAAAACATCAAAATAAATGTTATTGGGTTAAATAGAAACGTTTCGTTTAACCGTCAGATGACTTTTTATATTATCTAGCGTCGCTGATTAGGGATGTTATTCTCGTGAAATGTAATGCAATTTTTCCGGTAAATGGAATGTGCTTAAGTGTTCATTAGTTTTGCGTGGGTGATTATGAGACTCGAACGAAAATATTAAGACGGTTATAATGAACAGAAATTACATTTTATTGTGCGCTGCACAGAATAATGCGAGTACTGTATTATACGAGCTGTACGCCGAGCAAATGATGTAAAAATAATATTCTTCTCTTTTTCTGTCAATTATTTTTTTATTTTATTTATTATTATTATTATTTTTTTTTTTTTGAGCGCAATAACTATGAATATTTTTTCAGACGTCTATTTTACATCACATGAAAACATATAATAAAATAACGATTAAGGTCGGACCGTCTTCCATACGAGTGTCTGGGCTTTAAAAGCACGGAGTAATAATATATACATTTATTTTTATTTTTATTTATTTATTTATTTTTTTGTTCATTTTTTATTGTGCCATAAAATAGAGGACAAAACATTTTACATGCCTATATAAGCGTTTATAGTTTAGCCTAATTCATTTTTATAGACTACCCGTTCACGTAACAGTGAAAATATAGGTACTATTCGTCTGCGTAATGCAATTTGTACACTTTATCCACCTACGCGTATTATAATTTACACAATGAACAAAATTCATTTTTAGGGTTGAATTTCTAGAGATGAACTTAATTCTGCATAGTGATTTTTTCATATCATTTCAGACCCACGTTACTAGTAAATTTAATTAAATGTAATTCAACTGTAATTTTTAAGTTAATAAAACACGTAATTAACTTCTTAATTAAACAATTTGGCAAAAGTTATTTTATAAAAACTTTCGCAATCGTTTCTTAAAATATGTTTAAAAATACTTTTCTAGGTAAATCGTGTTCCACGTTTTTTATTAGTATTATCATTATTTTTTTCTAAAGAATAATAATATTGTTATTTAATTGCGTGTCTATTCTGTTCAAAAAGTCATAAAAATTAGTTTTAATGTCATGTTAATTTTATTATTATGAAACAATTTATTTTTTATATTTAAATGGATCTGCAAAATAATGTGGTTTTGTTCAAAATAAGTATTAAGTAAAAATAATATCATGAAATTTTTTATGTAAAATTATTTTCAAAAATCTTTCGAATCAAACATACAACACTAAATAATTATAGCGATTTAAAAATTTACTTGAATTTATTCAACCAAATACTAATTTAACCAAAAAACAATTACAATTTTTTTTTTCATATAGTATGTCTATGAACACTTTTTTGGTTAATTGACTTCATTCAAAAGGTAAATTCAGCACTTTTATAAAGCAGAAATTTCATCCACATGGTATTTTAATGAAATAATTTTTCTTTAAACTCAAAAGTTTTTCCAAGCGCAGGGAAAAACTACCGAATAAAATTGAGTAAAAACGGTCAAATGTGCCGTAAACGAGATTTTCATGAAATCGATTTAAGTTATTTTGTCATAACTCCAAATGCAATTGTGCTAGAAACTTTCAAACTTGTAATTTTCACCTAATATCAATAACACTCATATACATACTTGACTACTTTTGAGCTAAACAAAGAAGTTAGAAAATATCGGAAATATCTTGTTTTGTGAAAATTTCTACACTTTGATATTAAATATATACATAAGGAAGCCAAATTAGTAACACTTTACCGATATGTTTTACTATCATTTCTGAAAAAATATATAAAATACACTTATTAACGTGTCTGTGATTAAGGCGAAACAGATCATTTTAACTAATGTAATTAAACTGTAATGGATTATTCTGTTATTATTCCAAAACTTTAATACTCTTACATTATTACATTGATGGGTCTTTGTTAAAAAAAATGCTTCGCCTAAACATGGTTGTAAAAATATTTCCGTCGAGCTTCATTTAGGATCATTTTTCGTAAACAGTGATTAATCGTTGGTTTCAAATTTAAAATAATATCTCATTACGTCGCCGTGCGCCAGATGATCTGATCGTAAGGATGGCTAACCTGAGATGCTTTACACCCTACACCGTAATATTATCCGAGGATCGGAGGAACGAAGGGTGAACTTTGAAAAATTTGAATATGAATTATTTAGTAATGAGGATGATATATGAGGCGTCATTTATTTCATCAAACATTTTTAAGTGCAATACTAATGATTCATATATCGTAATAATATGTATACTATAGGGTAAATTACCTCAGACAATCACCGATAACGATAAAGATCGTGGCGCGTGACTGTAAACTACGCACGTTTCCCATTAATATTATTAATTATCGCTGTTTATGGGTGATTGATTTTTGTATAAAAACGATAATTATTTACGTTTTAAAAACAAAAAAAGCCATGAGTTTTAGTATGGTAGAGAACGAGGGCAAATCATAATTTTCTCGGACATATTATTTTATGTCATATAATTACACACGGTATCTACAAGTACTTTTTGTTTTTTTTTTTTTTTATAAATCATTACGACGAGACACGAAATGAAATGAACTCTACAACGCTACGACGTTGACTGTGGGCCACTATAGGTACGTGCGAATGCCCGAGGCACTTGCGTTCCGTGAAAAATCGATGGAAACGTTGAAAACTTATGAATGTAATTGTTCAGATTTCATTGGGTGTAATGTGAATGCGTCACGGGCGTACGGCATGTAGTATCACGCGCGTACATTATAACGCATATATTCGCACGGGACACAATGGAACGCAGATAATAACAACGAGGGGGTGGGGAAGAGATACTGTATTGATTATAAAAGTCATGAATATTTAAGTCGAGTGTAAGTACACGCGCACGCACACACACACACACACACACACACACACACACACACCCGCACGAACGCACCCGTACGTACGAGTGCGCGCGAATATTTGTGTACGGGATCTAGCAGTTTTGAATAAATAAAAGAAACGTCAACGCGTTTGCGTTCTGTGCAGGTTCGGGTGAAACGAACGACGAAATGATGAGTACCTGCTGCAAAGCCGCGTGTAATTGGAACTCGCAGCATTAAAAGTAGCGGTCTCGTGTTTTTTTCTTCCCATCCCTCTGCCCTCCTCGCCCGTAGTCGTTGTTGTGTTTCTATACTACGAATCTGTGAGCCTTTTGACTCGTTGTAAAAAAAAAAAAAAAACAAAAACAAAAAATAAAGAAAAGGAAAAAAATAAAATACCGTCGGAACGCGCTGCGTGGCGACGGAAAAGGGTTGTTTCGCGTGCATTGTACGCGTTGCGGTACTCGACGTATCGCGAATGCCGAACGCGCGCCGCGCCCGGTCGGACGCAGACGCGCGCCTCAATACGTGTACGTTTATATTCTGCGGTAAATGTTTTTTTTACAAGACATGACGTGACGTAATATTATATTTATATCTTACGTCGCATCTTCGTGTACACGCGTATACACGAGAAATAACATCGACGTGTGTGTGTGTGTATGCTATTATAATATTATAACATCATCTCGGTCGGTGAAAATAATCAATTTCGCGTACGTATACATTGTACGCGATATTATGTGTACGAGGGGGGAGGGAGGGGGAAATATATTTTTCCATTTGTATATCTGCAATAAATCATACGCGCGGGACGTAATATTACGTATTATAATTTGTAATACGTACGCGTATACATACTGTGCGATGCTGTGCCGATACCGACAACAACAGTTACAATAATAATAATAATAGTAATAATAATAATAATAATAATAGTAATAATACTAACAATAATTTGACATTATCGTGTCACGTTTCAGATATCGACGTTGGTGGCGCACAGGGAACGACCGTTCTGCACGGAGCGGACGGCCAGGGCGATCGCCAGGGTCGGCCAGGGGGTGAACTTGGCCATCGAGCGGTTCGTGACCGTCGGCGAGACCATTGCGGACGACAATCCGGAGATAAAGGCCGACATGTACCACGAGTGCAAGGAGGCCAGGGCGGCAGGTGAGTCGGATGACTGCGGCCGGTCACACACATAAATATATTATATACGTGCAGTACTATTTATCTACTGTACGTTCGCATACACACACACACACACACACACACACACACACACACACACACACACACACATACATGCACTGTACACACATACACATACACTCAAAATGACACAGACACGGGGGGGAGGGCATGTTTGCGCGTCATAATACGCATACATAATACAACGTTACGTCGTATTGTGTGTTCGCGCGTGCGAGTCACGCCGATATGTAGAGCAGAACGCGTCAACCCCGCTCTCAGCCATCGGACACGAATGCGCCCGTTCGATCCGTCCACCGCATGGTCGACGGAATAGTTTTTTTTGTTTTTTTTTGTTTTTTTTTATTATCTTTTGTCATACATATTATAACATAACGTGCACCGCACGTCGCACCGTTCGCACGTTCTCGAAACACATGCTCACACGTCGTACAACGCCATAAACGTACCTATACGACCGTGCGCGGCGTTTCGTGACGAGGGCAGGTCGACGAAACCGATTTTTTTCTCCTCCTCCTCCTCCTCCTCCTCCTCCTCCGATACCACTCACCGCGGTCCGACCGAATACAAACGCCCGTTTCGACGAGGAACGAAGGAATTAATAATTAACCCTCGGCGAATCGAAACGTTTCGACCCTTGTCTAACACCGCCGCGCGCCGCGTGAACTTAACGTTTTCGGACCCTTTATATGCCGTCATCGAACCGACCGCGAGATTCGGAAGTCGCGTCTCGGAAGTGTGGTCGAGTACGGTGAAGCATTACGATTTTTTCCTCATTTCGAAGCGGCGCGGCGTTATTTATCGGCATTTTCCGGAGCGGCGAAAAAACGAGCTCGCATATTAGCCGAGGTACCGCGCAGGTGAGATCTGAATTCGCCGGGTAATCGAGCGTTTGTTCACCGGCAGAAGCACAGCTGCGAACCCCGCGGCTTTTACCGCCCCTCGTCCCACCGAAACGTCGTCGCTCGAGACGTTTCTAGTACTCCTTTTATACCCTCCTCACCCACGCACACACACACACATACACTCGTGAGCTCCGTGAAAAGGTCTAGGACGAGGATTACGCGAGGATAAAGACGGGCGAGAAGACGCGAATATAACGTCGTCGACGTGTCTCTTCGCGCGCGCTGTAGTACGACGTGTGTTCGCGGATTATATTCACGCGGTGCGGCCGTAGGACACGCGTTTCGTTTCCGGTCCGATTTCCGGACGTGCTCCGTCGATCCACCACCGCCTTCGCCGGGCAAAATTCGTATGTCGTTTCCCGACCACCGCGTGTCCCCGAGTCTTCACGACAGCGGTGTGACGCCGCGAGCCGTGCGTCTTGTTTCGTCCCGGCCAGAATCGCGCCGATGGTCCATGGTTTTCACACTTCGTTCCGCACTCGAGTGGGTGTACGAGTACGCGCCGATCGCATTATTCTTTCGCTCATCATTATCATTATTATTATTATTGCTGTTATTGTTATGTTATAGTAACTATTGTTTTCTGTTTTTTTTTTTTTTTTAATACATGCCCTCCGGATGTATAAATCTCCCGGAGTGCGGTTAACGCATGGAATCCGGAAAAGACCGGAGCGGGACCGACAGACCGGGACGGCGCGGCGGGACCGTCTGTTTGGCCGCTGTTTCCGAGTACATGATATTGTTATATATTAATATAGTCGTTTACGCCGATTTATCACCAAGCCACGAGAGGCGCGGCAATAATAATAATATAATATGTCACGGCCGTCCAATCGCACTTTTGTCTACTATATATATATATATATATACATATATACGAATGCGTGTTAATGTTTACTTAATGTAGTTGTTGTGTTGTCTGTGTCGGCTTTTACGATTTGTTCATGACGTTTTGGATTTCGAACAGATTAAAATGGAAACAAAATCGAAGGGGTTAAATTTCTTTCAAAGATTACCTACTTTTCAAGATCGTAAAATTATACTCTAAAAATATCGTCTAGCTCTGCGTATTAGTGTTTTGAGAATGGAACGCGTATTTCAGAGCGGACGTTTTGTTTTCTCGGCAGGTTCGTAAACGGAAATACGGAATGAGTGGAACGAAACAATAAAACATTGAAAATCGTGAAATTATGGAATATCGTTTGTCGAACAAAATGCACTTTTTTTTTGTTATGCTTATTAAAAATAAAATAATTTCGAATTCACAACTTTTATTTTAAATCCTTACATTTGATTTTGAATGGTGCGAACTAAAAGGTGTAAGTAAGAAAAAATGCTAAATTGTTTACTATCCAAAGTATTTAGTTGTCTGTTCTACTTACTGTTCTAATTATAATTTCTAAAATATTTCAAATATTGTAAATAAATCTTTTGAATATTAATTCTATACTTAAAGATAAAACTTATTTTATAAATTTGTAGACTATGCAATACATTTTGTAGGCACTTCGTCACTGAACACGAAATACGTCTTATGTATAAATATCAATTATTCGGTTTATTCGTACAAAGTATATATTGTTTTTTTTTTCTATTTTCGTAAAAAATCTCTTTTGACAATGTGAAATATTATGTTCTAAAAGTTTTTTACAAAATATTCTCAATCGGTCGGAAATTTATCACAGATGGGTACTTTGAGATTGCCAAAATTGAAAGATCATCAATAGTTTTCTAGAAAAATGTGATAAATAAAACGATGACATTTTCGGTGGTCTTGGAATTCTGAAATCACACTTCAACGAGTCCCACTCAAAGCAGTAATATTCGATTGTGATGGTTAATCTTTACCGTATTCCGATTTAAAAAAGTGCAATCCTGCACAGAGAAGTTAAGAGCTAGACTCTTAATAGCCTACTCAATACACGAACGTCGTCCAATGGCACTGCCCACTGGCGTAGAGCTAGGAATAAATTGGTTTGAGGTCTGTGCATTTTTATAGATACACACAAAGTTTGGCGGTTTTGACTTGCGTAAAAATATTTTTATTTATTTTTAATTACAAAGCTATTATGCCTCGAAAATCGTCAGAAATGACGAGTGGTTCATAAAAAAAAAAATATATTTTTTATGTACTTGACAAATTAGATTTTAAAAACAACAAAGTTATTTTTACTTTTTGAATCACAATAAAAACATCAAAAGTTTGACTCATAAAAAGTAACCTTTTTATTTTATAGTTTTATTAATGAAATTATTATGTAGTAAAGTTTTGAAACTCTACAATAGGTCTACTGTGTATCAGTACAATTTATACACCAAGTAAACGTATAGCGTATTTAACAGTATTATATTTTACAGTAAATTGATGCTTTAGTTGAGCCAAGTATACTTTAATTGTCGTCAGATTATATCGTATTGATACATAAAGACGTTATTTAAATTACAAAATATATATTCATTGAAGATCGTTTGTATGGAAATTAAATTCGTTGTATTACATTATTATTATTATCACAAAACGTCGTTTAGTATGCGTTTATACTTACAACAATAAAAAGTTATATACATATATTTATCACGTAAATAAATAACGGATCCAAAATGATTAATGTAAAATTCGAAATATTCATTTGTGTTTTAATTGAAAATAAAAGTTTTAGCGTCTTTATTGTCTGAAAAATACACGAAAGTGCCAACTCTAGATCTCATTAAACGCGTCTCCGCCTATTTCGCCGTTAGTGTTTTCCCTCCGGTCGAGATAATCCCTTGTTTTATAATACTATTTACAAATAAAGTAGGTGTCATGCAATTAGTCATAACTTATTAATTAATTCAATAAAAACACACGATTCGTTGTTGATAAGTGACGTGAAATAAAAATAATCCTAATACGCATTCTACTATATTGGTGTGCGATAATTATTAATCGATGTGTTACTGTTGTATAATGTAACGACGTGATTGGGGCCCGGTAATAGACGCTGTGATATTAACACAGTAAATATCGTAATAACTATTAGTTGATAATGTCCGTGTGTTATATTTTACGGTATTTACATTTTAGTACCGTATTAATTATTGTGATGATAATCAAAGATAAACAGGATAAACAGGATAAACGGGTATGAAATTACGCGTGGAAAGATTCACATAAACCTTATGACTTACCTCCCGACAAACAAACAACAGTTTTAATTGTACACCCACAGACACACCCACCCACACAAACACACATACACACATACACACACAGACACACACACACACACACACACACACACACACACACACACACACACACACACACACAGACACAGACACAGACACACACACACACACACACACAAACACACTTTCACCAATAAGTGTCCATAAATTACCTACGTATACTTGAGCTAAAACAATGTGTGATGCTAGCGTTTATGCACACACACTCATACAAAACACGCGAACCGAGAAGAAAACAAACTTTTAACTATACCTCGGTAATTACTCTATAGGAGACTCGGGGATCTACTTTATACGATACACATGATACATCAGACAATTTAATATGTTGATATGTACACCGAGTTAGGTTGCCATTTCGCGTGAAAACCGTATACAGTCAATTTTACGAGTATGAAAAAAAAAATGAAAAAAAAAATAATAATGGTAAATAATCGTGCGTCGCCACACACACGCACATTAAAGCCGTCACGAGCGCAGAGTACTCGGTGGAAATTTTAGTAGTCGTGTTTCACTGCTAGCAGTTGGAATTTAATTCGTTTTTAGATTTGAAAAAAAAACACTTAAATCTCGTCTAGTTTGTGTGCGGCAAAAAAAAAAAAACTCCAATAATATATCTTTCTGCAAACGATATCGTTTCGTGTTGTTAAATTACATTGTACATAGCGGTGACGTGTTCGCCGGGGAAAACTATAAATTATCTACGGGATAATAATAATATATTGTTTATTGGTGTCCCAACGAAATGATACAAATTACATTCGTGGCTATATATACATATTACAATGCTCTACAACGACGACGACGACGACGACGACGACTGACGGACGGACGCGCAGTAAAACGCGTCCGTTCGTGGCGCTGGGGATGGAAGCGGCTGCTATATCATTTTGTGTTTTCCGCGAACGTGTTGAGTACGACGCGCCTAAACAGCGTTGCCGAAAGTATAATGGCCCATTTATTTCGGCGTCATCCAGAATAATCCAATGACAGCGAAACATAACTCTGAAATATCGTTATTGCGTGTTCTCCCGCGATATTCAATTGGACGTTTGCGTTTTGTTATAATGTTCCGTCGAATCACACGCCCAGCGCCGCCGAAAATCATCATAATACTATTATTATTGCCCGTCCGCGACGTTTTATGTCGTATGCACTTTAAACCTGCAAGGCGGCGGCACACATTAAATCCAATAGTCCGTCTTTGCCGTTTAATCGTCTACTTTTTCACTGAGAATCACGATTAATGACGGGTGCAGGTGTGTATCGAGTTTTTGAATAATTCGACTTACGATATTGTTTCCATGCGATCATGTCCATCTCGTGTACCCGCACCGCGGTGTCTTTTAATAATTTTATTTCTTCGACAGACGACGACGGCCGTCGGGTCTTGACTAGGGATCCCATTCGTCCCGTATTTGAATAAAGCGCCCTGGTGTTCCGACTAGAGGTCCAAAATAACACCTTTGTCTCGTATTTTGAATAATTCGTCTTGTATGTACCTTATTTCGAAATGAATTCAAAAGTTAAATTTTTTTTCTTGGCATACTCGTATTAAAATTTAAACAATGATTGCTATACAACAATGCCATTGAATGATAATATCATATCATGTGGATAATATCAAATTTGTTTTCATTATTTTTTTAAATTTTGGTTATAAATTTGCTGTAGGAAATTCGCCTATTTATATATTTTGGTTTCATTTGTTTCAAGTATTCAATGTAATGCTTATTAAGTGAAATAACATCAAATTGTTACAAAAATTATTATTTAGTTGTTGATTATACATTTATTACAAAAAATGCTCTTAAAATTTCTTTGAATTATGCTCGTTTTAAGTAATAAATATTATGCTTATTAAGTAAATTAACATCAAAATGTTGATTCTAAAATTAAATATAGGAAAATCTTCTTCTTCATTTATTTCTAATGATTTTTGTTTCAAGTATTTAAGTGATTATTCATTAGGTGTGAGAAAAAAGCAATGTTACATCAAGACCAAATGTAATTTTAGTTACCAATATTTACTTAGATTTTCTATAAGAATTGTCACATAACCATTATCTAATTTTGTAATAATATGTTCATTGTTCATTGTCCTAATACCTAAATATTACCTTGTTTCAATATTTTTAAGGTACAAAAAACTTGGTACTAATTTATAAAGTTAAAAATTAACAAATAAAAGGACAATCAATAATTTTTGAATTTTGAACTTAATTTTGAATTTTTAGAGAATAAATCCTCTCCTTCCCTCTTAATTCTTCACTGGATTTTAAATGTCCCGTAATTAAAAAAAAAAAAAAAAAAAAAAAAAAAAATTGGGATCCCTAGTCTTGACTGTACGATAATATTCTTCTTTTCTATCACTGAAACGTACACGAATGATCAAATAGTCATTAAAATATCATAGGAATCGCTATATAAACATTGACCGAGCCCACGGGTAATTAAATCAATCTTAATAATACCGTCGAACGAGATTGAAAATTCCTGAATATTATGGTTTCTAATATTTTATAATTCAAAACAATTTGAATTATCGTTTGGTTAAAAGAATACAACTTGTGGGACTTCGATTTTTCTCTCGGAAATCAAATTACAATATTATTAGTTAAACTCGTTTGACATAAACTATTCTCATTACCTAACAGCATATTATACATTTAACGATTTTATCAATGAAAGAGTGATAAAAGTTAGTTTTTTTATAGTTAAATATTTCAGAGGTACTTTTGATTAAAATATGCTGTTTTGTATTCATGTTCGTAGGCTATCGAAAACAATGTTATATTTGATAATATAATTATAGAATTATATAATTTGCTTTGTAATTTTAAACAATAATTTATTAACTAAGACTATTTCCAAAAACAGTAGAAATTTTTTTTTTTGAAACTCTTCATATCTGTGTAAGACTATTGTTGATATTTGGCGAACATTTTGAATATCTAGTTCCAATTTTTTCTATTTATAACTAAATATCAAAAATGTATTTTATGATAATTTCGTCCGTGGCAAATACTTTGGTTTCACTAGATTGTTTGATAGTTTATTCCCACGTCTAGGAACTATTGGGAATTGCGAAAAATAGTATTTGTATAGTACCAACTAAATGCAATTTCGATCTATAAAGTTGCCAGACGGAGCTTTTGAAACATTATTACTACCCGAAAAGTGATTAAATGAATAAGTAAAAGGATAAAATACATAAGTGATGTAAAACGAATAAAGTATTTTTTTCTCTCTGAATCTAAGGAATAAAACTTTCAAAAACACATTAGTAAAAATTGTGAATTTGTTCAATGTAAAAATGTAGTTTTATTAATATTTTAAACTGTACACAAAAAAAAAAAAACTTATTATATTATCATCCAGCTATTTGATCTGAGGCTGTTGCGACTAAAAATTTTTCAAAAACCTCTCCTTACTTTAACTTATTATAGTTTTATATTTTTTTTTTACGATTTTATATTTCAAAAAATTCTAATTGCACAGAATTAGATCGCTATGTATAAAGCCTCGTGGTGAGTCGTAGTTAACTTTTTACGTACATTAACACTCTGTTAATGATTATATAACGTGATTATATTTCTAGATTTCATAGGCTTTTACGATTGAATTTTGTAAAAATTTAGAAAGTGTGTGGGTTCTGATAAAAATGTGCTCATATTAATTATTATATCATATAAGAAAAACAGTTTATACAAGAAAGACCGGAAAAACTATTTACCACGCATGAAAAAACGTTTTTTTAAAGTTTAGAAATACGTCTATTACAGTTTATAATTATATTGAACGCTTAACGATTTTTTTTTTTACACGCGCATATACTTTTTTCTCGAGAGTTATTTTCGACGATGTGAACACTGACTGTATCATCTCCGTGATAAACTATTCCACCGTGTACTTTATACATACATTAAATTTGTTGATTAATTTACAAACTTAAAAGTGTATGAGATAAAGTACCTCTAGGAACTCCTCGTAACGTCATGAAAATTTATTCTTTCCACACTTTGACAGTCTAAGAATATTATCTTCATAAATGCACTTTCGGGAAATATATTACTATTAAATAATATCGTAATGTATTATAATTGTATGCTAATTTTTTATTATTTTTTATCATGTAAATGTTCTGTAATATATTCATACATTTATTGTGTTGTATAAAATTACAAGTTATTAAATCCACATATGTATATATTTTATGTATCCATGATAATATATTATATGAATATTTTATATAAATTAATATTTTAGAGTACGTAGCAATACACTTGTCGACAGTTGGGCGGTATGGTGAAAAAGTGCTGGATGGTACATTATCGTTGAAAAATAACACAGAGCGGGATATGTGTTCAAATATATTCTTAGAAGTTTTTTGTTCAATATTACATTTATATTGTTCGGATATATAGATATATTTACTTTTTATTTATTCGGGTTTTGTGAGAATTTTGATTTCTGTCAGTTTGGGGAAGAATACCCCACATTTTTTAACAATACATTATTTTTTTTAGTGTTTGACACCCACTTTGGATGTTCACTTAACGCCGGCGTGGCGTTGCGTTTTCTGAGAAAAAAACTTTCCTGAAATTTTGAATAATGTATTTGAGTTCGAGACAATAATTTTTAATCTTGAATTTTTAAGCAAATAAAATTTAAATATAAAATGAATTGTTTCATTTTTCAAGATTTTAACATTCAAATCATGAATACTCGAATTTGATAAATTAATGCCTCTACGTGTACGTTTATTTTAACTTGAAATTTTAATTAATTTTTACTAAAAGACAAATAATTATTTAACTATTATTCAGTTGAACTTGTACTCGTAATTTTGCATTCCTACAGCAAAGCAATTATATTAATGGAAAACTAAAAAAAAAAAAAAAAAAAAAATCGGAAAAAAAAATAATGGTAATTAAGAAATGTAATGCTTTCCGTTTATCAATCGGACTAGCGTAAGCACTTAAATAAATTACAGAAATAACTAGACGTTTCTTCGATTTTTAGATTAAGCGTTTGCATAATGTATACAGAAAATTTATTCTCGTCCGTATAGGTACATAAATTCATCCTTTTTCATATCGTTTACGTTTTTGTGTTTTTTTTTTTTATTTTGCGCCAACGCGTCATGTTACGCCGCGTATACGTACACGTCATAAGTATTTTTTTGTTTATATTAAAATAAATAGGTTTTCGGAGTACGGGTTCACGCAGACGTTGCGTTCAACGGGTTGAGTTCCAGAGGTCGTTTAAAACTCGTTCGTATTCGTTTTTAACACGACGCGGCGGCGTGCCCTGAGCGCGTATAATACTTAACGGCCGAACAATAAAGATAATATAATACGCCTTTTATCGCGCGCGAGTCTGTCAAAGTTTTCGTTCCGTCGTTCGTTCATTACGTCGCGTCGTCGTCGCCACGCACAATACACGTTTTAACCCACCCTAATTTGTCGGCACTTCGGTCGCGTTCGCATTTAAATAGGGATGGGTCGAACATTAATCGTTTCGAACTCAAACTCGAACTCGAACTACCATTTTTTCTCGAATTGTCCGAACTCGAATCTGAATTTTATTCGAACTTTTCGAACTTTAAAAAATTAAAACATTTGAAAATTTAACAATAATAACAATAATAGTCGTATTATTAATCAATGAAAATCCGATTTCAAAAAGTCTGCTAATTAAACTGGTTCGAAAATTCGAGCACACTTAATTCGAACCATTCAAGATGTTCGAATTCGAACTCACTCTTTTCTCGAACTTCGAACCGTTCGAATTTAAAGGTTCGAAGTGTTCGAGAGTTCGAAGAGTTCGAGAACCCATGCCTACATTTAAACATTCGATAGTTTAATCCCGGAACCCATTGTAGCTAGTATATTTCGCCCCGCACGTACGGCGCGAGTAAACGACAGCGTACCGCCCAAACACGTACGACGAGCGTATACGTATACGCGCACACCTCACGAAAACCGTGCCGCGTATACTGTTGTAATCGAGGCCAGGATGTTAAGGGTCGGCGCGTCCCGTCGTCGCCACACGGGGTTTCTTTAGATTAAACGTACGTACGGGCGCAAACACGTATTGACATGTTACGTGGCCGTGTGAAATATTCATACGCGTCTCGGCGAAAGATATGTACTGTACGTATATACATACATGTATATTATTATTTAGAGTTTCTGATTTCACGTGTCGGGCGCCGCACGGAGAAAAAAAAAGAAGAAGAAGAAGAAAAGTCAAGGAATATTTCACAGTTGGAATAAAGTGTAATAAAATATTTCAGTGATTTAAAAAAAAAAAAAAAAAAACATTTCGACTACGTGCTCGAAACAAGATCAATAAGTTTGGATAACATTAGACCGGGGGAGGGGGGGTGGGGGTCACCCGAGATCGACGAGAGTATTGTGTGACGCATATTATTCAAGTGCTACTAGCTGTTGATACGCGGGGAAAATGATGCGCCTTCGTGCGTTGTACGAGTATATAATATCGTATGGCGTTGTGCGTGAAAACCGTATTCTACATCGTTTCCGGGGCAATGAGAAAAATAACACGTTGACGCGCGACACCGGCGAAAACGATCGTGCGCGCGGCGATACATTGTAGCAGTGTACTCGGTGAAACGGAAAAACGCAACGGCGTGCATGTGCAATGATATACGTCGTGTTGGACGTGAAGCAATAGTGCGGCGGCGGTCACGGTGTAATGTACGTCGTGCGCCCAAACGACCTTGCAGTGAAGCGTTATTCAAATATTACTCCCGTGCGCGCCTATAGAGTTTTCGAAACTTTCCACAATGAAAATAAATTCGAGCACATGTGACGGGTTAATCGAATGTTGTTTTTTATGCAGTGTTCGGCGAGTTGTTCGAGTAATAAATCATTTACGTCCGGAAACCAAAGGTCGTTCGTGTTGAAAAAAGACAGGTGTAGGATGGAAAGGCTAAAAAAGTTCTATTGTACTCTGGCTGAACACGTTCTGTTTATACATTCTGTTTCGACTGGGAAGCAATGGTCGTATCTTGAGCGTATTAATGCAGAACGCACGGAGTACTTTTGTTGCACTGATGTACGTAAACGATACGCAGTACCTTCTTTTTTAAATCTAATGTCAAATCGTCAGTGTTTAAAAAAAAAAAAAAAAATAATAATAAAATAAATTATTTGGAAACGATGTGTGTATTATGTATTTTGCGATATATTTATCTATCTCATATAATTATAATTTTGTCACACAACATTTTAATTAACAAAGTTAAAAAATGTCCACGTTTAAGAACTTTAAAAAAAAAAATTAATTTGTACTGGCTAATCGTAATTTATTGGTTCAAACCGTTTATATCAATACCTGCATGGAACCTGAAGTTAAATTACATAATATGTTTTCAATGCAGTGTATTAATTTATCAGAGGGTTTTGTTTTATTATTTTAAAAATAAATAATATATTATATTATGTGTAGGTATAATTTTACTTCATAATAATTATTTAAATATACGTCTTACGAGAATACTTCTTTTCTTAAAAATGTCTAAACATTAAAAAAAAATTGTTTTCATTGCATGCTACAATTTAGTTTAAGTTAATTTATACAACTTTGCTTGAATCGTATACAGTTTTAGAGTTGAAAATAAACAACTTCGTAAAGCGTCAAATGCAAAACTTTATGTCAAAAACGCATAATGTATTAAATTATAGAACATAATATTATTACAATATTAGATTTATCAATGTGTACGGTAATGTCAAATTTAAATAAATTTAAACCGATCAAAAAGAGGATAAAATGCATTTTGTCGGGTTCACTTATATCCCAAACAAAATGACACAATAAACCTTCAAGTGTCGTGGTGGAGAAACTCGCACACTTCACAGTCGTAACTATGAGCCATCCCGTTGTAACTGTACCTTTATCTCGGGCTGCGTCGCAATTAACGCAAAACGCACTGTCAATAATTATCTGATGAAAATCATAATAGTAATAACTCGATATGTTTTGTTCGTAGGTGCTTCCATCGAAAAACTATGCGAAGCCGTGTTTGAAGATTCGATCAGCGATCGAGCATCAGTGATAAGAGCTGCCCGATGCTTGTTGAGTTCAGTCACTAGAGTGTTATTGTTAGCTGATGTAGTAGTCGTGAAACAATTAATATCAGTTAAAGACAAGGTATGTATGTCGTCAAAAATCGTATTCATGTGTACACGAACAACAGTGTGCGTAATGTTTTAAGTTGAACAATATTCACACACACACACACACACACGACACACACACACACACACACACACACACACACACACTTTGATGTATTATAATTTATAATGATTGATGGTAGTCAACTACCTATGAAAGGCGTAAAAATGCTATGAACGTGTAATTGTTATACACACATAGATTTTCTTGGAAATTGTTATAAATATGCACCATTATTATTTCTATATTTTATCCATTGTTTGGCTTTTTTTTTTTTTTATCAAAGAAAATTCAAACTAATATATTGGTAATTATTACGGGATATGATTTGGAAATAGGATTATTTTTATGAATTTAATCATGTTTCAATGGATAAATAAATCGTTATTTTTATTCATAAACTGACTTAACTACTTAAGTCCTAAGTCGATTTGATTTCACATTGTAATCATGACCTTTCAATTCAGAAACCATATAACTGAACAAAAAACTAACTGTATTATGCAAAATATAAACACTAGTTTAAGTATTTATTCAAAATGAAAAAGTTGTAGAGTTTTCAACTATTAAAAAACGTAAAGTTTTTTTTTTTTTAATTAATATAAATAAAGGGGTCATATAATGCAGTATAATGCTTTGATGCATCAGTAATAAATTGTGGAAGAGTACTGAAAATTAATGTTTATTTTAGCGTAGATTTAACCGAAATTTCGATATCAACATATGAATCGATAAAATATATGCTACATTATATATTGTTTGATAATAAATTGCACATAATTTGTCGTGTTAGTAATTTTCATGATTCGCGGTAGAAGTAAATAACGGTCAGGTTTCATATCCTTGTTCAAAAATAACGTATATGCATATAACTATGTTTTTCTATTGTTACAAAAATAAAACACAAAATTATTTTAGACTTTGATCGAGGGACGAGGAAGGACCTATTGATTTTATATACCTAAGTCTAAGTCTATGTATTTTTTGTAAAATTAGTGTATCAAACACTAAGCCATGAGAAAATATCTTCACCAATTAAGGGGCAAATAAAAAATTTGGGTCTTCGAGAGTTTTCATAAACTATAACTTTATAGCCTCATAAGTAGTAATATTTTCCAATTACTAACATACCTATTTAAAAAAAAAAAAAAAATTCATTGGTGTCATAGTAAACTCTTATGGGAACGTTAATAAAATAATAACATGTGGATTTTATCTAGTCAGTAAACATAAAAATATGATTTATTGATATTATTATAAGAAAAAAATTAATTTTTTATTAAATATGATATATACATATATTTACATTTTTATTGGTAGTTTACAATAGTTTGATTTAGATTTATTTTCTTAGATTTTCTCGCCTTTGTTTGAAAAACTCATTTATGATGACATTAAACTAAGATTTGCCATCATTTCACTCTCATTAATTAATGAAATGTCCAAATCGTCTAAATTGTACTTTCCCAATGAAAGCCTTTCATCTAGTTTTTCCTATTTAACGGTAAAAATCACCGATCGCTGTAACAATTTTCTCAGTATCAGACAATGTTAATAATATATGTCCGTGCCGACATACAAACACGTTCCGACGTTCTGAAACGTGTGTGCATATCGCTAATGAGCTTACGTTGGTCAGAGGGATTTTTTTTTTTTTTGAAATTTAACTAGAACGGACACAAAGCCACAAAACTGAAGCCATTCTTCGCTGAAACGTTTTCTTGTACGTGGAGGTGAATGTGGAAATATTGACGTGGACGTTTTTTTTCCGTTCGTAGGTTTCGCAGAGTCTGGGCCGCTTGGAAGGCGTCAACAACTTCACGGAGTTCGTCAAGGCGTTCAGTCACTTCGGCACCGAAATGGTAGAGCTGGCGCACCTGACGGGTGAACGGCAAAACGACCTGAAAGACGAACGGCGGCGGTCTCAGATTGCCGCGGCGCGGCAAGTACTCGAGCGGTCCACTATGCTGTTGCTGACTTCGTCCAAGGTGAGTGGTCGTCACTCGTTACCGCGGTACGTCGAGACCCGGGCGAAAAACACGCCGTCAGGACCTCGTCACGTATATATACCGGACTTCCCGCCGCGCTTGTCCCCGGCAATACATGTTGTTTCTGTCACTATTGTTTTCTGATCTGCGAAATAATCCCTGTGCGTCGCACTTATTCGATTATGAATAGTTTTTGGTTTTTTATCAAACTCAAAAGTCAAAATCATTTGTCCCGGGCGTTCGTTGAAAAACTGAGGTAGTCGATTAATGACTTCCACTTCCAAGTTTACGAGTGATAACGGGAGGTGGGTAGAAGAGTGGATAACGAAACTGCCGATATACTTTTCTACCTGAAATCTGTCATAGCGGTGCCTAAAAAAGAATTTAACTTTTAAAATATTTACATAAAAAAATTAAACCTAAAAGTCGACTATTTCAGATAAAAAAATTTGAAAAAGTGCTAAGACAAAAATCAATTTTTTGAAAATCAGATATGAAAAATATTAATTACAAAAAGTTTAATTGCCGATGGCAAATACCGTGAGACGTCTTGTCTTCACGTCATACAGTGTGCCGAGAACGTATTAATACGATGGTTATATTTCGCAAATATTTTCCCGAGTAAAACAGTCGTATCTGTGTCATATCGCACCTTTTGTGTATAAAACGATATACGTGCGCCGGGCAGCAGACATCCCTCGTCGGATCTCACCGTGTGTTTTATTCTTAAAACCACAGATCGAGCAGGGCACGCGGTACGGTGTGGTAAACACATAACGTCGGTTACGGTAACGGGTCGGTATATACCTATATGTTGTCAGTGCGTATTATGGATATGCCGTAAAACACGATATACCGCCGGGTCCGGAACGCGAAAATCGTACTTTTTACTCGGTTGTTCTAAGCACGTATTACTATACCGTATAAGATTTTTCCCCGACGGCCCATACCGTCGTCGTTTGGACTTGCGACGACGTATCGTTACACGGCCCCGTGCGACGCGACGACGGTCGTGCACGTGAACGCGCACGGGTCGGCTACACGATATTGCGGGTATAAACAACAGTCGGGCCCGGACGTTCGTGCAGTTTACGCGTACCAATAATAGTCACCATTCCGTTCGTTAACGCCACCCGAGGAGGTATTAAAATTCCCCCCTTCACCACCCTTTTCTGAGCGTCACGAAAATAAATAACAATGACCACACCGTTATAGGTAATCTTTTAATCACCTCAATATACATATATATATATATATATATATATATATATATATATATATATATATATATATATATATATATATTGTTTAAATTCGAATCGTTAAAACTTACGAGTTACACTTGAAAGTTGAATAAAAACAGGGCGATATGGAAAACATCAAAATAAAAAATAAGTATTTTTTTTTAAACTTTTGGAAAACGGTGTACTTCCAATATATTCTAGCGTATATCCTTAGTATTTTTGGAGTTACGGTTAAAAAACTAAAATAGACTTTGTGAATATCTATTTCATAGCATATTTTACCGTTTTCAATCAAATTTTCGATAGGTTTTTCGAACACTCGAAACAAATATCGAAAAGTTCGCATTAATTCAGATGAGCGGAAATCATGGACCGCTTTTATTTTCCATATAAATATAGATGAAAAAAAAACACATATAGTAAAACCAATACATTCTCTGCTTTGCTTAGAATCTAACATTTTAGATTCTGAGTGAAGCGAAGGATCTTATGGTTTTACAATGATGTTTATTATTTTTTTATTTTTAGTATTATATGTGTTATCACGCATATTTTCGATGACTTAAAAGCCTTTTTCTAAAAGTTATCCTAAATCACGAAACCGTGATATTAATAGTTTTCACCACCTGACCGTTGTTCAGTTTATGCGTAAAAGACATTTTTTCAAAATTTCCTTATCGACACTCCGATACGCCGTTAAATCGGCGCGAAATTGTCTATGCGCGTACGAAACATTTTTTTTCTTTTTTTCGTTTTGTTTCACCTTCGATAAATTATCACCCGTAAAAACGTGCCGCCATTTGCGTCTGCTTCATCCCTCTCGAAACGGCACCGGTACGTGTGCCCGTCGCAACAACGCGCGAATACAACTGTACCCGCCGCGCGGGCGGTCGCCGCCGTGTCCTGCAAACGCGCGTACACTCACGTACACTTGCAGCGTGTCGTGCATTAATATCGTGTAGTGGTACACGTACACTCACGGATTTTTATTACGACAAAAAAAAAAAATAAAAAACAAAAAATAAATAAAAACAAAAACGGTAATAAAAAAATATGTGCTCGCGTTCCGTATTAAGTTTTTATTACGTTCGCGCCGCAGTAGGTACGACGCGGCGGCGACGGCGGCGTGCGGACGAAAACGAGTGCTGAACCCCATATTATCATCGCACCATAATAATATACCGGTGTGGTGTGTATAATACATTATGACGGTGTGGTTTATGACCGGTGTACCGAGAGAATTTTCAATTAAAAACTGACACACTTGCGCGCGTATCATATTGCGTCGTATTAATAAACGCGTGTGAAACGTGAATTATTCCGTTTTTCATTTTTTAAATAATTCATTTGTCACGATCGCGCGTCGCACGGTTTTGCGGGGTGTATATGGCCCATCGCTCGTTTTTATTATTTTTATTATTTTTTTTTTTCACCACCGCGTTTTATTCCCAACGAGTATACAGCTATTCCACGATCTCGAATAAAATCGACGTCAAAAGATAATTTATTATTTATTTATTTATATTTTTGCGTAATTCATACACTCGTAATGCGGCGCGGTCAGATGTGCATAAAAGATCATTCCGAGTTGTATTTGGTACGGGTTATTTTGAAAACTTGAGCGTGATAATTATGACAGTTACCTATATTATTCGACTCTGTTCGGATGACGCGAAGTTTTCCACAAAAACTATAAAAAGAAAAATGTATAATTACATATATGTATTTGTAATATTTAAATAAGAGTAGCCGTTGTGTATTAATATTTTTCATCGAAAATTTGCGACTACATTACAAAGTAGAAACGATCAAATTACAGTGCTTGTTCAGTCTTCAGTCGAGCTGCGAAGTATTATATAAACGTTTTCACGAAGTTGTAAAAATAAAAAAAATGTTATCACACCACCCCGCCATTATCCTTTGAATAATCACAGACGATAATGACTCGTTATGACGACTTAGAAGTGTGTAATTTTTTTTTTTTTTTTTAACTGCCGGTCGGATCATTTTTGTGTCTAGTCCTCACCTCGTATCTAACGTACATCAATTTATCGATATCGGTTTTATTGATTAACGTACATCTGATTATTCCGTAAACGACGATTCGTCCGCCGGTCTCGCTAGTAATAAAAATTTCACGTTTTTTTTTCTTTTCTTTAATCATAACACATAAATCGGCCACGGCAATGATAAATACATATTACGACATGTATTATGTATTTACGCGGATCGTACGATATACAGTTAAAAATGGCGATTCCCCGTGTTCACTTGTTATTGTTGTATAATTTTATTGATACAACCCAAAGGTACTACCCTTAGGTAATGTCAACATTTCTCCGGTATACGTACGCTGAGCGTTATCCGAAATCAAACAATATACCCATCGCCCGGGCAATGTCGCCGCGCTCGCTGCGCCGCCGTGGCCCCGGGGTAAAGTCGACACGGCCCGGACGTCGGATATTAGCATTTACACGCGTAACGTGCATATACGGTGTATCATAAACGTTATTGTATGCATGTGTTTATTGTATGTATATATTGTTTTATCGCGTATTGCAGGCGTGTCTGAGGCACCCCGACAGCTCGGAGGCCAGCCAAAACCGAGATACGGTGTTCTGCCAGATGCGCAGGGCCATGGACCTGATCCATTACGTGGTCAAAGATGGCGTGAAGGAGGGTGGCGGTGAGTCCATGGCCCTGACACCGTACATATCAGAACAAGACGGTGGCGACACACTTGGCCACGCGCTCAACGTTCTGGACTCGTTTGTCGACATGACGAGGTAAATGTTTTGAAAAAAAAAAAAAAATATATATATATATATATATATCACACACACACACACACACACACACACACACACACACACACACACACACGTCAGTATAAACAAGAAAGATGAGACTTTTGGCCATTTGTTTCGACAAAAAACGAATTATATTTAAACGTGTCCGAATTACGAATGTATGCAAACATCAGGCTGTTGAGTGTTTGGCCGGTTCGTTTCAATAATATTAATATTCCGTCTAACATTTTGGTTCTCGCGGTGCAAACACCAGTGTGTGGTAAGTGATAACTAAAGACCGGATTTAATTGATATTGCAACTTTTTTTGTACTTAAGATAAATCAAATCTGATCAAATATGTACATGATTTGTATTAATCACTGCATTTTTGTTTAATTTTATGTTGCAATTTATTGCAATTTTTAATGTTTTTGCAGTTTTTTGCAATTTTGAAATATTTCACGTAATAAAATGTACAAATCAATATTTCTTAACTAATTTTATAACATAAAAATAATAACGTTATTGTAGATTCTTATTATTGGTTTTATTTTATGATCTTAAAAGTATAAAGGTGTTTATCTATATTGTTGTTTATCACTTGTCTGCAATTTTCTAGCTCGAATTACTGCACGAAAGTTCTAGAATAGTCCAGCGTGCGATAAGCGTTAATATATTATACATGGTGGTAATTAAGTTCAACGAAGTATAGTTAAATGATTCGTGTGCGTTTACCAGTTGATACATTAGTGCCTATTTCTTTGATCAGTTTGACCACACAGTGAACGTATTCGTTGAAATGCCTAAAATAAAATCAAGTTTAAAAAGTAAAATTTCGAATTGGATTGTTCCATATAATGAAAATAAAGAAGTATTTTCATCAGATGGAAAGATTATAATATTTTAAATATGCACCAATAACGAGTGTTGACGTAGAACGTAGTTTCTAATTGTACAAACATATTTTAAGTAATAGACGATTTAATTTTAATGAAAATAATTTAGAAATGTATTTGATCATCAATTTTAATTCCAAAATGTAATATTTATAGAATATATTTTTTGTACCTATTAATTATGTATAATAATAATAATAACAACTTTTACAATAATATTTTATTTTATAAATATATAAATACAACTTGCATTTTTATAGTGCAATTTATTTTGCAATTTTTGAGTGTTTTTAATGCAATTAAATCCGGTCTTTAGTGATAACGAATGAGGAATGGCCGCCGAGCGTTAGAAATGAAAATACGAGTATATCCCGTGTAAATTCGGCGTCACGCGGTATAACCGTGTCCTGTCCTATACGCCCTAGACTCACTGTAAAAAGCCATAAGTATATTGTCACAAATGGAGAATAAAAATAAATGAATATAAATCAACACAAATAACTTTTACTCTCAGTCAAAAAAACAGTCAACCAATAAAAATAAACAATAAAATAATTCAAACACAAAACTCGGTAAAATATCTTGGATTACACCTTGATAAGAAACTAAATTGGGCAATACACATTAAAAAAAAAGATCCTCTCTCAATCTAAAACCACACAAATTTAGACAACTATTCCGTTCAAATCTTTCTCTTAATAATAAAATCATCATTTACAAACAAATCATTCGACCAACAATGACGTACGGTATCCAATTTCGGGGAAGAACTAAAAAATCAAATTTAAATAAACTTCAATTCTTTCAATCCATAAGCCTCTTTTTTCTAACAAATTCTTCGTGATATGTCAGTAACCTTAACCGTTCCACAATGACTTAAAAATTCCAACCCTCCTCACTCTTGCATCCAGCCACTATAAAAAATTTCACAAAGATACTTTTAATCATTCCAATACTCTCATGACTAATCTCTCTTCTCTCACACTTCCCAACAATCCAACTCGTCATCTTAAACGGAATTAGTCACGTGACCTGCTAAAAAAAAAAATAATAATAATAAAAAAAATCTCCTGATTGAAGTAGTGTCACTGGGCACCACTTCACTCACGCCACCATGACTTGTAAATATTTTATCAAAATTGCTTGATGTAAAATAAAACTTACAGATTCTATATTGTCTTTTATAATAATGATAATAAAAAAAAAAGTATATTGAGGTTTTGACCGTCGCAGTGTCTTTGTCTAATTCGCGTGTTCGGCATTAAAAGTAATCCCGCCTTAAGCGTCTATGTGTTAGACGCGTTTGAATACAATCGCGGTCGTGCTCCGTTCGTATACTACGATGGTATTCAAACAAAATAACACGTTGAAACGATTACTCGTGTGATTATCAAAACGAATACCTATGCGAATGACACGTCACGTTTCATATTTCTGTCGATTGCAATAAAAAATCTTGTCGAGTCAAAATCATAAACTCAATTCATTTAGCTCAAAACCATTACACGTACACTGTCGGTTATAATACGATCAAGTAATCGGGTTTTCACATACCTACTTATCGAATATCATGAGTTTGTTTTCTTGTTGTTAGTGGATTTTTTTTAACGTATATTTATATGTATAATAGTTAGGTATTACTTAATAGACCCAAACGATTTGAGTGAAATTCATTTGAAATATTCGATTAAAAAAAACAAAATTTGCGTCCCTTGATAAATTTTGTTTTTTAATTAATTGTGATTTACTAAAATATTTTCCTGGCCATAATATTTTGAAAAACATTTTTTGTCAACACAATACATTTTATTTGTACTGAACAGAAAATATGTGGATACGGTATTTTTCCTTTTAGGTACCCATTATTGAACATTTATGAATAATATACGTGACGTCTTTTCTTAAGTGTCCTTCCGCTGAAAAATAAATCTCTCCACTCCCGAACAAGATCTAAAATAAATTAAAGTACCTACGCTTTGCTCTTAAATAATGTTATAACTGCCATAAACTTATAACGAAAGTTCAAAATTGACAGTTATTCCGTCAATATATTAGGACACGAGACATGAGTCAAAAACATGGCAATAAACTATGTCGTAACAAAAACGATTATTTACTACGTATTTTTTCATAACTAAATATACATTTATTTATCTCCAGACTCCATTATTCTTTTTGAAGCAAAATACTTTTTTTTTTTATTAAACATTTAAATATTTATTAAATAAATATTTGTTATGAATTATTCTTATGTATACATTACTATACTGAATCACATAACTAAATTTTTGCCGAGGATATACATATTAAAAAAAAAAAAATGGGAAAACGAAATTACATTTTCATGCGTGATTTGACTGAATTAAATTTGAATTCAGAATCCATTTAACGATTTTATCAGTATTTAAGAATTGATTTATAATGCCTATGAAACTAAAAAGTTAATTTTTTTATCTAACAATCATAAACAATAAAATGGGATTAAACAGTAAATCGCATGTAATTCTTGTTCGAAAATGTGCGACTGATACAGCGATATTTGAATAGTATTTCGATTTTGAATTAATCGAAATAAGCTCAACAATTTATTGAGATGTCATTTTGTATTTTATTTTGCCATGTAACCATAAACATCGTGGTTGATAAGTTGGCCGTGAAACTTTTTTTTTAATTATAAAAAGTTTTGACACTAGACGAACAATTTTATTTCGTCTCACTCTCTCGTTACTTTTATTTTAATATAACCATCACATGCAAATTGATTTCAGTTTCCTGCCACCCACCAACAACATATTTTATGCAAAATCTAATTACTCGCATTACTCAGAATTTTATCATTGGTTACTTAAAAAACTTTATTTTATATTTGTTGTGCAACATTCACAGTGATTAATTAAAATTCAGAGTGGAATTGGATTAAGTTTTTTGTTTTATGTTTGTACGCTTGCATACGTGTATGAATGATGCCTTAATTGGATACAGTGCAACTTTACTCATATCCGTTATTATGCATGTAGATAATATTGGCTTTATTCGCGATACTTAATTTGCAATTTTTTGTTGGCAATACGTACGTGTATAATGAATGTTTGTATTTAAATACTTTTAGACAATGCTTGTGAAAACTTAAAAACGCATTTCCTTCAAAATATCTATTTATGCACGAGAGTGTACCAGTTTAGAAAATATCTTATTTTTAAACGGGGGTTTCGAAAACTTTAAATTAACTACTATTTTAAATCTCTTTATATTTCAATATACATTTTTTATTGGCTTACATTTTTTTTATTCTTCACTATCTAATATTTTGAAACGCAAGATAATATATATACACGGCTTTATTGTTGTCACATTTATGTAGGTCACTCTTAAATTAAGTTAAAGATAAACTGTGTGCAGTGATGGTATTTTATGAAAAAAAAAAAAAAAGAAATAATTGATTAAAAATTTCCTTCGAAATTGCGTATAAAAATATATATAGATCAATATATTATATGGCATCAATACTTATGTGATATCATCTATTCTTGTATCATTATCATACATATTAAAATGATACGTACGTGTAAGACATAATATTAATATACATAATATTTGAATATCACAGGTGGTAACGTACGTATAATTTTGACTGCCAGAGAAGACTTTTGATGAAATGAAAAAGCGTTTTTCGAATAAAAAATAAAATGTAAAAAGTCACTACATAAAAATCAATAATTTCTGTCTGATTCTGAACACAAGCGATTATATCAGTACACACGCGTAGCTGTATTAAGTACGGGTTCAGATTATCCGGCGGGCAACTGCATTTATTGTACCTTTGAGAGTTTCGGTCACACTTTTTACAGTAAATAAATATTTAATCGTGATGTGCTTGCGAAAACGTTCCACTATTTTACGCGTCTTTAATAGAGCGTCACGTCGAACCGCTATACCGTTTAATGACGTTGTTTGGATAAAATTCTCTGTTTTTTTTTTTTAATTTTAAGTACATATAAATAAATACACACACACACACACACACACACACACACACACACACACACACACACACACACACACACACAAACACACACACAAACACACACACACACACACACACACACACACACACACACACACACAAATAAATCGACCTTTAAACGTTCGGAGCAACATTTATTAAATGAAATTACCCTTACGGCGTACATCTGCGTCACGCGTAATGGTGCGGGGGTCACTATAGTGAAGTTTCAGATCCTAATTTCAAGGTTTCTAATCCTCTAATTTCGTCTGACATTAAGGGATAATTTGATACGGCAGCCGACATGGCCCCGGTTATACTCGGGAGAGTTGAAACCGCGCACCATGCCAAATAATAGCTACACGCCGCGTCTGTATTATATCACCGTTCCAGATTTGTTAGCTCTATGACGTAATAGCGCGTGTGACGTTTGTATAATAGGCGTAGTGTTATTACGACGGACGTGCCCCGGCCGAAAACTCGAGCTTTAAATGATTTTTTTTATTTTTACTTATTTATACATTTTTTTCGACGCGGTCTATTTCAATTGTACCAACGGGTCGCACGGAAATAAACCAAATCGAATACTATTAACACAAACGCCAGGTGTATCGCACGTATGCGTTCTGTATTATTAACTAGAATTTTCATTATCACATAGTTATCACGCGATTGATATGCAAAAAATTCCGAGACGAACGCTCGACCGGTGCACTTGAACGCGACTTAAATAAATGAATTTAAACGCGACCGTTGTAGGAGACTCGGCTATCGTTCGTTTTTACGACCGACGCGGCGGGGGCGAAATTCGATTTCCGACTCATTTGTCTTTCGCGAGCCATTTCCTTGACGCGTCGTCCTCTAAGCCGTTGAAATTTGTATACATATATATATACTTTTTTCTCTATACGCAAATCCTCTGCTCACACTGCAGACGCGAAACTGTCAAACTGTCGTTTCGAATTGTCGTGCGTTGTACGGTGGTGGGGCTCATTAAAAAACGATTTGTCCGTTATTTCGCGCCCACCGCCAGTCTAGTGATGGCAAACTAAGACCATGACCAAGACTATGGCAGTCTTGGTCTTGCAAACTCAATCTTAGTTTTGGTCTTGCAAAGCCATTTATAGTCTTGGTCTTGGCCTTGGTCTTGCTGCAAGACTCCAGCAATATATATATATATATAAAAAATTATATCCCTTTTTATGCTGAGTTTGTAGAACTTGTTAATTGTTTATTATCTCTAAGAGAGAGAGAGAGAGAGAGAGAGATAGATTACCTTATATATAATTCTAACATTAACAGTTATTTCATTTTGTACTATATATTTAAAAAAAATTATTATATTAATTATTTATCAATAATAAACTTTTTATAAATTTATTTTGTAAGTTTCTATTCATTCAAGTCACCAGTCAATCTAGATTGTGTAGCTCATCAACATTTGTGTCATATTCGGCAGTTAAAAATAATTCCATCAAAGGTTTTGTATTGCTATTTGTTACAAAACCACTTTATATTATTTAGTATCCAATTATTAACTATCTTGTTTTCGATAATTCAATGATTCATTACTTTCTTAATTCCTGGAACGCGAACGTCAAATGCAATATTATGTTTTTATTATATTCCTAATAAAATATTTCTTTTAACCTACACTAAATGACGTGTTTGCTGGGAAAATTTGAAAAAAAAATACAACAAATATTGCAAGACTGCAAGACTCTTGTAGTGTGGATCTTGTTTTAGTCTTGGTCTTGCAGACTCAGTCTTGGTCTTGGTCTAGCTGCAAGACCAAGACCAATACTGCAACACCAGGATAATTTTGCGCCGGTCTCATCTCCGCCTCCGCCGCACAGTTAACAATAATCGCGTGTCTATGTGTCCGCAGGCTGACGCTCGTCCTGGGAGAGAAGGAGACGCTGCTGCGCACCATGGACGTGATCATGGAACGCACGCAAGACTTCACGGACAGCGCGTACACGAGGCACGAGCACCGGGAGAACATACTGACGCTGTGCGACCGCGTTAAAACCCATCTGGACCAGTTGATCAGGGCCGGAGCCAGACTGGTGAGTCGACGGACGGATACGCGCGTTCGGCCGGCGAAAGTTTATCGTTTCACGAATGTCATAAAACCTCGTGCGCGCGTTCTCTATTGCTCGTCGTAAAACAGTGTCGTATTTTACGTATATACATATTATATTATATATTATGTATATATACGTATCCGAACTCGGCGTATTCAAAACTTTTTAGTGTCTATCGAAAAAAACAGAAAAAGAAAAAAAACGCACTTTTCAGAGCTAAGTTATTCGTTACATGACAAAGCGTACCTAAAAAGTTCCGTCTAAATGGGTTTAATTTTTATTATCAAAACAAAAAGTTGTTTAAAGTGCATAAAAAATACGAAATTAACCGTAATATCGTATCTCAAACAGACAATGTAAAACACGCCAACGAACACTTTTCTAATCACTTTGAGCGTCACGTCAACACGAAATATGTTCGTACAGTGTGTGCGTGCGTGTAAATAACTTTCCACGTGATTTAAATTTCTATATAAAATGCTTGATATAAACTAGAACGTCGAGTAAGACACTCTAGTATGCAAAATAAATTAGCTCCCGAGTTGTAGTGATAATTCATGCACATAATAAGAACATGCACCGCAGAAGACGCGAATTTGATTTAACGGTACAAAATTAATTAAATGAATACTTAACAGCCAGGTTTACTTAGGGTTACGATTTTATTCATTAACTATACATAAATAATATATAATGTATAGAGATAAAAAGCAATAGTAAATGATTCGACGTCGATTCGTCTTCTTCGGTTTGTTTGATTTTTTTTTTCGAATTTTCGTGGAATTTAATATTATATTTTTTGTGTATCAAGTAAATTTTCTGATCCAAAATCTTGTTCACGCTGTCTCTCAGTTGGATTGCATATCTTTAATATTTCACGCGATCGCGTCCATTTATTAATAAAATATTTACAAAATATCATTAATGTTGTGTGTTGTGCACACAGAACGTAGACACGGTAAGACACGTGTTTGTAATTAACTAAACAGTATGTTCGTGTCCGGTGAAATGATAAAATCGAAAAATGAAAACGTTCTCAAACCCTGATTTTTCTTCTTCATAATAAAATAATGTTCGTTATTCATTCATGCAGACTTCAGTTTAAAGCTTTTGAAAAGTTCGTTTCAAGAAAAAAAAGTTTATCGACTTTTAAAAGTGATGCGTTGGTTGTTCGTAATCCGCAAAAGTTTTAGATCAAATATGAATAGTGTACTCGTTGGCAACCAAATACATCATACGAAAAATAAAAAAACAAAAAATTTATTATTTCAATACTTCATTACATTTTAATATTACACGAACCTTTAAAACACGCCATAGAAGTCTAGTTTAAAATTTTAGAGATAAGTTTTTGAAAGCGGAAAGTTCATTAACATGTGACCGTGATTAAATGAGATTCCCGTTGAATTATTTATGCGGAAAAAGATAATCCTATCGTGATTAATTTATGAATTTTTAATTCGTGATAATTTTAATCGTGATATTTTAATTATAGAGGTACTACGGCTTCTGGAAAAATACCGAAATTACCGGGTTGACTTTTGAGATTGGTACGGTCTGCCCGATAAAGGTCGAATCAGATATATGCTGTACGGCGAGGTGAGATCCCTTATTAAACCAACAGCCATCCGTCCACTGGCTGGCACGCGTCAGTAATGAATGGGCACGGGCGTACGAACCGTATATCTATATATTGTATTATTCTACTCGACTACTCCGTCATTGCCAACCGATAGACGTTGTGTATAGATTTAAACAAATAGCAGGTATTATAAAAACAAATTTTAATTAATTCCGACTGTTCGTGTACACGTGCGCTAACAATGTGTTAGCGTCTTGGAAACCGAGACGTGAATAAATAATAGACTTACCGATAACAATCGTTTCAAACGCTTCAAAGTTTTGAATTCTGATGAAATGTAGAATATTTAGGTCTAAATAGTTATTGATTTTGTTGAAAGCACATTGCGGTATATTTATTGAAAAACTTTTTATTGCAATTGGAAATTAAATCTCATCGTTAAATAGGCTATATTATTCGAACGTTATTGTAATTATTAAAAATCTAAGGTGACAACTTAATGACAATGCTACTTGTTTTAATTCCTACATATTATAATACTACCTTGATTATGATTCGTTTAGATTTAAAATTTTAACGCCTCAAAGAATCTAATAGCATGCCATAAATATAGCAAAATCACTTAACAAAATAACTAAAGAAGTAAAAATATAAAACCAAAAATAGATTTTCGTTAATAATTTTTTTAATTTTTTTAATCACATATTTGATTATAAATATTAAAAAAATGTATTACCATCGATGATTTTTCCAACTGTTATATACAAACAATGCGATGTTAGTCTTCTAACTATTTATCATATTTATTTGAGCATGTGAATGCATGACTTATAACCAGTCATAACCGAGAAAAAATGTGTTGGAAGGCATACTTTTTTTATAGGTATATGCGAAATAAAAACAAAAAGATTATCGAGATTCATCAAAATGTAAAAATAATTCTGAAAATGCAAAAATGACTTGAAAATGTTAAAAGTGCACTCAAACTAAAAGTATCTCAAAACGGATTGTGAAATTTACAATTTTAAAATCTTCGACGTCTGAATCGGATTTTGTACTTAAAATGCTACGTCCTAAAGATCATAAAATAAATGCGAAATCCTATAAATCTTTAGCCCTACATAATATGCGCATTTCAACATATTTTAATATTTTGTTTACAGTCTTCTATAATGGTGTTTTCGTATTTTTTTTTGTCTTAAAAATGTTTGCTAAAGAATAAAAAAAAAACACTGAATTTTAAGAGTTCATAAAAAAAAAAAAAAAAAAACACAGCAGAAAAAAGTACTATACTAAACGAAATGTAAAATAAGAATATGAATCTTAATCACGCATTAAGTATATAATAGTTGGTTAGCGTATAATATACTTAAGATCGAAAAAATGTAGAAATAATAATAATAGCCGTATAAAAACCATTAAGTTAGTTTAAAATAATAAAAATTATCATAATATTTTTAATCGTTTTCTCGTGGAAAAAAAAATTTGCGGTTAAAAATAAATTCTTTTTATCGTTAATCGTGTAATTAAACGTAGAATACTATAGTCTTGAGAATTCTACGAGCTGCACGTACTGTGCGAAAATTCAAATACACTATAAACACACACACACACACTTCTCGTCCGTCTTATGAATGTGTATATAAAAAAAAAAAAAAAAAAAAAAAACTATAAACATGTTTTATGTGTCGCGTTTGGTTTTGACGGTTTATAAATCGTACTGCGGGTTTATTTTGCAGTTTTGTCGTAGGTATATGGCCGGGTCGAATCCGTAGCCTATAAACATAATATATATGATATGACCTGATTAACGAAACTCCACGAGGATTTTTCAACGAAAACGCACGGTGTGTTGCCGACGTGTTCCTTATCGTTATCATACACGTAAGGTACACACTCTTGGCGATATTACGTTCGAAAAGCTTTTCCGTGATATGGGTACCGTTCGTTTTCGGCGTTTTTTCGCGAGGAAAAAAAATTTCTACCGAACACGTTTTCGGCGACGATTTTGATTTTTATCGGATTCCGAGGTTGCACGCCTCACGCGTGGTAAGGATGGTAACCGTGGTCACAACGCGAACGGGTGGCGTGCGAAAACGAGAGGGTCGAATAGTGTTGTGTTGGAGTGTGGCGCAGGGCCCGGGTAAAATGTTTATTCAATGCGGGACGGGCAACAAGTACGTACTAGGTATTATGCGTCTATTTGACGCGCCATTATCGTGATATCCGACGCGCCGGTTTAACGCGAAAAGACACACGACCGAATGGTAACACAATAAATCATTTTTGGCCGTTAAACATTTTAAATGATTAAAACAGTGTTTCGATTCATTAATCACGAGGAAAAAAAAATCCGCAGCAAATCGCGTCCGATGTTATGATAATACATCGATATGATATGTATAATAATATAATGTTATGTAATGCTGCTCATATGTGTGTCAATATGTAGCGAAACTCGGTCAACAGCAAAAAAAAAAAAATAAATAAATAAATAATAGTAATAGTAAATGAAAAAAAACTCCGACGATTGAACCGGATAAGACATCGACTGTTAAACGTACATGATGTGTGCACTGTACAATATAAAACGATGTTATTTTAAAATATATATATCTACACGATAACGTTTGATTATTTTTATTTTCATTTTTTACATTTATCACTGTTGAAAACTTACGCAGCCGATGTCTACGATGGCACGAAACGCGATTATTGATTTAGTGTAATATTTTCCACGAAACAATTCCGAGTTTTTTCCTCCTGATCTGAATCGCAAGGAATTTATATGAAAAATATTCTTGTTTATATTAATTCGTCCCCGTCCGTTTTCCGGTACGTTATTTTGCCAAAATGCACGCATAAATTATAAATCTTACGTTATATTTACCGTGGTATGAAAATAAAATTATTATTTCAATTTAATTTCTCACGAAAATTTGAATATTTATATTATTTTACCACACGGAGAATTTACCGACGCAAACCTAATTTAGCGTATTGTCAACCGTTGAAAGTAGGTAACGGTACAAAAATTATATTATACACGTACATATTTTACAACAGTGTGTATTTTAAAAGTTTATTTTTCTGTTGGATCCGATGCGAAAATAGAGATGCACCTAGTGCGTTTAGAGCAGTACCACGCTTGTTGGTAAATATCAACGTAATTCAATTGTTTTAAATTAGCCATTTATTATTAATAGTTTTTTTTTTTTTTTAAGATTCTTAAAGTTATTATCATTATTATTAGTAAATTAATTGATCTTAATGTTTAATTTCGTTAAAACATTAAAGGTGCATAGTACATTGTTACATAAAATACATCTTTGAAGTAAAAGACAACATTTAGTAACAAATGTTTTCATACGTCAACACCAATAGTTTTTCGGTATCTTATCTTAATATTGTTACAAGTGAATATTGTATTTACGTCGCGTATATTAATATAAACGAGTACGGTCAATACATTTAATCTGTATATTTTTGTTCACTTAAGCATACATAAATAATTTTTAACAAAATTAACATTTTTTACGTTGAAGTAGGCACTTTGTTAATAATTTAATTATTTTTACGTATTCATGCCTTATGGATGTTGCGATAAATTAATAATATTTCAATTATAAACTTTTTACGTTAAACTTAAAATCATCACCTTTTTTTTGCGTTTGAACCTTCTACAGTAGAGGGTGAACAACATTACTACCCTAAACATAATGTCTTCCTAGTACCCATTAGTGAGTTATAATAATTGATGAAAAATATGACTTTTATAATTTACATAGGTATAATCACTTTTCATAATTACATATTTTAAACATTTCAAACACTACACATTGATTTGTTTTAGAGGGCGGTCATTGATTTAATTAAACAATTCGTACAAAACATTATTGCAATTAATGTTGTTCATGTGGTGTATTATTTTATTAATACTTAATGAATAAATAAAGTAAAGAATTCATTTTTTAATAAAATTTGTTTACTATAAATATTAAACTAATTTATCTACTTAGGATATAAGTTTTATGATGTACATGACGTATGTAGAAACGATTAAAGGTTGAAGTAATAATTAATATATATGAGGCACTTAAGTTCTTTGTACGAAAAAGTTTCTTGTTGTTCTTTCCTCGTTAGTTATGTCACAAAGAAAAACGTGTTTTCAAAAGTGTATAATTCTGCATTAAATATACTGTCAAGGAGATGATAAATTACAGCCTGAAATTTTGTTTTTATCCAACAATATGTGATATTGCACTTATTATGACGTATATACTACATAGACTACATAGGTGTAATATACCTATTGATTACATTATAAATGATAAATTTAAATTTAAAAAAAATATTATTTTCCGACTAAAGCTTTTTCAAACTTATATATAAATAAACTTATATATAAATAACTTATATATAAATTATTGTTCATAAAAATAATTACTGAATGGCTAAAGAACGTTTGGGAATCGGTGGTCTCAATCATAACACGATCTTAAGAACCATACCGAGGCACTGGATAAATATGTATTTTTAACATGATTATTGAAACCACATTAAACAAATTTACACTTCTAAATACACTGTAAAAAATATGTGAGTCCAGTGACAAGAATGTAGTGAAATTAATTTGTATATAGTATAGATCTAATTGAGTAAAATTGTTTCAATTTTATGATTTATAATTGTAACTCTTGTTGAACTTTGACCTACTAGATATTATAAAATAGGCCTGGACGACGCAGTTTTCATTATTATTTCATAATATCAAGTATAAATCGATAAGTTCATGACGTCTGTACCAAACAAATGTATAGAAATATTATTATAAGTGCTCTATCCAGTTATTTAAAATAACAATACCTCAGTGAATAACAGTGTTTTGACATGAAAATTGGTTTTGGTTCCCTAACGATTGACGCCCTTTGCGATTATAATAGGTACAACATATAAAAATAAAAAAATATATATGTTTCATGTTTTTCGCTTCATTTATTTTTGTACTATTATTATGATTTTTTCGTGAGCTCGTTATTTATACTTTATATATTCTAAATTATTAAAATTGTTTATGTAAAGTTTGTACAAATATTTGCTGTAGTATTTTATCCGTCTACGAAAACCAACTTTTGTTTTTGTTGTCAAATGTCGGAGAAAAAAATAAAAGTAAATATATAAAGTGTGTTCATTTTAAAATGATAAAAAAATGGTAAAAAATTTCCTTTTTAACCCATCTCTTCGAGTGTGCCCACGTAAACACAGCCTATGCGTAGTGTGTAGAAAACCAAAACAGCTCTACGACCATAATATAGATTTTGTACGTCTCGTATCGTACCCGCATAACTCACGCAGTTCTACGCGCCTCTCCGTCCCACGCGTAATGTTACGCTCAACGTCTCGGTGTGATATTCCACGGGCAGTAAAACGAATTATACTTCTCGGACTCGACGGCCGTGTTCCGACGAAACCTTTGTAATTCGTTCGCTTTTATTCCGACGCGTAATCGGATGAGCGCCGTGCGCCGTGAATAATAAATAACCGTACCGAATCCATACACGCCTGTTCCGAGTCCATAATAATATCGCGGTACAGATAATGATATTATTCAAACGGCGTTTTTTTTTTTTTCAAATAATAATACACATACCGATTAATCCTCGGCGGCGGCCGTTGCCTCGCGCAAAAGCGTCGGCCGGGACGTAATACGATCGATCGTGAACGCTACGTGATTTTGAAAATATTGTATTTTATTTCATTTTTTCCAATCCTCCCCGCACAGGAACAGTGCGACGAGTACTCGCCCACGAAGTCGCTGGAAGTCGCGGTCAATCAGTGTCTGGACGCCACCAAGGAGCTGAGGGCGCAGCTGATTGCCACGTGCAAAGAACAGTCGCACGACCTGCCCCTGATAATCAGGACGGGATACGACCTCGTGACGTGCGTACAGACCACGGCTTCCGACGGGGACGTGGACAGTCTCAACAAGTACGGCGACCAGTTCGTGGAGGTCGTCGACCAGATCGGAGAAGTGCGTATTGTCCAGACGAATATATATTTTTTTTTTAATGTTTTTTTCCTCATGCATCATCATTATTTGATCATGATGATGAGGCCAAACGACTCGTACTAAAAACAATGTCATGTCTTGCTTAGATTTGTAAAGTACTTAGGCACATAGCAACCACCGAAGCACTTCAGGTTTCTGCAAAACACGCTGAGGTTAATTTGCGAGTGTACGCACCCCAAATCGTTACCGCTGCTCAAGCATTAGTCCACTATCCTTGTTCGAAAATTATAAAAGAAAACTTAGAAGGTTGGACGCTCATTGATTTATTATTATATTTATAATATTATTGTCTCGTTGTGTGCACTCGTGAAGTGTAAGCCGATAAACACGGTATAATGTGTTTGCGTTTTTTTTTTTTTTAATTTTTTCAGTATTTGCGGACATGTGGCAAGCCTTGACCCAAGACGTGTCCACAGTGTGTAAAGAAATCATGGAAAAACAAATACCGGAAAAACAGACGTACATGTCACTTCCCAGGCCGGGCGTGAGTTGATTATAAACTATGCACGGATTCGCCGGACAACAGGTGTGCGCAGATTTTCACCGTGGACGATGTGTAAAAAGTCGATTTGATTTTCGTACGGAATAGATCCCGAGAACGGTTCCCGGGAAATAAGCATTTCGCGGGAGATGATCGTTGAGTTAAATTAAGCTACGATTAAGCGGAATTAAATTAAAAATACGGCCGCCTTCTTCAGAATTCGAGACGGTAACAGTAATTATAATTTTTTGATGATAGTCTCGCCCGAATTCACGAGCTGTTGATTCCACGACGAACACAGTCGGATAAATACGATTTTTATTTATTTATTTATTTATTTATTTTTTTGATATATTCTCATTATCGACCGCGAATCGTATTTTATACATTTCCATCTCTAAGCTTAGTGCCGTTCTACAGTTTCGGTAAACGTTTAGATTTTTATTTATTTATTTATAATCGTTTTTTACGGGACAAGCCCTTTAACAGAGATGATATAATAATAACCTAGACAATCAAAAAGATAAAGAAAAAATAATAATTTATAGGTACAATATAATTTTTGGGTTATTATTATATCATGTCATGTCAGATAATATCTTACGTCTAACGTGGCATGGCTGAATACTAATAGATTTAGATTCTCGTACTCGAACCTGGAGAACTAGAGTTCTCTGAAAACCAGACGCGGGCCCGAATCCGAGTCCCCGGACAGCGCACGCCTGTGGTACCGCGATTTTTCACCGAGATACGAAAATATTTCACGAAAGTAATCGAGTTGTGTGTGTGTGTTTTTTTTTTCTTTGTTTTTGCTCCGCACAGAAACACGGTACGACGACGAAGCCACTGAAGTCGGTCAGATTAGATCTCTCGGTAAGTATAATATGATCGCGGGCGGAAACTATGGCGGACGACGACGGCGGAGTGACAAAAACCCACTGCCGTCTCGTAAACGATTGTTTAGCGCGAGAAACGTTTCGTTTTTGGGTTTTCGGTTTTTCTCATCGGCCGGCGACGTTTTTTTTTCCCCAGGAACAAGACCAGATCGCCAAGTCGAGCTTGGAAATGAAATTGGCGTCGAGCGAGGTGGAAGCCGAGGCGGACCGGTGGGGCGCGGGCGAGGAGGAGGACGCGGCCACCGAGGAGGGCGCGGTCGCGGACGAGCGGGGCACCGTGGCCAAGGCGCACGAGGACAACGACATCGTGCGCCGGGCGAAAAACATGTCCGGCATGGCGCTGAGCATGTACGAGTTCACCAAGGGCGACGGCGGCTCGTCGCTGAGGACCACGCAGGATCTGTTCACGCAGGCCGAGTACCTGGCCGAGGAGGCCAACCGGCTGTACAAACTGGTCAGGCAGTTCTCGTACCAGGTATATATTATTATGTACCAGGATCGGCGGCCATTGCCCGTGTGTGATTATGGTATTGAGGCGTGTTTTTAGAAAATCGTATTTTAGAATGCTGAGTTTTAGAACACCGAGTTTTAGAAAATAAAACTTTTAGAACGCTGGGTTTTAGAAATACTGTGCTTTATTAATCGTACTTTTTTTTTTTTTTTTAGAAATATATTACGTATTTTTTTCTGTTTACTCGTGTATAAAATGTTTTCTAATAATCCTGTTATAGTAAAAATAAATTCAATAATTGTTGAAACTTAACATTATTAGCAATAGCTCTGATAAATTCATCTAAATTATAATTAGAATCATTAACTATTCGTTTACATATTTGCAATAAGTTATTATTATTCCGTGTTTCATTGTACTTTGTTGATAACGATTATTGAGTAACAAAGCATTATATATTTATGAATATTATGTATTTTGATATTTCCCGTCTTCTCGATCAAACATAAACTAATTACAGATTTTAAAGATTTGGAAGTGTATCATAAGTTCTACATTCTGTATCGTAAATTCTATAACAAAATAAGACAATAATTTACTTAAAAACTCTGCATTTTGATATTTCTCGTTCCCAATTAAAAATATTTTTTACTCTAAAACGCCATTTAAAATTTTTCTAAAACAGATTTTCTAAAAGTTTCATTTTCTAAAATATAGATTTTCTATATCTCGGCATTCTAAAACTTGACTTTCGAAAACATGCACCCAACTCGTGTGATATACGGTTTCGACTCGTCCGTGTCGCGACAAAAGAATGTTTTTTGTCAATGCCCTTTTGACACGTCGAAACTTTGTGATTTTTCCCGATAAAACCGTCAAGTGATAACGGGCGAACGTCGTGTCCACGCATAGAGAAAACGGTTGATAGAGATTATGTACGACGGTGGCGTTTAATCGATAAAAATGTACACGGCGATTCCGCCGCAAAAATAAGTGAGCGATGAACACGAACCAAATTCGTCGGTGGTGTGTGCAGCGGAACGCGTACGTGTCCCACTTCTTGCAACGCGCCTCGTGCTAGAGTGTGACGGACGAAAATAAAAAATAACGTTTTTAAATTACGGACTCTCGTGTCACTCTGTGAATAATTTATGTCGTTAAAAACGAGTGATTTGATTTGAGAACGGATTTGGAAAAATAGTGATTTTAATTGTAAAATTTATAAAAAAAATTTCGATCGTTACGACAAATAAAATCGGCGAGAGTAAAAATATATATATATACTCGCGGAGAGCACGAGATAACGTCTCTTCGCTGCGTTCTCTGAGTAACAATATACGCGGGACCGCAGTGTTGATGAACTATTTCATCATAATTTCAAACTGATGAAAAATTCGTCGGGCGAACCCGTGATGGGGGCGGGGAGGGGAGGAAGATCGATTTTCGGGCCAAACGAGTAACCGCCGTTTTCGATACGTGATTTATTATACGATGTTTTCTCAACTCGACTTAAACACGCCACTATTACGTTGTGTTGAGATACGCACGTCCGCGTATCGTGTTTTATCGGTGCGGTCTTCGGGAAAAACTACACACTCACCGTGTTAATAAACGTGTAGACCGCGGACGATATTTTAGAGCAGTGTTTCCCAACTTCTTTTACTCGCGGAACCATTTCAGGAGCTTGCCCTTTTCGTGGGACCTCCATATTTTTTTCTACAATAGTAATGCTGACATGTGTTTTGTACACTTAAATGAGTGGGTTGTCGGATACTTTCGGCACAAGGTTTTCACGGAACCCTTGGCGCCGGTTCACGGAACACTTAGGTTCCACGGAACACCAGTTAGTTGGGAAACACTGTTATTGAGTGCACAATATCACATGCCGACGTATCATTTGGCGTTTTGACTATTTTCATACGGACAAATACCGTCCGTTACTTTCGATTTGAACGGTTCGCCAATCGTAGATCAATTTTAAATCTCGTCACTTTATTAGCACATAATATCATGCGAAGTAACGATTGCTGGTTTTTTTTTTTAAGTACTTATACATGATATTGATAGGCTAGTAGATAGAATTATTTTTCGGAGGGGGCTTTAAGTCAAAATAATTATTTTTACGTGAATTAAAATATATATATATATATATCAGTAAATCAGTGTTTTATTTTTTTTTTAAATTATAATATCGGAGTGGGGGGTTGAACCCTTAAAACCTCCCCTCGTTTACGACCCTGGATATTCAAACTTCATAAATAGTTGATATATGTGGAAATCCATATATTTACATGTACTTAGTGGTTCGTGAATTTATTTTGTTAAATGTTCCCACGCACAACAAGCGTTGACACGATCACTAATTATATTTCGGCTTAAAACATTATTCGAATTACAGGTGCCCATGGGCGCGAACAAAAAAGAACTTCTGGAACAGCTGGATCAGGTTCCGACGTACGTGCAACAGTTGCAGTTCACTGTGAAAATGCCTACAGTTGGGAAATCCGCTACGTTTTCAAAAGTCGACAGTGTCATTAACGAAACCAAAACGCTAATGAACGTCATATCAAAAGTAGTAACTACTTGTTTCGTCTGTGCTACCAAAGTGAGTGGAAACAATTTTCGTTCTGCAATACGTCTCACAATGATAACATTAACGTTTTCGGTCATAATTTTGTTACTTTGGGAGTGGAATGACCCACTTAAAAACGTTTTCTACACATCACGGATGATTTTGATCATTTACGTCGTACAAAAGTTTAACACGATGAAATAAGGAGATAAAAAATTAATTTTCACAGAGCCAAGGGGACATTTTAATTATTACTTTTCTTCATACTAAAACATTAAAAACCCGAACCGAGCATAATTTCGTATAATTCGTTTTGTTTTTTTATTGTTTTTTTTTTTTTTTTTTTTTTTACTCTCTAATGTTCTGAACGTGGTGCGAAACAAACGAACGAACGAAATGTCTCTTCTTTTTTTTAATTTACGATACGACGACGCCACGACACGGCTGAGTTTCGGATATTATTACGATGTTATACAACGGCAATAAAACCATGTGTGTGTTCCAGTACAACTTGGACTTCCAAGGGCTGTCGACCAGGAGTGGTGGCTTCGGAGACCGCGGCGAAGACGGCAGCGGTGCCGGTTCCGGAGGCGAAGGCGGCAAGATGAGTGGGGGATCAGGCTCGGATGGATCCATGTGACAGTTTGGAATGGGGCGGAGGAGCAAGGGGGACGGCCGCCGCACCCGCGTGTCGTTCCTGCTCTTCTGAGCCCGTGCTACGTAAGAGAGCACGAAACCCACACACACACACCATATTCTACATGGCTTCCAGTCCCCCGACCGCCCCCCCTCACCACCCCCGAACCCCCCGCGCGCATTGAACCAATACTACAGGAAAATCACTTCCGGTGTTTGGACAACTCAAGTTACCGGATAAGTTTCGCTCAACGTTATAAAAGTAGCATAATGATAATGATAATGATAATAATTGATTATAAATTATGTTATGTTTGTATTAAATATTATATAAATATTGTGTACCTCGGAACACGCGTACAGTGAAAATACGTAATAAATGATGTATGTATTACGATATGTCCCCCTCGTGTCGTCGTCGCAGCAGGCGCCATCGCCACGACGGGTTAGTGTAATATACCGGGTGTGACCAGATGACCGTACCGTATTCGTACCGGGTGTACGAACGATCGCGTCCTCGCGCGGGACGAGACGACACACTCGTCAATCGCCGTTAACCGTTATCGTTTAAATAATGAATTACTTATATACATATATACATATATATATATATATATATATATATATATATATATATATATATATATATATATATATATATATATATATATATATAATGTTCTATATGTTACATATATACGTGTATTTTTTTTTTCGTTTTTGTCGACAACGATTTTCTATAAACGCAAATGATTATTGTCGTTCGAGTACCTCTGCACGCTTTCGCGTTTGCCTGTGTCGAACCAGACGTGTGACCAGACGCCTCGCCCGTCGTCGTGTACAGGGTGCACCGTGTTACGCACACCGATAACGCGAAAACGGTACGTGCGACGATTTATCGTACAGCCCTAATGTACACGACGACGACTCTATTAATTATTATTGTGTACAGTAAACAAACACTTCGTATAACCACGATCCGACATACAATATATATATATATATATATACATATTATATACATTGTATATATACAAATATTATACGAATAATTTTTCAATACACTTTTTGATTTTTTTTTTTCTAAATTACTATTATAATATTAATAAAATGTCACTTAAAATTTAATGCTAAACTTAAGCACAATCTTAAGCTTATAGACAATCAGGCAATATATAAATATATATATATATGTATGTATATATATATATATATATATATATATATATATATATATATATATATATATATATATATATATATATATATATATTAATATATAACATACTAGGACACGGTCGAGAAAAATCCACGTGAAGTCGACATCACGACGATTTATATCGATCAGAGGTTGCGGACGTACAAACGATAAAATGGTGTTCGTTTACGATCTAGACTGGAGTACTCGTGTGGTACATTTTACGCGGACCCCTTGCGCTGAGTACAATTTACTCGGTACAGTTTTGTCGTGTGATACTCGACGATTGTTGTACACACACCCACATCCACACACACAGACACAGACACAGACACACACACACACACACACACACACACACACACACACACATACACGCACACACACACACACACACACACATGTTCTCGTACATTGGCTGTACGGTTTTTCAATCTGAATTTCGATGTCGTTCGGCTTTATATTACCGCAGCGTCGTAATCGATCGCGGAAATCGCAGATATTGCGTTCTCAATATTTCATAGCGGCGTACACATTATCAGACTCGTGAATATCGCGGGTTCATGTATGTTTTGTATCGGACGTCCACACCCTTAACGGTCAAAATTATTATTCCAATATTATTTTCGACGATAATCGTGAACGCGGATTTCGTGAGACTATTGACCCAATGGTTACGTCTCTGAGACATCAAGACATTTTTGGTCTTCCACTCGTAAAAAGGAACAACGACAACAATGAATAATAAAAAAAAAAAAAAATGAAAAAAATGTTTTCCATGTCAAAATTTCAACGTAGATTAATAAGCTATGTGTCTTCCCCAGAATTGTGTTCCAGTGCCCTATAAACTTCCCGTGTGTTTTAACTGATGAATTTTCAAACATTTATGGCGTTTCGTTTTAATGCCAAATTTTAATAATATTCTCTTTTGGCTTTAGCATTTTTTTTTTTTTTTTTTGACAACCTTTAATAGTGTTTTTGTAAATACATACTTTAGTCTGTGCCAAATTTTGCCATAGTTTGATCAATTTTAAATAATATGTATGCCGTGTTATATTTGCGTTATTTTATTGAGAGTAAACATTTTGGATTTTTGTCACGTTCATCGCCAATGTAATGGGGTCGTTCATTGACTAAGAGATATTGTGCGAAAGATTTGTAACAAAATTATATCGTTTTCTTCGAACTGATGTCCAATTAACCGTGTACATAAAAATGTTGAACGAATTACTTATTGAGCCATACTTATTTCTCGAGAGTATAAACTTTGATTAAATACGTTAATTTTTTTTTAAATAAGAACGCGAAATAAAATGCCACCGACAATTGTTTTTCTTTTTTAAGATCACTAACATATTCTTATTTTGTAACAAATCGTTTGGTGAAATTATTTATGTATCATACTATATATGTTTAGGCGCTTTAATTTGTTTGGTTGTTTTACTATTATTATTATTATTTATAAAATAATAACTAAAATAATCATATTTTGTTTTTTTAAATTGATTTTATACTTATAAATAATTTTATTTTATTTTTATTGAGAATTATGCATCCATTTAAAATGAAATGTTGAAATAAATCATAATTCAGATATTTCCTTAGGTATTTTTGAATTTCTCATATTTGTATATAGGAACAATTTTTCAAATTCTATGTGTTTGATGATTTGATTTTATTGTTAATTTATTCGGAAAATGTTTGTTCAAAAACTTTTTATAAAATTATAAGTTAAAGCATTTCAAGCATAATATGAGTTTTATTTACGAGTTAATAAATTTATTGTTCATCATAAAATATCATTTTCCGTTATTTTAAAAGTTATAAATAATTAAATAAACTGTTTTGTTTTTTATAAACTATTTAAAAAAAGGTCTTAAAATATGAAAAATTAAAGTTTAAAATAATTGGAACTTCAATTATTACAAAATTTAACGCCTTGTCAAAACAAATTATCAAATGAACAATTATTTTGAAATTTTCGAGTTGACTATTTTATTTTAAGAAATTATTTTTGGGGATACAGACAAAACTATTTGAATTGAAAATTCACTGTAATTTTCGGTTGATAAAATGTAGCAATATTACTTGAATGACAAAAAAAACCCGAACGATGTATATATTCGCTATGAGTAAAATCGGCAACTGCCTATTTGCAACGAATAGAAAATTCTCTAGTTTTGTTCGGATGCCTCTGTACTCTAAAAAAATATTATAAACGCATTAGCGAAACACTCGTTAAATTGTTGAAAACATAGTTTTATTTTTTATATTTATTAAAAACGCATTTTTATTAAAGCTAGTTTATAGATTTTTAAAAATATATGTTGTACAAAGTTATATAGTTATGTTTTATTTTATTTGTTTATATATTACTTTCTGTAAAAATATGTTGTTAAGTATTATTTTAGATTGCATTTTTAGTGTCTAAGAGTTGAACATTTGTTTTTACCACTTAATTAAATTATACGTTTTAGACAAAAGCTTGTCGACAGGTTAAAAGTGCTTTTGTTTAAATTCAATAATTTTCATTCAAAAAAATTATAACGTTATATTACTTTTGAAAGGATAATAGTTAGAATAAATATAATAATTATTATTATAGTGTGCCTTTAAGCAGCATATTTCGGTACCAGACAATCTTTTAATGTATGATTTTTTTATTTAATTAACCCTTAGTCGTTAGTTGAATTTCAACCTACGATTTAACTGTTTTTTTTTTTTTTTTTTTTTTTTTTTATGTTGAAATTTGAACTTGTTTTTATAGCTAAAAAATATAAGTATTTTTTTACCGTGTTGAACGTCGAGCAACGCCGAAAGCCCTTTATACAATACGAACTATACACCATTCTGTACATCTGATAATGTGTAATTTATTAAATGTTAATTACTGTTATAAACATATTTATATTATATAAAACACAAACACATACGCGTATATTATATGTACTTATGTAATATATATGTATGTATGTACACACATTTATATACATTATTATACAAGTACAATATATATATTTACACAAACCACACATAGACACACACCGACACAATTACAAACACACACACACACACACACACACACACACACACACACACACACACACACACACACACACACACACACACACACACACACACACACACATACACACGTGCGTATTTACAACCTGTTAAAATACGATTGTGGTTATATTGTACTTTAGACAAGACTAAAACTTAACAATATTATTATTTAATTTGTGGTACCATTGTAAAGCATCGGTGATTTTGTTTTTAATTATTAATTTTAATAATAAATAGAACGCGTTTTTTGTCCGAATAACGTTTTTGACTTTGTATTTCGTCATTTTTTTCGAATTGTTTTTTTATATGCATGTAAAAAAATATATTTGTAAATGTTTTATTGTACATCTTCGTTACGAAACACTTGAATAATAAATACAATTGAAAACATAATAACTGTTTTAATTTAAATGCATCATTGTGACACCTGTTTACTTATCATGTAATATTGTAATAGGTATACATAAAAACAATATCTTTTCAAGTTAAACTCATTCTAATATTATTATTTATTATATTATTATAAGTTCTAACTTGTGAGTTGTGGTCAACACAAAACACTAGAATGGCTTAACAGAAATTTTAAATTATATAATATAAATTCATGTTTTCTAATATTGAAGTACAATACATGGTCATGTTCAGCTTGATTAGCTGATTCATGTAAATTCTAACGATGTAACACCTACATAAAAAAAAGAAAAAGTGATTTGATTTTGTCTTTATATATTTTGTATGAATTTATATTTTAAAAGACCATATCATCTGACATCATGGTGTCGTGGCCTGACGAAAACAAGTACTTATGTTACGCTCGAATTCGGAATAAATTAGAGCGGTGAAAAAAAAAACGTATAAAAAAAAACCCTTAAAATATTTATGATAAGTAAGTACTTGAAGTAAACAATCGTAAGCAATTTCATTGTAATTTTCAAAGGAAACTTTTAAAACATAATATTTTAATTATTTAGACGATATTTCGTTTTAGACCAAATGACTGTTTTTGTTTTGCTTTTGTGATGCTTATAATTGTTTTTAATTTTTAATATTATTGTGTATTGATGGACTTTCTAAGCGAGAAGTGGTCGACGCGTTGCTTATAGATTGTCGACTCTCGCATCAGAAATCTATTCCTCGTAAGACCTTACGATTGAATATAATTGTTCTAAACAAAATTTAGTTTATTCGTGAGCTAGAGAAGACCACCGAAAAATGTCTATTGTGATCATTTAATTTTTTTTTTTTTTTAGTACACCACATCAACAACGACTATAATCGTATATAGGTACTTACATTGATTTTTGAAATAATAACAGCAACTGATTTTATTTGTTAGTTTTGATTTTGTATCATTTATTGATTATGGAAAAAAAAATTAAAATACTAAAAAAATAACACAGAATAATAAGGCGTAATAGAATAATACTTAACGAATACTTTAGTTAATAACAAGTAAAAAATAATACAGTACAGTTCAGTGAAATTTCATATATGTTAATCTTATCACAGTTCATTAAACACGATTTTCAGTACATAAAATACATAAATATATATAAATAAATATACACCGTGCAAGTATTAAAGAGTCGAACAAAACATGGTTATTTAAAAGCTTATATAATTGTAATTAATTGATCGCACGATTCAACGATTATTTTTCGGGTGACTTTTTTCGTGTTAGACGGCATAATTATTGTGGTTATATTAGCATTAATAATAGCTCAACACTGGTCTAGTTTTATGTCTCGAATTAATGGTGGGAAAAGGGACGCTAGTAAACTCGTACATTGTTATGCAAATCGTATTCTTATTGCGGCATGCGCGTGCGCACATGGAAAACACAATATTTTTTTCGACCACCAATATTATCGTTTGCGATACTGAATTTCGTATAAAAATACAAAAGATCATGTTATATCGATTGCCTGATACATTCTTGGATTCAATTAATCGTATAAAGTTACAATTTTAATTGTTCGTCGATATTCAATATCGATATTTTCCAGATGATTTCACGATTTACAGATGTGCAATACACACGTTAACAAAATATTTTTTATTCAATAATAACCCTGGTCAATCGGTGTTTTGCAAAACAATTATATTTTTCCCCCTTTTTATATATGATTAATGAATAATAATAAGTATTGTTTTATAATTCGAGACAAAAAAAAAAACCTCGTGCTTTTTTACAAAATGCATTTCTCTTAGTTTTCGATAACACTAAAATACATTTAAATCATACAAAAACAAATATTTTTTTCCACTTTTATGGTTTACATTTTAAAAGTGCATGTTTTAGTAAAAAAATACACGGTTCGTTGATTTCATAACTTCAAAGGTCGCGCATTTGGTCTTCTGTCCATTTTCATTTTTTCTCTGAAACTAAAAATATAAACGACATTATTAGTTGAGTTCGGAAACTTTGTGAGTAGTAAGACTTTACTTCAATGAAACGATGACAATATATAACGTTGAATATTGTGTTAAAAACCTATCGGTTGTTTTATAAAAGTCTAGACCATAATACGTACAAAACGCTGCGCTTTTAGAGAAAATTTCAAAGCGTGTACATTTTCTTTTTTTTTTCTGGATAACTTTTAAAAGTCCATAATGAAATTAAAATTTTGAATTTATTTTTATTTTTATTCGAGTGGATTGAAATACAGTTCGGATGTATTGAAAGTCAACTGAAATCCAATAATTACTCTTCACTCGATTAGAAATCGCACACCTACGCAATCAACTGTTTTCAACTGTATGTATGTTTCAGAACGTGCTCACAAACTACCTCGTACGTGTATTTATTTTTGTGACCCTCTGCAAAAAAAATAAAAATAAATACGTGTGGCACTCTAAGTCTACCTCGGTAAAGCTATTGCATAACATTTTTATCAACTTGGGAAGCAACAATTATTTTTTACGTGCATTTAAGTGTGTAATTTGATGTAAAAATAAAAAATGTCGTCAAAATGCAAAACTTTAAACGCTTGTAAAAAAAAATTGTGACTAACGATTTTCGATATTTTTTCATCATCGGTAGAATTACTTATGAGTATTACTGTATTAAATTTTCAACTTGTCATACCCAAAGGTTAAAATTTTACGAAGCAAAAACTTCCAAAAAATGAGAAATTTTGAATATTTTCAAAGTTCTATATATATAAGTCAAAAGTTGTTAAATCTTTTTGAAATTTGAATTGAGTATGCACGTGATTATTATTAAGTAGTCAGTGAAATTTCCAAGTTCTTAGCTCTATTATTGACGGAGTAATGGCTAAAAAACTAAAATAGATTTCACGAAAATCGAAAATGCGGCATTTTTCCCGTTTTTCGTCAATTTTTCGGTAGTTATCGCCCACGCTTGGAAAAACTATTGAGAAATTCGAAAAATGAGCTCTTAAAAGTACCACCTCGACAAAATTTCCGTTTTAAAAAATTGCCGTATAAAAGGCTTTTGGACCAGTATTTCGATAAGAATAAGTGTCTCCATACCAGCGGTTCTTAACCTGTGGTGCGCGGCCCCCTGAGGGTTTATTATTATTATTATATTATTTATTATTTCGTTATGTCTACTTCTATGATTTGTAATATAAAATGGTTATTATAATTTTGGTTATGATAACATGAGGTGTTTTGTAAAAAGGTATTCAACAAAAAATCGGTAGGGGGTCCGCGATTTCCATAAACCTTTCATCGGGGGTCCGTGTCCTACAAAAGGTTAAGAACCGCTGCTCCACACATGAAAAAAAAACAAAAAATGCGCGTCAGGTTTTTTTCGTTACGGGATTTCTCGGTTCGGTCGCCGCGCTCAAAGCCCTTCGATAAAAGCCACGCAACAGCTTAAAAAACTCACTCCCCGCGAGCGACACGTTCGCCCCAGCCGTCGGGTGCCCCCACGCGATACGATTGTGATGTTTTACTCACCGCACGAGATCATCTGCGATCGCCGCCGTCCGCGTCGGTCGACTTGTAGAACTTGTGCGCCTTCGTGTCGCGCGTGTGCCTGAACGGCGCCTGGTTCCGTTCGATCAACGGCACCGGGCACGGGCCGGTCACCCTCGGCTTGTACTCGGTCCGGTAGTGGCTGACGGTGGACGACGACGTCCCGCCGCCGCCGGTGGTGGTCATCTCGCCCAGGCTGATGGTGGACCGGTTCGACGACCTGGACGACTGCACGCGGTCATGCCGGTGCATCGCGCTCAGGGTGTTCCGGTTGTCGTGCGCGGACGCCACGAACGTCGAGTCCAGCGTGTTGATGCTGCGCCGCTGGGCCGCGGCCGCGGACGACGTGGTGTGCGGCGCCTCCACGTGCGTCACGTCGCCGCGGCGGTGCAGCACCGAGTTGCTGAGGTCCGTGTTCGAGCTGATGGTCGACTTGCGGTGGTGCGACTGCGAGTCCGACCCGCCGCCGCCGCTGCCGCCGTAACTATTCCGGTCCGTCGCGGACGTGTCGACGTTCAGGACGTTGGAGCTGGTGCTGTGCAGCGACTTTCTGTACGTGGCCGTCGAGTAGCTCTTCACCTGACTCGTGCTGCTGGTGTTGCTGACGTGGCTCGTGTTGCTGACGTTGCTGGTGTTGCTGACGTTGCTGGTGTTGCTGACGTCGCTGGTGTTGCTGATGTTGTGCCAACTAGTGTTGGCCGACTGATCCCGCCGGTCGGTCGTACGGCCGGTGGACCACCGTTCGTCGGACCGGTTCGAACGCGAATGATCGCCGGTCCCGCCGCCGTACGAACGTCGCTCCTGCGTCTCGGTCTTGTGCACGGTGGTGCTGTTGTTCGCGGCGTGCTGTCCGGACCGGACGGCGGACGACGCGGCGTTCCGGTCCACCGTGCCGGGTGTCGCCGCGTCCGACAAGTTGATCACGAAGCTCTCGGCCCGCCGGACCACCCGGTAAGTGCCGCCGGCGTCCGCGCCCCGCGGTCGTCCCGCCGATCCGTTCTCCGGCGGCCTCTCCGTCTGACGGTGACCGCCCGCGTCGTGCTGGTGCACGGACGACCTCTGGTGCTGCGACGAGTGATAATCGCGTCGGTCGCTGTGCACCACGTGCTGCTCCTGTCTGCTGTGCTGCTGCGTCGATTGCACGACGTTCCGCGACACGTGCTCGCCCACGTGTTGCTGCGCTCTGCCCACGTGGTTCAGGTGTTCGCCGCTGCTCGAAACGCCCACGTGCTCGCTGGAGCCGCGCGCGTTCCGCGACGACGACGACGACGTCTGATGGTCGTGCAGGTGGGTGGACGACTGGTGGTGGTGGTGGTGCTGCTGCTGCTGCTGCTGCCGGTAGCCGGTGTCCGAATACCTCTGGTCGTCGTTGATTTTGTTCAGTTGTTGCTTCGACGACGACAAGTGCTTGGTCGAACTCAAGTCCGACACGGAACCCTTTATGTAGTCTCTCTTTTGCGCCGTCTCCCATTTTTTCCGTTCGGTTTTGGCCACGTGCTCTTCCGACTTTACGCTCCTCTGGTAAGACGAATCGGACGTCTGTTTCACGACACGGCTCTCGACGTTTTGAGACTCGGAAGATTGCCTCAGTTCTCCTCCGAACTGCGATTGACTGTATTGAACGCTGATTTTTTCGTTTCCGTTCGATTCGTTTCGATTATTTCCTAGAGAAATTTGAGATTCCGTGTGTTTCTTGTTGTTTATGATGTTTTGTTGATGATTCTGCACCGAAGAATGGTTTTCAGTCCTTGTTTGATGACTGACCAATTCGTTGTTTTCAGTTTTATTTTGAGATAGTCTGGTATCTAATGACCTTTGATCGGATTGTATATTTTTATGAGTAAAGTGCATCGTCCCTTCAACTTTTAAATTGTCAACGTGTTTTCTGACAACCGCTTGTTCGACTTTACGGACGGTGAAAGTTCTATCTCTCCTTTCGAATTCTCCTTCCATACGTAAATTGTCTTGCGGCTTAGTCGCAAGCACTCGTTCTCCCACAACCATTTTTTGTACGACACGTTTTTCGAACTCGCCTTCTATTCTCAAGTTGTCTGCATGCCTTATTTGTTTTGGTCGCTCACCGGGTCGATAATGATCCGGAGACCGTTTATCGAATTCGCCTTCGGGTCTCAGGTTATCTTTAGGCTTCACGATCGGGGCTCTATCTCCGGGTCCAGTTTTTTGAGGTGTGCGTCTTTCAAAATCACCTTCTGGTTTTAAGTTATCTGGGTGTCTTACTTGTTTCGGTCGTTCGCCGGGTCTATAACTATCTGGAGACGGTCTATCGAATTCGCCTTCGGGTCTCAGGTTATCTTTAGGCTTCACGATCGGGGCTCTATCTCCAGGTCCAGTTTTTTGAGGTGTGCGTCTTTCAAAGTCACCTTCTGGTTTTAAGTTATCCGGGTGTCTTACTTGTTTCGGTCGTTCACCAGGTCTATAGCCGTCTGGAGTTGGACGGTCAAATTCGCCTTCTGGTCTCAAATTATCTGGATGTCTTACTTGTTTCGGTCGCTCACCAGGTCTATAACTGTCGGGTGTTCGTCTATCAAATTCTCCTTCTGGTTTCAGATTATCTTTGGGTTTTACGATTGGTGCTCTATCTCCTGGTCCAGTTTTTTGAGGTGTACGTCTCTCGAATTCACCTTCTGGTTTTAAATTATCCGGATGCCTAACTTGTTTTGGTCGTTCACCGGGTCTATAGCTGTCTGGAGTTGGTCGGTCAAATTCACCTTCGGGTCGTAAGTTATCTGGATGTCTCACTTGTTTTGGACGTTCACCAGGTCTATATTGATCCGGAGTACGTCTATCGAATTCCCCTTCTGGTTTCAGGTTATCTTTGGGTTTCACGATTGGTGCTCTATCTCCAGGTCCGGTTTTTTGAGGCGTACGTTTTTCAAAGTCACCTTCTGGTTTTAAATTATCCGGATGCCTAACTTGTTTTGGTCGTTCACCCGGTCTATAACCATCTGGAGATGGCCTTTCAAATTCACCTTCCGGTTTCAAATTATCTTTAGGCTTCACTATGGGAGCTCGATCACCCGGTCCGGTTTTCTGAGGCGTAGGTCTTTCAAATTCACCTTCTGGTTTCAAATTATCTGGGTGTCTTATTTGTTTAGGTCGCTCGGCAGAAACAAACGATTGTTGCTCACGCTGCACAAAATCACCTTCCATTTTTAAATTGTCTTCGTACTTTTTAATCGACGATACTTTTTCAACCCGGTATTGACTGTAATCACTTCTAGAATGCATATCGATAAATTCTCCTTCAATCCTCAAGTTGTCTTGTCTATGAACGATTTCGGATCGTTCTCCTCTGGTCGCCGAGTAGTCTGTTCTTTTGAAACCATCCACGAATTCGCCCTCCGGCGCGAGATTGTCTTTTGGCTTGACGATAGGTGCTCGATCGCCCGGGCCTGTTTTCTGAGGCGTAGGTCTTTCAAATTCACCTTCCGGTTTCAAATTATCCGGATGTCTTATTTGTTTAGGACGCTCGGCAGAAACAAACGATTGCTGCTCACGCTTCACGAAGTCACCTTCCATTTTGAGATTGTCTTCGTATTTCTTGATTGACGTTATTTTTTCAACACGTTGTTGACTGTAGTCATTTCTAGAACGCATGTCAATGAATTCTCCTTCCATTCTCAAGTTGTCTTCTCTGTGAACAATTTCAGATCGTTCTCCTCTGGCGGCCGAGTAGTCAGTTCTTTTAAAACTATCCACAAACTCGCCTTCGAGTTTCAGATTATCCTCGTGTTTCACGATCTCCGAACGGACAGCAGTTTTTTGTGTGTAATCGTCTTTCTTATATATGTTATGTTCACCAGTCATTTTTAAATTATCTTCGTGGATATGTATCGACGCTCGATCGCCAACACGTACTTCAGATATATTCTTCGTATAAGAGGTGTCGAATTCGCCTTCAGGGAACAAATTATCTTTTGGCTTAACGACTGGTGCTCGTTCTCCCGGACCGACTTTATGTGGAACACGTTTTTCGAATTCGCCTTCAGGTTTCAGATTATCGGTCGGCCTAAACTGTTTCGGTCGTTCAGATGGCGAATACTCTGGTTGTTCAGGACGCTCGAAAGTACCTTCTGGATATAAATTATCTTGAGGTTTGACCGGTTTAGGCCTTTCAGCTGGGTGAAATTCTTCAGGTTTACGTTTTTCAAATTCTCCTTCGGGATACAAATTATCTTTGGGTTTAACAACTGGCGCTCGGTCTCCCGGTCCGACTTTCTGGGGTACTCGCTTTTCAAATTCTCCTTCCGGATACAAATTATCTTTGGGTTTAACAATTGGCGCTCGATCTCCCGGTCCGACTTTCTGGGGTACTCGTTTTTCGAATTCTCCTTCCGGATACAAATTATCTTTGGGCTTGACCACTGGCGCTCGATCTCCCGGTCCAACTTTCTGGGGTACTCGTTTCTCGAATTCTCCTTCTGGTTTTAAATTATCTGTTGGTTTGAATGGAGTAGGCCTCTCGCTAGGTTTGAACTTTTCGTGAACTGGACGTTCGAAATCACCTTCGGGTTTAAGGTTATCTGTAGGTTTAAACTGTTTCGGTCTTTCGGAAGGAGAGTATTCGGGATGTTCAGGACGTTCAAATGTTCCTTCGGGATACAAATTATCTTGAGGTTTGACTTGTTTAGGCCTTTCGGCTGGCTGAAACTCTTCAGGTTTACGCTTCTGGAACTCGCCTTCAGGATATAAATTGTCTTTTGGTTTCACAACAGGAGCTCGGTCACCAGGACCTACCTTCTGTGGTACACGCTTTTCAAACTCGCCCTCGGGTTTCAGATTGTCAGTCGGTTTAAACGGTGTTGGCCGTTCGCTAGGTCTGAACTTTTGATACTCGGGCCTTTCGAATTCGCCTTCAGGTTTAAGATTATCGGTCGGCCTGAATTGTTCAGGCCTCTTTGATGCTTCGTACTCAGGATATTCTGGACGTTCGAAATCACCTTCAGGATATAAATTGTCTTGAGGTTTGACCTGTTTTGGTCTTTCAGCGGGCTGAAATTCTTTAGGCTTGCGTTTTTCAAAATCTCCTTCAGGATATAAATTGTCTTTCGGTTTCACCACAGGAGCTCGGTCACCAGGACCTACTTTCTGTGGTACACGCTTTTCAAACTCACCCTCGGGTTTCAGATTGTCATTCGGTTTAAACGGTGTTGGCCGTTCGCTAGGTCTGAACTTTTGATACTCGGGCCTTTCGAATTCGCCTTCAGGTTTAAGATTATCGGTTGGCCTAAATTGTTCAGGCCTCTTTGATGCTTCATACTCAGGATATTCTGGACGTACAAAATCACCTTCGGGATAAAGATTATCTTGAGGTTTGACTTGCTTGGGTCTTTCTGCTGGTTTGAATTCATCAGGTTTACGTTTTTCAAATTCTCCTTCTGGATATAAATTGTCTTTAGGTTTTACGACAGGTGCACGATCTCCTGGACCAACTTTCTGGGGTACACGCTTTTCAAACTCACCTTCCGGTTTCAGGTTGTCGGTCGGTTTAAACGGTGTTGGCCGTTCACTAGGTCTGAACTTTTGATACTCGGGCCTTTCGAATTCGCCTTCAGGTTTGAGATTATCGGTCGGCCTAAATTGTTCAGGCCTCTTTGATGCTTCATACTCAGGATATTCTGGACGTTGGAAATCACCTTCAGGATATAGATTATCTTGAGGTTTGACCTGTTTAGGTCTTTCGGCAGGCTGAAATTCATCAGGTTTCCGCCTTTCAAATTCACCTTCAGGTTTCAAATTATCTGAAGGCTTAAATGGAGTCGGGCGTTCACTGGGTTTGAATTTTTCTTGGACTGGACGTTCAAAATCACCTTCTGGTTTCAAATTATCTGATGGTCTAAATTGTTTCGGCCTTTCAGCAGGAGAATATTCAGGTAGAGCGGGACGCTGGAAGTCACCCTCCGGATATAAGTTATCTTGTGGTTTTACTTGTTTAGGTCTTTCTGCTGGTTTAAATTCATCAGGCTTTCGCTTTTCGAATTCTCCTTCAGGTTTTAAATTATCAGATGGCTTAAATGGTGTAGGTCTCTCACAAGGCTTAAACTTTTCATAAACCGGCCGTTCGAATTCACCTTCAGGTTTAAGATTGTCCGTCGGTCTAAATTGATCAGGTCTTTTAGATGCTTCGTACTCTGGATGTTCAGGTCTTTCAAATTCCCCTTCTGGATAAAGATTATCTTTGGGTTTGACGACAGGAGCACGTTCACCCGGTCCGACTTTTTGTGGAGTGCGTTTTTCGAATTCCCCTTCGGGTTTTAAATTATCAGTTGGTTTAAATGGCGTAGGTCTTTCACTAGGTTTAAACTTTTCATAAACTGGACGTTCGAATTCCCCTTCAGGCTTAAGATTATCGGTCGGCCTGAATTGTTCGGGTCTCTTAGATGCCTCATACTCAGGATGTTCAGGTCTCTCGAATTCGCCTTCTGGATACAAATTGTCTTTTGGTTTTTTAATTGGTGCTCGGTCACCCGGTCCTACTTTCTGTGGTGTACGTTTTTCAAATTCACCTTCGGGTTTCAAGTTGTCGGTTGGTTTGAATGGTGCTGGTCGTTCACTTGGTTTAAACTTTTCATAAACTGGACGTTCGAATTCCCCTTCAGGCTTAAGATTGTCGGTCGGCCTGAATTGTTCGGGTCTCTTAGATGCCTCATACTCAGGATGTTCAGGTCTTTCAAATTCACCTTCCGGATACAAATTATCTTTAGGTTTGACCTGTTTAGGTCGTTCTGCTGGTTGGAATTCATCAGGTTTGCGTCTTTCAAATTCTCCCTCAGGATGTAAATTATCTTTCGGCTTGACAATGGGAGCGCGGTCACCTGGACCCACTTTTTGTGGTACTCGCTTCTCGAATTCGCCTTCCGGTTTCAAATTATCTGTTGGCTTAAATGGAGTCGGCCGTTCACTAGGTTGGAATTTTTCATACGTAGGCCGTTCAAAATCACCTTCAGGTTTAAGATTATCAGTAGGTTTAAATTGTTTTGGCCTTTCAGCAGGCGAATATTCCGGTTGCTCGGGACGTTGAAAATCGCCTTCGGGGTATAAATTATCTTGAGGTTTGACTTGTTTAGGTCTTTCGGCTGGTTGGAATTCATCAGGTTTGCGTTTTTCAAACTCGCCCTCCGGATATAAATTATCCTTCGGTTTCACCACGGGAGCGCGGTCACCTGGACCAACTTTTTGTGGCACCCGTTTTTCAAACTCGCCTTCGGGTTTTAGGTTATCAGTCGGTTTAAATGGCGCCGGACGTTCGCTTGGCCGGAACTTTTCATACGTAGGCCGCTCAAAGTCTCCTTCAGGTTTAAGATTATCGGTCGGCCTGAATTGTTCAGGTCTCTTCGATGCTTCATACTCAGGATGCTCTGGACGTTCAAAATCACCTTCGGGATATAGATTATCTTGAGGTTTGACTTGTTTAGGTCTTTCGGCCGGTTGAAACTCTGTAGGCTTGCGTTTTTCAAATTCTCCTTCTGGATATAAATTGTCTTTTGGCTTAACGATTGGTGCTCGATCTCCTGGACCAACTTTTTGTGGTACCCGCTTTTCAAATTCACCTTCAGGTTTAAGGTTGTCAGATGGCTTAAATGGTGTTGGACGTTCGCTCGGCTGGAATTTTTCATACGTAGGCCGTTCAAAGTCTCCTTCAGGTTTAAGATTATCGGTCGGCCTGAATTGTTCAGGTCTTTTTGATGCTTCATACTCGGGATACTCTGGCCGTTCAAAATCACCTTCGGGATATAGATTATCTTGAGGCTTAACCTGTTTAGGCCTTTCGGCCGGTTGAAATTCTGTAGGCTTGCGTTTTTCAAACTCTCCCTCTGGATATAAATTATCTTTTGGTTTTTTAATTGGTGCTCGGTCACCCGGTCCTACTTCTTGTGGTTTGCGTTTTTCGAATTCACCTTCTGGTTTTAAATTATCGGTCGGTTTGAATGGTGTTGGGCGTTCACTGGGCTTGAATTTTTCATAAACCGGACGTTCGAATTCTCCTTCAGGCTTAAGATTGTCGGTCGGCCTGAATTGTTCGGGTCTCTTAGATGCCTCATACTCAGGATGTTCAGGTCTTTCGAATTCGCCTTCTGGATACAAATTGTCTTTTGGTTTTTTAATTGGTGCTCGGTCACCCGGTCCTACTTTCTGTGGAGTACGTTTTTCAAATTCACCTTCGGGTTTTAAATTATCGGTGGGTTTGAATGGTGTTGGGCGTTCACTTGGCTTGAATTTTTCATAAACCGGCCGTTCAAATTCCCCTTCAGGCTTAAGATTGTCGGTCGGCCTGAATTGTTCTGGTCTCTTAGATGCCTCATATTCAGGATGTTCAGGTCTTTCGAATTCACCTTCTGGATACAAATTATCTTTTGGTTTTTTAATTGGTGCACGTTCACCGGGCCCGACTTTCTGCGGAACGCGTTTTTCGAATTCACCTTCTGGTTTCAAGTTATCGGTTGGTTTGAAGGGTGCTGGACGTTCACTTGGTCTGAACTTTTCAGAAACTGGGCGTTCAAAGTCTCCTTCAGGCTTAAGATTGTCAGATGGCCTGAACTGTTCAGGTCTCTTAGATGCCTCATACTCAGGATGTTCAGGTCTTTCAAATTCACCTTCTGGATACAGATTATCTTTAGGTTTGACAACTGGTGCGCGTTCACCGGGTCCGACTTTTTGCGGAACACGCTTTTCAAATTCACCTTCGGGTTTAAGGTTATCAGTTGGTTTAAATGGTGTAGGCCTTTCACTGGGCCGGAACTTTTCATATTCAGGCCGTTCAAATTCTCCTTCCGGTTTGAGATTATCAGTGGGTTTAAACTGTTTTGGTCTTTCGGACGGTGAATATTCAGGATACTCAGGACGTTCGAAATCACCTTCGGGATATAAATTGTCCTGAGGTTTGACCTGTTTCGGTCTTTCGGCTGGTTGAAATTCTTCGGGCTTACGCTTTTCGAATTCTCCCTCCGGATATAAATTATCTTTGGGTTTAACAACTGGCGCTCGGTCTCCTGGTCCTACTTTTTGGGGAACGCGCTTTTCGAATTCACCTTCGGGTTTCAAATTATCCGAAGGTTTAAACGGAGTAGGACGCTCACTAGGTCTGAACTTTTCATAAACAGGTCGTTCAAATTCTCCTTCGGGTTTCAGGTTGTCTGTTGGTTTGAATTGTTTCGGTCTCTCGGACGGTGAATACTCTGGGTGTTCAGGACGTTCGAAATCACCTTCAGGATGTAAATTATCTTGGGGTTTAACTTGTTTAGGCCTTTCTGCTGGCTGAAATTCTTCAGGTTTACGCTTCTGAAACTCGCCTTCAGGATATAGATTATCTTTTGGTTTAACGACTGGTGCACGATCTCCAGGTCCAACTTTTTGAGGTACTCGCTTTTCGAATTCACCTTCGGGTTTCAAATTATCCGAAGGTTTAAACGGTGTAGGACGCTCACTAGGTTTGAATTTTTCATACACCGGACGTTCGAAATCACCTTCGGGTTTAAGATTATCAGTGGGTTTGAATTGTTTCGGTCTTTCAGAGGGCGAATATTCAGGATACTCGGGGCGTTGAAAATCACCTTCAGGATATAAATTATCTTGAGGTTTAACCTGTTTAGGCCTTTCAGCTGGCTGAAATTCTTCAGGCTTTCGCTTTTGAAACTCACCTTCAGGATATAGATTATCTTTTGGTTTAACAACTGGTGCACGATCTCCTGGGCCCACTTTTTGGGGTACGCGCTTTTCAAATTCACCCTCAGGCTTCAAGTTATCCGTCGGTTTAAATGGTGTCGGGCGTTCACTTGGTTTGAATTTTTCATAAGTAGGTCGTTCGAAGTCACCCTCAGGTTTCAGGTTATCAGTGGGCTTGAATTGCTTCGGTCTCTCAGACGGTGAATAGTCTGGATGCACAGGCCGTTCAAAGTCACCTTCTGGATATAAATTGTCATGTGGTTTAACTTGCTTTGGCCTCTCAGCTGGCCGATATTCATCCGGTTTTGGTCGTTGAAACTCTCCTTCGGGATGTAAATTGTCTTTTGGCTTTACGATTGGCGCACGGTCTCCTGGTCCAACCTTTTGCGGTTTTCGTTTTTCAAAATCGCCTTCTGGTTTTAAGTTGTCTTTTGGTTTGACGATTGGCGCACGGTCCCCAGGCCCAACTTTTTGCGGTGTACGCTTTTCAAAATCACCTTCCGGTTTCAAATTATCATGTGGTTTAATTGGTGATGGTCTTTCTGCCGGTTTGAAATTTTCCGGGACCGGTCTGTCAAATTCGCCTTCGGGCTTGAGATTGTCTTGCGGTTTTATTTGTTTCGGTCTTTCCGCCGTCTTATATTCTTTTTGTTTCGGCCGTTCGAACTTTCCTTCGGGTTTAAGGTTGTCAGTAGGCTTTATTTGTTTAGGTCTTTCTGACGTCTTATATTTTTCTTTCTGAGGACGGTCAAATTCTCCTTCGGGCCTCAGATTGTCTATCGGTTTTTTCTGTTTTGGTTTTTCTGCCCTGACATTAGTGTACTGCTCCCTCGAATGAGTCCTATCGTCGAATTTGCCCTCGATCGTTAGATTATCAGTATGTTTCGTTATGGTTTGACGTAAATTAGTTTCATTGTGTTGTTTGAATACTTCTGATGTCGTTGTTTGAAAGTATATTTCTCCGTCTTGTTTGGTCCACGTGCGCCTCCTCACTGGTTTTTCGATTTCCGTAGTTTTTGCAGTGTAATCTGCATTCAACGATGTTTCAAATGACATTTCTCCCTCACATAACAAATTATCTGTTTGTTTTTTTATAATCTCTGTTCGTTGCACGTCGTGTCGTTGGTATGCTTCTTGAGAGGACGTGTTTGAATAAAAGTGTCCCGTCGTTATGTTTAAAGTGTCAGTTTTCTTTTTGCCCTTTTCAGTTCGCACCACTGTTCGTTCCGGATAATCTTCCTTATTTTTCGGTACAACCTGTATAAATGTATCCAAATTTTAATATTGTATCTAGTAAACTTTTTTTTTTTTAACATTTATTTATTTATTTACTGAGATATAATTACCAATATATCGCCTTCCAGTTTGGTCCATGTGTTTCTACGTATCATTCTTGGTCGTTCGGTGGTTTCCCCCGTAAATTCCATTTTTTGTGTGGTGATATCTGAAATTTAATCATATTATTGATTTGAAATTTCGTTATTATGTTAAAACTAGTTACAATGATTAAACTGTTTTTGTTTCACTATTATAATATGGGTTTGTAATTGAACATCGTTTTAAAGTGCTTACTATTAATATTATGGGTACTTATTAAATTAGGACTTAAATTTTTTTATACGAATTATTTGATCGAATAATATATTTATTTTTATTAATATTCTTATCACACTTTAGATAAAGGTATATTATCATTGTGAGAACCGTATTACATTTTCAATTTATACACATTTACATAGTCAGTCTCAAGTCTATAGTAATGATCTTTTATTATAATATTAAATAAGGTCATTTTCAATAAAATTACTTGAGTAATACTATGATAGACTCGTAAATATGTAAATTTAACGAATTATATGTATTATTATATTAAACGTATCATTAAAAAAAAAAAAACAATTCAAAATCATAATTGAAAATTTTAAATGTAATAGATAAAAGTAAATACTCATGTAATTTAATTTATTGACACTCTGTCTATTTTATTTTTTCGTTTACAGTTTAGTTGTTTTAAATGGCAATCGGTATTTTTCATTTCATACTTCAAAAAATAAATATTGTTTCTGGTTATTTGCTTAATTTTAGAAATATTTTGTACCTATTTAAACATTGGCTTTCATTTTCAAATGTATAAATAAGACTTAAAATTTATATATTTACATATTTTCTCAGTGTATTAAAATGTACCTTATTAAAAAAATACATTAAACTTCAAAATGTATGATCATACATTCAACTTCAAAATGTATGATCTGATGGTATTTTACTTTGCCTTGTATTCCAAGTATTAGGATATTATTTATCGGGTAAAAAATTTTAACCAATATTTTTTTTGAATGAAGATTTTGAACTAAATTGTGTTTTCATAACCAGTTAGTGGATAGTAATAGAGAAGTATTTTTCTAAGGGTAAAAATTTAACATTATTTCAATTCGTAAAATAATATTTAAAATAAGGAATTTTTATTTAAAAATATATTTACAACAGAAAATGAAAAATATGTTCTTAAAGTTCAAAAATATCCAATAGTAAACCAAATAAAATTATATTCATTATTTTAATGAGATAAAAACAATTTTATATTAAGTTATCTTAAGAATAACTAGTTAGGTACTTTAAACAATTATTGGACACATTTAATAATATTTTATGATACATTAATCTGAATTGTCAAGTTGATTTTACAATTTTCAAAAACTTTCTTGAATATTTTGGTAAAATTAGTGCAATTAATATTTTTATTTTATTGGCTCACTCGTTTTAATCTGACCATGTGCAAAAAATCTGGAAAACGTTTAGTTTTATTTACATATTATTGCGTACACTTTTGTTTACTAAGTTTTTGTCTATTGTTATAAATTTAAAAATAGATTATTTTTACGAATGTTTTAATCCTTTATTTATTGTTTATATGAACACGAGCAGTTTAAAAACTGCTTAGAATCACTATAGATTACCAAACTCTGCTCAGAACGGTAATTTTAGATGCATTTATTAAACTGTTTGTCACTGCTTTGAATTTTATAATAGTTATTAGTACTCATAGATAGTTAGTCTTCTAACTTAATATAGGTAACTGTAATGTTAAAGTATATTGTCCAACAGCATCAAACTTATCGAAGTAACGACAACATAAGGGGATAGTTTGAGAAGCGAAATGAATTTCCATACTAGTACACAATTGGCAATCTACCTTAGAGTAAATTTTAATTATCTCTCTTATCTTTTAAATAGTTTTAAATTCATTATGACTTAATATTCGGGATGCAGTGAATTGTAGCAAATGTTTTTTTAATCGTATGGAGACATGACTCTTTTCAGTATAAAATTCGAAACGTATAAGATAAACATGAAAGTTTTGAAAGTTTTGATTTAAATTTTAAGAAACTTTTAATGACATTTCTGTTCATTGCTATGTGTTTAACATATTATAAACGAATCTGATGAAGTTTATCATTATTCTAAAATTGCGTTATTTTTTTGAAATATTTTTTATAAGTACTACAGATAAGTACAGATTACTTTTACAAGTAACCATTGGTACTTTCTTATAACTAACAAAAGCTGTACATTACGTTGCTATAGGATTCATCGAGATAGCTTGATCAAATGTACTATTTAAATAATAAATAGTAGATATACCATAGTGTTGTAATCTCAATTGTCAATACTTAATTTCTCAAACTTTGGAAACAGGCATATTTTTTTATAATTTTTAAGATATTTACACATTTACAATTATTTTTTACACGTTTTCAAGCACATTAAATGCGTTGTAAACTAATTTTTAATGTTTTGTTGAACCTAGGTATTACAAATTCACTACTAATTATCCAAGGTTATGAGTTTTATAGGTTTAAAGTATAAAATATTTAAGTAAAAATACTTTATTTTAATATTTCATCTATGTAACTAAAGCATTGAAGCTTACATACCAAACGAAAAACAAATTTAATTTAAATATTATCTTTTATACGATATTAAAATACGAGTTCGGTAGATATTTATCGTAGCTGATTTTTAAACTAAAAGCAACGCGTAAATTTTTGTTCTTAAAAGTATTAAATTGTTTGTTTACGATTGTAATAGACATTAGAATCAATTATTTTTAAAATTTTGATGGTAGATATTAAAGTACTTTGACAAAATCAAATGATTTTTAATTTTGTTTCTAAAAAATGATTGAAAATCATTTTAAAATGTATTTAATAATTTTTTATTTAATATTTAATATACTTTAATATAAAACGAGAAATAACTATTTTAATAAAAACACATTTGAAAATTCTATATTGAACTATAACTATATTGAATAATTTATCGATGGAAAATGAACTATTATGTTTAGTCGATGGTCATTCATACATTTGTTCATGATATCTATATAATAGTATTTATGATTGTCAGAGTAGGTAACCAATTTAATTTCAAATATTATTTAGTCCCGACTTCGTATAATTATGTAATAATCACATGTCTTATCTGTACCTATATTATATCTCTCGATTATTTGTTTTATTTTCATAGTAGCCCATTCAATTATTCGTATAGCTAACAAAATGATTGTTCTTTTACATCGTAACATTAACACTATGAAGAAAGAATGAATTTACCTGTGAATTCTCCACCGATTACTAACTGGTCCTCATGTCTTCGAATTTCAGCTCGTTCTCCCTTTGTGACTCTGGTCACTGTTCTTTCCCCGTAGAATTCGCCTTCCGGTCGCAAATTGTCATTGGGTTTCTTGATGGGCGCTCTTTCTCCTTTCTTCGGCGCTTGAGGCTGTTCCGGCCTCTCGAAATCGCCTTCGGGTTTCAAATTGTCCGGGTGCTTTACCACGGGCGCTCGGTCGCCCGGCGAATACTTACTAGGCTTAGGCCGGTCGAATTCGCCTTCCGGTTTCAAATTGTCCGGATGTTTGACAATTGGCGCCCGATCGCCGGGCGCGTATTTACTGGGTTCGGGCCTGTCGAAGTCGCCCTCGGGCCTGAGATTGTCGGGGTGCTTCACGATCGGCGCGCGATCGCCCGGCCCGTATTTCGATTGTTCCGGTCGGTCGAATTCGCCCTCGGGTCTCAAGTTGTCTTTTGGTTTTATCGGTTTTTGCCGGTCAGCAGACAGTACTTTCGCGGGCGTCGGCCTCTCGAAATCGCCTTCCGGCCTTAAATTGTCCGGGTGTCTTACGATAGGCGCGCGATCGCCGGGCGCGTATTTGCCGGGCTCGGGCCTGTCGAAGTCGCCCTCGGGTCTTAAATTGTCGCTAGGCTTAATGGGCTTCGGACGTTCCGCCGGTGCCGCTTTCGACTTGACGGGTCTGTCGAAGTCGCCTTCGGGTTTCAAATTGTCACTGGGCCTTATCGGTTTCGGTCGTTCCGCCGGCGTCACTTTTTCGCGGGTCGGCCGTTCGAAGTCGCCCTCCGGCCTCAAGTTATCCTGCGGCTTGCGCGGCGAATAGCGATCGCCCGGAAGTCCCGCGTACTCTTGAACTCTTTTGGGAACGTACTCGCCCTCGAGATGGAGTTGGTCGACCATTTTGTACCTGCGCACACAACCGACGTTTTAAATCTATAAACGAGACGTCGACGGAAACGGTTTCCGGATCGCGAATGAGCATAGCGTACACTGTTAGAGAACCCGATGCAAACCCTGTTCTCTGATTGGCTCTCATTCAAATTAGATAACAATTTCACAATGAATTATCTGTTATTTAGGTTTTAGTTTATTTTATTAAAACGTTTGAAATTTGAATTATTTGCAATATTAGAATATTGAATGATCCAAAATGATACTTCCAAAGTCCTGTGTTAATGAAATCGTCCATGAAATCGGGAATACTGTTCATATTAGATCAAATATTACATGTATGGAAGAAATAAATAATTGGGTTTCTGAATTCGGGGAGTTAAATCATACTCATTGAAACTATCGTTCCAGTGTTTCAAATGGCAAACGCATTGTGTGCTCGTAAGATTTAATAATTTGATTCAAATATAATAATAAACTCTTATTAAAATGAATTCTTATTATTATTTAGTAAAAAGTTTGTATGCCAACATAGTTATTTTAAAAAACCTGTTATTAATAAAAAAAGGATTATCGGAAAATGCCAATTGCCCAGCTGCAATTGCTATCACAGTAAAACTCAATACAGCTGCTACTAAAAAAAAAGATCCATTTATCAAAGACAGTATAATGCATGATCGAAAATCGGGATTTGATAACAGATAATAATTGATAGTGAAACTGTTGTCTCATTTGAATGAGAGCCAATCGGAGAACAGGGTTTGCATCGGGTTCTCTACTGACAATGTACGCTATGCTTATATTATGCTTCCGGGTCGTCCTTACCTCGTCTGACGTTCCGCATGTTTCTCCTCGAACTCGGATCTGTAGGCCGTGACGGTTTCGATTTTCCCCTCGTTCAGTGTCAGCTCCGTGTTCAGTCTGTGCAAGCTCGGCCGCTCGACGCGGTCCAGCGGTATCGGCTGGTACTCCTCCTTAGTCCTCGACAACTTCGGCACCGGCGTCGGCTCCAAGTCCAGCGGAGGCCCGTCCGTGCCGGGCGTGTGCGTGCATCGGTGACGCCTGTGGACGTAAAATCGAAATCAGTACCGCAGACGAGCGGACGTTTCAGCGCAACGATAACACGTGTGTGTGTGTGTGCGTGAACCTCGATAATTCGTGAAACCGCGACTGCACTCTTTAAACCGCACGTGCGCACGGCCGACTCGAGTGCCGGTAGGCCGATAATTACACGGCGTCGGTCGCGTGCGTGTTTGTGAGCTGCACAACAAACATTTTTGGCGGCGTACGGTGAAATGTGTGGCAGTGCGCCGAGGGATTAGCGTTCGGCCTAATCGATAGGGCGCTGAACTACTTGCACCGATTGTACGCGTAGGTACGCAAAACGCAGCGGTGTTTTTAAGTTTTTCGCCTGTTATGCGTTACACAGAGTCGATCGTAACGCGTGTTACGAACCCGGAGGACGGGGGGGGGGGGACTACGCGCGGTCGTGATTTAGAACCCCGCGATACTTGTTAACAAACAATTTGAACGGCCCCGTAGAGCAGACATAATAATAAATGACTGTATATTTAACGTGACGGTAGAAAAAAAAAATCAATTTTTCGAAAACCTCACATTATATTAGCCGTGCAAGACGTCAATCGTTTTATATGTCCCATATTATATTAGTGTTGGTCTAGATCAGGCATGTCAAACTCGCGGCCCGCGGGCCACATGCGGCCCTCGGCTCATTTTTTGTGGCCCACGGCTACCAAAAATAATGGAAGAATTAAATATTGAATATTAATACCGTGTCAGATCATTACTAGACTATCTTAGATTATTAGAGAATGGATGATTTGATACACATTATTATACTGTGTTCTGTTCTGATCTTTCTAATTTACAATTTTGCGCCAGTACGAAGTGTAGAAACTCGTAAATTTGCTTGTAAAATCAATTTTATGTTGAGTAGTACGTATCAATGTGTGCAACTATTTTCATTAATGAACAGTAATAAACCACCCGTTAGATCCAGATTAACCGACACACATCTAAATGTCGTGTTCAAAGTGGCTTAATAATATTTCTGCCGAAATTAAAAAGTTGGCGGGGTTCAATTATCATCAAATATCGTCCGAAAAAAATTATTGTTAATATGGATTTTTTTTTTTTGCAGTTTAAATAACACCTATCTTATAAATAATTAATATGATTTATTCAAATTTTTGTTTTTTTAAAACTTTTTAAATTTAATCGTATCTACTGTATTTATAAACTTAAAGAATAAGATTGAAAAAATGGCATGAAATATTTTTTTTTGTTAAATTTTTATGTGCGGCCCGCATAGTATACTTTTCAATATATCTGGCCCACTTGACACTTAGAGTTTGACACGCCTGGTCTAGATAATCTTTTTTATTTGTGCACACTACTTAATTGACAAATCAGTGCGTTCAGATGAAATTTGCTGTATTATTTCCCAGTTCTTGGTGGTTTTAACGTAATTGAATTTAAATTTGCATTATATATAGAACACTTGTCAGAAAGTACCGATTTTTCGCTGTTCATTCTACGCTCACAGTAACTTGAATGATGGTCATCGGACAGTCGTATGCGGTATAGTCATATTTTTTTACTAGATTATACATTAAGACAGTTTTTGATTTCTAATATTTTAACAATTTCCTAAAACATTTATATCGGTCGTAATGAAATCTTTAATATTATCTCGTACATTTAACAATTATTATAAAGTAATCTTTTCACAATCGCAGTTAATTGTTTATTGGAATTTATTTCCATAATAACACTGATTAACACGCTTTATTTACACGCCCCTAAAAATTCAATCGAAAACATTAACATCATAATATTAATGAAGCGAAAACCGACAGTCAAGAATTTTCCAAAAACGAATTATTTTATAGATAAGATAATAATATAATTTTACAGTAATTTTTGTTCTAGATATTTTTAGGTCCAAACTCTTTTCGAAGTTGAACGGGTACTCTACAAATGAAAAATTTAAGCAGTTCGCAGCGTTTATAAATCGTGTAACGTCGAACTTGTATCGGTTTGGAGGTTTTATCGTCGAAATCGACAACACGCCGCGGTGACGTCTGACGTTTTCGAACGCCCGTACGTACGGGGCCGACTGCCGTACACAGTATAGTTACAAGGGTTAGGGTTTTGAGGCGAACGCCTTTTTTTTTCTGATAAGTGATAGAATGACAATTATCAGGTACAAGAAGTGTGTTTCATACGATTTCTATTCTAATGGATAATCATCATATTTGCTTTTTTTTTTTTTTTTGATTAAAAATGCCTTTATTTGCTTTTTTTATATTTAGAGTAAAATTATCTATTTATTACGTTAATTTTGAACATTTTTAGAATACGGAATCATACGAGGAAATACGATGAAAAAAACGAATTATAACGTGCAGTACGCTGTTAATTTTATGTTTAAAATAAGTGGTTATAGTTAGAAAATATTCATTTTATGAGAATAATTTATCACAAGTGATATACGTACGAAGTATTTAGATCATTTTTATAGAAATATATATATACATTTTTTTTTTCCTTTTTTAAAAATTTTTAGTGCCTTTTTATCATTTAAATTGTCTCAAAATCCTATCAGTAACAATGACGTGACGACGCGTCGAGGAAAAACATCGATGGAACGGTGATTTTTATCGACCAAGACGAGTGTGAACCGTTTCATGTATCGCGAAATATTTGAAACGTGCGAGTGAAGTCCGACCTGTAGTCTACTCGAGTGCTCCGGTAAATATTAATCGAACCCGAGTGTACGAAACGAATGATAATTTATTTTCACTACGAACGGTAGGCCGTACGGTGTGTGTATTCATTGTAAACGCGTAAAATGCACGTCAACGCGGTAAATACCTATGGGGTTTCTCGCGAGGGATATCAGTGACAAAAAAAAGTTTTCAATTTGATAATCTAAAAAAACATTTTGTTACATCATGTTGGTACTCATCCAATAATTATTAATACACGTTTTTGTAAAAAAATTTAAAAAAATTATATTTAAATTGCATTTTTTTTCACTTAATACTATATATATATATTTTTTTAATGTTTGGTTTTTTTAACACACAATAATTTTTTTTGACATATTTTTTAATTTTCGAGTGCATATAAATATATATATATACATATGCATATTTAACAATAAGTATTGCATAAAAATCCGGGCCCTAGTGATCATAGTTATACAGTCGGTTTCCGCGACGTCAATGCTATATTTTATTTTCTTGGTTATTTTATACCGACCGACAGACACTCGCGGCGCCTAAATGACGCTAGATGGTTTCTAAAAAAATAATAACGACAATAATAATGAAAAAAGAAAAAAAACACCCGTGTGGGTGAGGCGGCGAGCAACACGCGTTATTAGTTTAGCCTTGGTAAAACAATAGCCGCGCGTTGTTAAGGCTGCTGAAAAAGTCATTTTAATATTTTTATTCTCGAACATAATCACACCGACACGTTCTAGACCTTGCCAGACGATTGTGTTCATAACGCCGTGTTGTGTCGTAGCGCATTATAATATATTATATTAACACGGGCGTTCGGGCGGTTTATGTCATCCGTACACCGTACGCGACGGATCGAACGACGTCAGACCGTAATGTTATTACCAACAAAATAATCCTAAAAAAAAAAAAACCCAAAAATTTTTTTTTTCAAGAGTACCTATTGCGCTTTGGATCTTTGTTTATACTATACAAATCGTTGTATCGACACGATTCGAGGACGAGCGCGAGCCACTGCACGTCAGTGTTATTGTTGTCACTTGTCGGCCGTGTGCGCATAAAGCGAAATGTGAAATTCCGTATTGAGCGGCTGCGATCAACAATAACCGAAATACCGCGACGACGACTACGAAGGTGCGTCAACAATATGCCGGCGGTCGAGACTATCGTTGAGTAAAAAAATAAAAACAAAAAACCAAAATGACGTACTTCGCACCATGGGGTATTCTTAGCTCCTCGGACAAGATAATGGGAATGGGTGTATTGAATTTTTATGAAATTATAGATCATTTCTGTATTCAAACGATTCTGAGCAAAGTTTCAGGATGAAAAATAATATACCGTTTACAAATATTCAACTGTTTTTATTTTAATTGCTGGTATGTTTTTTTATCTAACCTGTTTAAAGTTTTCTAGTTCGATAAATGAGAAATCCTTTTTTACTAAAAACTAAAAACGAATTGTTTTATTTGTAAACAAAGTTTCACAATGATCGGATGGATCAATTTGTTTTAGTAATCATTTTAAGTAGACGATTAACATAAAAACAGACAATTCCGTAAAAATCGTATAATTAATTTATTCAAATGCTTAAAAAAAAATCTTGAGTCTCGATTTAAAAAATTTTTTCAGCATCGTTAGATTAGTACGTATATGAATATGATCATATAAAATTTACAATATTGTTTGTCAGATATCATCGACATAAACTTTAACAAAACCAGGTATTTTTAAAGTTCTATTTTAAGCCCATAAGCAGTCGAACTGTTTTTAAATTTTCGTGAAATATGCATTAATATATGGTGAAATCGTCAAATTTCTAGCAACATTACTTTTTGAGTCATGACTAAATAACTAGAATCGATTTAAAGTATCGTTTACAGCCAATTTCACCGCATCTCCTCGATTTTTCATCATTTTTTCCTCGCGCCTGGAAAAACTCTAAAGAATAGAGAAAAATGACTGCTCTAAATAACAACGTTATGTGAAGTTTCCGATCTTTTAAGTTTCTGGATGAATCTTTTGGATCAATAATTATTACTATTCGAATAAGTGCAGTTAACAGAAAAAAATAAATAAACGTCGTTGTAAAACCAATGTAAAGGCTTCGCTTCACTCAGACTTTAAAAATACGAAATAATTTGAATATCGCGTCGACTTACGAATCACGGGGGGGGGGGCTGTTCACAAACCGGCATGTTGTAACGACGTGTTATACGTGTCCGACGACGACGCGTAGAGAAATATTACTATTATTATTATTATTTTCGTTCGAACGCGTGTAGAACACAATCGGCTGTTTTTACTACGCACGTCACGTCGCCGCCCGCCTGCGTGACTCGAAAACGTCGTGGACCCCGGTCGTGAATGAACGCCGCGGGCGTGTCGTCTCGCGAGCTCGCCGTCGGATCGAGGTCCACGTGCACGTACATCACGTACGGTCACGTTTCGGCCCCGATCGGATCTATGACGCGACGGACGCGCAGACGATTCGGCGTCGAGGACCACGCTGTATATATTGTCGTCGTGAACGAATTTTCACAACGCGGGCGAACGGGTCGCAGGATCACGACGACGGCCGTGTTTCTCGAAGCCGTTCGTACCGGACGCAAACGAAAACGACCCGAAAGACGCGGGCGGAAATCGAAAACGGGGTTCTCGGCGAAACGATCGGACGCCAGCGAAGACTGCCCGGTTTAAACAACAGCGACGACGTCGAAACGATAAATGCCTACTGTGTCGGGTTTTTCTGTCGCGAAACCGGACCGATCAGTCAAAAGTCTCCGTGATACTGAAGGGCAGTTTTCAAGAACGTGTTCTTTTTCGTGGCCCTACGTCTAAGTCGAAACGTCATGGACGTTATTTGGTTTTGAAAACGATAAAATCGCCCTATTTGTTAAGAGGCCTACTCGCGTCTGTTTGATATGGGACGAAATTCTGACGATTTGTTGTAAACTTGTCGTAGCTACCTTGTGTGGACCGTAGTCATGAGAGGAGTCGATAATAGTAATAATAATAATAATATTGTGATTTTTCGCTTAAAGTTTACAGGTTTACGGGAAAAAAACTCTCACGATTCGCACGGTAGTCTGATTTCACTAGGTAATCGTTTTGTTGTTATAAAGGGTATTACACAGAGGGCGTGTTGGACTCGAGTTTTTTTCATATACAACTAAAAAACTGATAAAAGTTGAAAAAAGTTGAAAAATTGCATCCTGCAAAAGTTTCTGTTTCCAACGAATAAATAAATAAATAAATAAAGAAATAGTAACAATAAAGAAACGAGACACAAGAGTTTCTGCCATAGACGTAATGTTTTTGAGCAATAAAACCGGCCGCGCGTAGGCACCTTTTCAAAATAAAGGTTTTACAAACGCAATCTCCCTGTCGGCACGAGGAAAACGCGACGAACAAATGTGCCGCCGCCGACGACGACGACGAATTCAACGACTACCATTTACGGTCAACCTGTGGCGACGGCGTGCGCGGTGAAAGGATGGATATTATCGCATTAAAATAATAATAATAATAATAATAATATCGTAAACGTGACACGCCGTAGCGCGACACCGGGCTTCCGCGCTTCGAAAATACGTGTCGATATCCATGGCGACACGCGTGAATGAACCCGCGACTACGCCGTCGCGGCCGCGTGCCTCGAGACGATTAACACGACACGGTGTCACCTATTACATCGCGGTTTTACACGCGCGCGTCGGCGGCGGCGGCGGACGGGCTTGTGGGGACGTCGCGATTTTACTGACGGGCCCCTACTCGTGTTTACACGCGGGTGCCCCTGTGATCGAATTGTCGCATGATACGAGTCACGTTTTTAATTTTATCAACGTAAACGGGGGGGGGGGGAACACATGTGTTTTGCCCTACTCCGCAATATTTCGAATATCGATCCTAAAAAATCACAACGTAAAATTAACACCTAAACCATCGATGTAATTAAAAACATTGAAAAGAAATCACAATAAGTTGATTTTTAATGGAAAAAAAACGAATAAACGAATAATATTGGTTTGATGAAGAAAAAAAAAACGAAATCACCAAAATTACAATATTATTACCTAGACCAGAGTTAAGCTAAAAAGTAAATCGAAACATACTGATTTATTTTACTAATCAAAGTGGCCGTAATAAATAAATCATAAAAAAAAAAATACTGTAGCCTCTAACCGCTGCAGTGGTTTTTTTTTCAAATCAGCGCGCTGATTCAAAGGTCATTAAAAACTGTCGAGTGTATTTTTAGTGAGACTCTTGTTGGCTTTGGAGTACTTGAAAATATTTCCCGGTCAAAATTACAATCGGCCATTGTACTCACGTGTTGTATCGTCAAAAAAAAATCCATGGCCGATATTATTATATAAATACGTTTACTACTATGCGAAAACTGTGAAAAGACTTGATTGATCCGTGAGTACAGATCATTGTTTTAGTGTGCGCGGTGTGCGACATGAAATACTACTATCAGACACGGATCAACTGCAAAACGGACCAAAGGCTTATAAAAATAAAAGGCATGTCACCAAATCGAATAATAACCACCTTTTTATATGTTCATCGACGAAAACATTGATGATTAACACGTATTAGTTAATTGATGTTGCACGAAATAAAATAATAAAATATTACATTTTTATGACGACGATAAACGCGCGGTATGTTCGAAATGGACTGGTGAAAAGTTACCACGGTCAAAACAAGGAAATAATCAAGGGCCAAAGAAACATAAACGCATCTATTATTTTATTCGTGGGTAAATCCAATCGCCGACCGTAAAACGAGTGTAAATCGAATTTTCAAATCGAGTTGTAAAAAAAAAATAATAATAAATAAATAAACCACTCAATATTGGAATCGTCGGACGAAACGTTAGGCATTACTCGGAAGAGCCAATATCAGCAGTGATATTTTTTTCGAGTAGTCCTTGAGATCTCGTTATTTATAACCTCTTATTCTCCAGATGCGTGCCGAACAATAAGTGTATTCGCAATGTTCAATATTGTGTCGACTCCGATTTTGGTATCCGGACAATTCACCGCAATTAATTCACCGCGCGACAATTCACCGCCAACATTTCACCGTATTTACAGTTCACCGCGTGTACAATTCACCGCACGACAATTCACCGCCAATCTGTTTCAATTCGTCGCGGCTATAATAAAACGTTTAAATGATTTAAAATGTTTGAACACAGTATCTGAAAAGCAATTTTCAGTTTATATCTGTATATTATTAAATGACGACATGGCATTTTTTATATGATGAGCCATTAAGTTTATTTTACTGATACAAATTGATTTCCTTATCGATTACATACGTTACTGTTATTGAATTATTGTGTCGGTATCGTCCAGTACGTGTATCATCGTTTAGTGTGCACGTGTGTCTACTACTCGACTATGAATAATATATCGTATATAAAAAGTGAACGGGGTAAAGACAAATTATTATTAAAAGGATATATTTATATACTTGAAAAACAAGGTTTAAACAAATTAATATGGAAGTGCGAAAATTATCAGAAGATAAAATGTAAAGGGCAGGGGCGTGCCTAGGGGGTGGTTTTGGGGGTTTAAACCACCCCCAAATTGACTTTTTAAATATTTTTCGTGGTAAAAATTGTATAATATTATTATATTATACATTACAGTCACGGTGAATATTATTAAAATTGTATTTATTTTTTTTTTTCATAATTCATCATACTGCCTAGTATTCACAATGAAGAACATTATGTAAAAATTTTGATTTCTAAAACTGTTTCATTATTATTATTATTATTATTATTATTATTATTATTATTATGATTATTACGATAATAATTATTTACAATTTATACCTACATGCCAATTTTATTATTTACAGTCATAAATTATAAGATTATGAGGTTAACTCTTATATTGCATTTTTAATATTTGACAATAGTATAAGAAGATTACTGGTTTTGATGTATACACTTTTAAACATTTATTTTATACCCAATTATTTTAATGATATAAATGTAAATTTAATACTTACGTCAAAAAAATGAACCACCCCCAAAACAAAATCCTGGGCACGCCCTTGGTAAAGGGCGTTTACATGTTTGTAAAGATGAAGTTATAAAAGAAATAGAACATAATCATGTGCCGGACTGTGCAAAAGTTGAAGTTTATAAAGCAATCAACCAATTAAAAGAAAAAGCAATCGACCCGATTTAAGTACACGTGCAGTTTTAGGTTCAATTTCGACATCTGTAAGTACACTTTTACTATATAATAGTTATACTATTCTATTTCAAAATACTATAAATTTTGTAGTTGACTTCTTCAGCAACAGCACATCTACCTAAATTAAGTTCTCTAAAACGAACAATTCGGCGGATAAGAAATGAGGAAGATACTTCACCACCTAACCCAAAATCACTAAGTGATTTAATAATTCCCCAAAAGTACCAATTGACGAACGGTGGACAACCATATTTGTTGTACGATAGTGGTCCAGGAGAAGATCGAATACTTTTATTTTCGACCCTAAGAAATTTACGTCTTATGGAAAACTGTAAACATTGGTATGCAGACGGAATATTTTCGACATCACCTTCATTGTTTACTCAAATATATACGGTAACTATTTTAAGTTATTTTTTTAATTTACATTTATAAAACGTTCTCTATATACATGATACAATTTTGTGCGATTACACTTACGATTGTTTACTTTGCACAATCTAACAGTCTGATAAGTAACTTTAATATCGTCATATTAAATTGCCTATGTAATTTTCCTGAAAACACGATCAATAGTACTTACATTATTAAAAAAAGCTAAAAATAACGTCATGAAATTACTATATAATGTGTATTCTATACTATGTAATAAATATGTAAATTACTATATTATTTTACAGATACATGGTATTCAGTACAGTAATGTTTTCCCATCAGTGTTTGCATTATTGCCTAATAAAAATGAATCTACTTATTGTCGCCTATTCGACGCATTGAAATCAATAAAACCTGAACTGAATCCGGACACAATTATGATTGATTTCGAGAAAGCTGCCATGAATGCCATCTCAAAAAAATTTCCACTTTCAAAAATTCGAGGTTGTTTTTTTCATTTTACACAGTCTGTTTGGAAACACGTTCAACAAGCTGGACTTCAACAAAAATATACTGAAGATTCAGAATTTGCTCTACAAATAAGAATGATGACCGCCCTTAGTTTTGTACCTGAAGATAATGTTGAACAGGCTTTCAATGATTTGATGGATACTAGTTACTACACAACACATGAAGAACTTTTAACTCCAATTGTTAATTATTTCGAAGACACGTGGATTGGACGAATGGACCGTAGGAGCAGGTGAAAGCCAGCCTTATTCCCGATAAATTTGTGGAACTGTTATGGTTATTTAGCAGAAAACATTCCAAGAACAAACAATTCTGTCGAAGGTTGGCATAACAGTTTTTCATCTACATTAAATGTAATTCATCCTAGTATTTGGAAGTGTATTGATGCGTTTAAAAAAGAAGAATCATTAAATAAAATCCACGTTGAACAGTTTATAGCCGGGCATTCTATGGGTGTTAAAAGAAAATATAAAGACTTTGCTGAAAGGTTGAAAAATGTGTGTGATGACTATCATAATAGAATAACAGAAGATTATTTAAGAGGAATAGCCCATAATTTTCAGTTAAATGTTTGATTAGATAGGTATGTAGGTAGTAATTTATTGTAATATAACTTTTTTGGACAAATTTATTAATATTATTATAATTTATGATATACGGAAATTATGTTATTTACTTATTAATATATTTTATTATAGCCGCGACGAATTGAAACCGCGGTGAATTGTACACGCGGTGAACTGTAAAACGGTGAAATGTTGGCGGTGAATTGTCGCGAGGAGAATTATCATGCGGTGAATTATCCGCGATCCCCGATTTTCGACGTCTATACAATAACAACGCGTACGTGTACACACAACACGCGGTCGAGTTCGAAAACAAAAATAAATCCCGATACTTCTCGAGAGCACTCGGACGATAATCCGAGGAGTGAGACGAAAAAAATTAAAAAAATGCGATTCGCACCGTCGAGCGGACGAAAGCGGAGTGTGGCGTGTTCAAAGGATAATATTATTGCGTGTTTCGAGTCTCGGGCTACCGCGGTTGTACGGCAAATAACGCGGAACGACGGGATTCGAGAGCCGCGACGGACGTCCATCAAACAAACGATTAATCAAACGACTACGTGCGCCGACGATGCTTATCAAACGATGAGAGTGCTAATTTTTATTTTTTTTTCTAAACGGAGTACCGACACTTTCTATACGTCGCCGGGGCATTTCGATAGCACACGTGTTGCTCGACAGAGAAGCGCAGCGCGTTGTTTCTTCGCCCGACTGAACCGAAATCCAACTGATCGTTCGGGGGGAAAAAAAGCATAATCGAATTATTGTTCGACCAACGCAGCATTTATTCGGAGCGATTACGTTCGGGACGGCACGTGCACGTGCGTGCGAAATATTTTATTCTAGAAAAATCCAAAACGTCTGTTCATCGTCTGTCTCGAAACCTTCTCTCGCGCGTTATTTCTCCGTGTGTTAACAACAATACGTGTACTCGAGCCGCGTCTGAGTTAAAAGAAAAATTAACGTGTGTGTGTGATGAGAAATAAAAAACAAACAAAAATAAACCAAGAAAAATCACTTCGAAACGCGGGTATATTAAATGGCTATTATTATTATAACAGTTCTCCCTGTACGCGTACCGCGAGAAACAATAGCAGCGTACTCGACCGGCGTTGTCTGTGACTCGACCTCTCGGAATATTAAGATTTATAAGATTTACGAACATTATGAATATCGTCCGTGTGCATATCGCGTAAACATTCTCGTTTGCACTGACACACATTGAATTCCTTTTGTGATGACTCGTCATGTGGTAATAACGGTGACACGCTATACCTGCGTACGTCCACTGTTATGCTTATTAAACGTTTTATTCCTACTCGGTCGTGTTCGTGCGAATCCGCAAGTATTCGTTCGTCCGTGTACTTAATCATCACGATCACACGCGCACAGTTGACACTACGTTTATTTTATCGTGAATACGTCTGTTTATTCGTGTTTGATTGCACGAGTTTACAACACATTCAACACAGCGTTGTTGTGAATTTCGGTGGGTACCAAATTCATTGGTATTGTCAAAATCCTCGACAGTTATTATAGATTGGTAAATAACGTAATACTTTCGGTATTCAGTCCCGCGATCCGTGAACTGTAGGCGCGTGCACGTTACGACCGATGAACGCACTTTATCGACGGAACAATCAATTTTTATCTATATTTCGTCGTGCTATTATAATTTATACACTCGTGAAATTGTCAACATCGGTGTACGTTTTTCTTTTTTCTTTACTTCTTTATTTTTTTTTTTCATCATACTACGACCATTAAAGTGTGTACAAATCACAACGTTACGTATCTTCAGACTATATCGTGCGTATTATAAATATCATAATACACAGTACACGCTTTAATATCGTGTTACACAAGAGTTTGCCAAAAAAAAAAAAAATAGATTAAGAATTCTCAGGGTGATTTTTCGACAGTACACATATTACGTACCTACGCATTGTTATTTATACGATTAAAGCACATATACGGTCAATTATTGTGTTCTGTACACGGCACATTTGAGTTTGGAACTTAATTGTCCGTGACCAATATGCCCTCCTCGCCCGTATCAAGGGCACACACACACACACACACACACACACACCGTGGACATAATAATATGTAATATTATTACATCAATCGACTCGGGGAATACGGCGTTTCGTATACATAACACGTGTAGATCGCAGTCGATATAGTTATCGTCGTACACAATGAGAACGAAATGCATTAACGAATAATTAGATCGGCCGAATCATATTATAATACTGACGACAAATCACCATATTGTTATTTATATGTATTACCTAACCTATACTTATGCAGACATACGAAATATACAATACGTCACAACAGTAATATCACACCATTGTCGTCCACAGAGAAAACCTCAGCCGCGTGTTGTTTTATGTGTGACATTCGCGAAACGCATTATTGTCGCGATATCACCATATTTTTATCATATTTATACCACCACGGTTTGGACGTATGTTGAAAATTCAATTTTTTCGGACTGCCGAGAACGACACGTATTTACGACTGGTCCCCGGGGGGGAATCGTCGTTCGCTTACGCGCGCGTACTAGGGTTAGGGACTAATTTTACGGACTCGCGTTCGTAAATAGGCACGAGAACGATTCGTACGTGCCCGCCCGGCTCGCACTGCGGACATAGTTGGCATTATTACCGTACGGTAGTGACGATGCGAGTGCACGTCACGCTATAACCAGTTGTATGCGAATAATTTATAGGACGGACGTGAATGTATTGTAAAAACGTGTACGGACAGAATGTAACTTATGTCTGTTATAGAGACTATTCGTTGAATTACAAACATCAATAATAATGATAATGCCTAGTAAATGATAAATAACGATCGCATTGACGATTCGGTCGGTATCCTAGTATCGAAAAAAGTTATGAAACATTAAACGCGTTTAGATTTGTCGGGAAAATTCGACGGATTTCGAATGGACAAAAATTCCTCCCAAAAGGATTATCAGCGAAATATGTGTGATTGGTATTTACGTATTGGATTTTAACGGTATACTGGTAATCGATGATAATACCTAATCGACATTATTGTTTGAAAACGAGTTATTTTTGTTTTTATTTTTTTATTTTTGTTTTTGTAATTATTTTTTTTTACGAAAACGTTAACACTAATGATCGCGAAGTTAATAATAAATTTAATACGAGTTTTGCATGTTGTTCAAAGTAAAAACACACTTTTAATACGTGACGGTTAATAACAAATTAGTTTTTCTGAAATATTTACAAGTCGCTGAGAAACACGTGCAATTCATCAAATCGATAGAGACACGGCATACACACGGGTACATACGAAATATGCGAAATAATTTTTTTATGGCTCTCGAACACAATTTGTCTCTGCCCCTCCGGTTTTGACTACAATAATAATAATTATAACACGCGTGAAACAGCTTTGATTTATTCATTTGGCCTCCGGGCCGGCGGGTTTTTATTTATTTTCAGCATAATATCGTTAGATGTAACAGATTGTGTACGGTAATGATAGGTTTTTCTCGGAACGGTAACGTTGTTGAAAAGTCGTTCCTTTGAGTATTTTTTTTTATTTTTTTATTTTTTTTTATTCATTTTGAATAAATGTGTGTTGGCGAGAAATTTCTAAAAAATTATCAAATAAAAATGTTGCTCGAAAACATTCCAGTGCTATAAAATAACAATTGACAATAATTATCATCAAAACCGGTTGATTCGTTTTCGAACCGGTGCGAATTAATGTCACGCGACAAATTGATAATATTTTATATTAATTATTAATACACGTCGTGTGTCGCGTACAGTAGTCGTCTAATGACATTTCGACCGATCACTTTTAATCGCGTGGACACGTGTACGCGGTATCTAGTCAATTGTTTTTAACAAGAATGAGTGATAAAAATTAAAAAAAAAAAAAACTAAAATAACCTACGACCGAAAACTCGATAAACCGCCGTAATACACAGTATATTATGATATAATCACAGTGGGTTTCGCAAACGAAAACGCAGCTATTATTTTTTTTTATTATTGTTTAACTGTCATCGTCGCTAAAACGACGACGACGGTGCGCGTTCTGTCGGACGACCGTCTTTTGAGTCGGTACTGCGTTTCGTGCGAGCTTTACAATGTATACGTCTTCCGTTCAAAACGTCTACGTTGGCTATTGTTGAATTCGGGCCCACACGTTGCGCGCCGCCGTCAAAACGGTATTATTATATTATTATTATTATTATTATCATGTGCCGTCGCGGCCGGTGTCGTTTCGTTTGCCGCGTGGTGGTAATAAAAATGTCGTGTGTGACGTTCGTTGCGCAACCGGAAACGTCCAATGCACACGAAAGTCGCGGACGGCGGCCACGGGCGTATACGCAGCGCGCGCGATCCGATATCTTTGCGATAGATTTATTCTCATGTCACATGCGCGGCTAAAGGCTGCGATCTGCGAACGGAAACGAATCGTGTGTTCCGTATAAAGAACACGGCTAGCGCGTGAAAGCAAGTGCGTGTAAGCGAACGCGTGGTACGTCGACAGCCCCCCCCCCAAGTGTCTTTTGGTCCAGGCTGCACGGGAGACTGCTCGGGTCTAAACTCTCGGTGCTATAATAAATATTTTATTAGCAATGAAAGAAAAAAATTAAAAATTAAAAAATCTCAGTTAGAAAGCAGTTGTATTGATCACTTGAGTGGGAACCACAATAATACAAATGTACTTCTACATAATATACTCACATACGTGTCTACTACAATGTAAGTGTGAGTGAGTGAGTGTGTGTGTGTGTGTGTGTGTGTGTGTGTGTGTGTGTGTGTGTGTGTGTACGTGAGAGAGTTTGCGTGTGTTGTGTATGTGCGTGCGTGTGCGTGCGATAAACGTATAAACACCCAGCAGAAAGGGTTGACCTCGCACGAGTCAATTATGCGGACCATAAAAGGCACTATATTCGGAGGCTGCAGGTTTATGTGTAACGCTGATGACTGTTGTAGTATATATAATATATATATAACAATACTCATACACGTACACACACACACACACACACACACACACACACACACACACACACTATAGACACTAATACATCGTATACAGCGTGCTCATATTCAATGAAAGCGAATGGTTATTAAAAATACGTATACAGAGCGAGTTATTTTTTTTTGTTTGCACATTTTTTTTCTTTACGATTATTTCATAACTATATTTTGTTAACTTGCTTATCTAGCACCTACCAGTTTTAGTTTTTGAAGAAGGCATATTTTTCCCATTTCGTACAAATTTATAGGTAAGTAATCAATGTGTTGAGTTAAGCGATCAAACAAAGGACCCTCTACAAAATGTCTTTACGATTTTCTGATTCTATATAAACTTAATATGCTTAAATAATTATTGAATTGACTGCCGAATCCTTAAGTAAATTGAAATTTTCAAACAAAATATTTTCTCTAGAATGTAACTGAGAATAGCAATCGTGATTTAAATTCATACAATGGTTTGTTCTCTGAAAAATCAGAAGAATGAAAGAATGTTTCAAATTATAAATCGAATGCAAATTGAAAATACAAAAATCGATTGCGAAATTGAGTCTTTCCGTGGACTATTATTTCAAAAATCAATTTATACCTATTCGATTTTCGTCTACAGAGGCATGAAAGGTAATTTATGCAACGGTAGAAAACGTTTTGGAAAATATAATATAATATGTACAGTGGATCGTAATCGTATCGAAAACCGGTTTGTCACTTCGACGTACATTCTTAACCACAAATGTAAGTACGGTATAATATACTACGGTTTAATTTTTGAAAATATTTTATTTTTGCGAAAACAAAGTGTTTACGATATTCAAATCGAACCACTTATAGAAAGTCAGTGGGCGTTCACTCGTTCATATACCCAAATATAGGTACAACACATCCGTCCCATCGATTATTCCGTCCGTAATACGTCGTTTGCGTAATCCGAGTTGCGGTCAATATTTGTCGCGACAATCGTCCTCAAAGTTATTATTCCGTTTCATTACATAAATCTATAGATAACAAGATACGAACATCAAAGAAAACAGTCTTACGTTCGTGCACGTGAACACGAGTGTCGCAATGAATTATGATAATGAAACGTGACAATTTTATCGAACTCCGTATAAAATTACCAATCGTACGATAAAAACGTCGAAACAAAATCCGATCTTTAGTAAACATTTATGTCTCCTAATTAGTACGTATTCGTGAGTATAAGCTGAATCATAATTTTAAAAACAGCACACATCAACAGGTGTTCATTATTTTATGCCATACTTTATTTTAAACAATGATAACGTTGATTTCAGACACTTTAAACTAACGGGGTTTTCGCTTAAGCTCTCATAATATTACGCGTGGAGAAATTCAAAACGCCGAACGATTTGAGAAGAACTCGCTTAAGACCTATTCTAGTCAATGTAAAAAGCTCGATTTTTTTCACGTTCACGGATAAGACGCTCTTTTGTTCGACAGACAACGATAAACATTATAGTAATATTGCGTTATAATAAAAAATAGAAATTCTACTCTATTACTCGTACTCGTCGAATTTATCGTTTTATTATGTACCTGTTCAATTATGTTCTGCAATAAAAAAAAAAAAGTATTAGCTGGTAACTGGTAGATTATGTTCAGTAGTAATAAAAATAATGATATGAAATCAATAAATAAAATCGATATTCTAACCGCCGAGGTTTTTTTTTCCATCGTGAGACTCTTACCCGTTCGAGACGTTCTATCGAGCAGGTCGAAACCAGTGAAACAATCGAAGAGCGCGTCTTCAACGAGTTTTTTCTCTGAACACCGAACGATTTCGGAAAAATAAAGCGTTCCGTACGCGCAGACTTATCCGTCTCGCGGGTGGAATCCACGGACTTCACGTACCTACACGGCTACTCGTCATACACGATTTTACGTAACATTGACCTTACGCGATACGTTCGCCGAGCACAAAACGGTACATTATCATGACGGTGCTCGGCGGCGCACGCGAAATAATAATTGTAGGCTGCCGATTTGGTCGATTCGGAAAGTAGCACTTAGACCGCGTGCAGCCGATTCCATTTATACACGTACTATATTATATTAACGCAGGTATATAATATACCGTATGGGTTTCACGGAAGGACCTGATCTACGATTCCCGAGGCCTGGGACGAGATAAAAACGCCGGCCAGTTGTGACGGACATCGTGAACCGACAAAAACGTGCGAATATCAATGACCGGTCGAACATGCAAATCGTACAGTGTTACGAGTTCTCTACGATTTTTTACAATTTTTTTTTTCCGTTTACTATTTTGTTTTGTTTTTTTTTTGTTTGCGGCTTTTCGTTTTGCGTGACGTGCTCAAAATCAACGCTGATTTTCGATTCGAATCCAGCGAGTGAGCCCCGTCAAATATCCACGTCGGGTCCAGGGCGACGTGGGTGGTTTGGGCGTTCGTCGGAAATCACGGTCACCGCGCCGATGTTTTCGCGGACGCTGTTGTATAAATCGACGTGCACATAACGCGGTCGATACGACGAGTCTGGTTTGCGAACGAGTCGTTTACGCTTTTTTTTTTTGTTACTTTTTTCACTTTTTTTCCACGCTCAACGGTCAGCGGACGGCGAAGCGCCTGTGTGGCGACCGTTGCTTTACATGACGGCCAGTCTCGACTCTCGACGTCCTATATACGGTCGGGGCGGAGAACACGACACGATGTACGGTACCCGATGTACGTGTATTCACGTCATTCTGTATACACGTAAATCTAGTCATAAGTACTGCGAAAAAATCGCACGGGCATACAACAAATTTATATATTATATAGGTTACTGCAACGGTCTCGTGTTGTCGGCGTTATTTAATGAGTATTAATAGGTACTGGTGAGGTAATAAAATAACACCTATGAAAAATATTATCGTTTACCGGAGATACGCTTTATGGACGATTTCGAGTAGAATAACGTTGTTATTCGTTAGTATTGAACGCACGATGTCGCGATTAATGCACACTGGTAAATGCGCAAACGTGACCGAATTCGAATAAAGTAGACATATACAATTTATCGTCGTTCAAATTGTTTTTTCCGTCTTCGATACAACTTTACTCTCTTGCACGTGTTGAGTAACTGAAACACGTAACGTTCATATCGAATTTAGATGAATTTTTTTTTTTTTTTTTGAAAGTGACTACAGCTGGTCGTGTTATTACCACGTGTTGATAAATCGACATTTTTTTTTTTTTTAACTATCTCGCCTATAGCCTGTAGACAACGGTGTATAATATCAAACATACGTAACAACTGTGGTCCGGACCATTAACGGTCGATGGCGTCAAACGGGTCGTGTCCCGCTCGAGGAAATCGTTACCCCGCGCACACGCGATAAATCACTGTAGGTAGTCATTTTATATAAATCCGAGTGAAATAAATTAAGCGCCAGCTACTTTCATACGCACATCAACGTTTATCTATATTTCCCCATTTCTGATGATACCCGTCGAATTGTGACGCGACCGAATACATTTTTTAGAAATCTCCGAAAATCAAATCACTTTTGTAGATCGAAAAACTGATCACCATTTGGGGTCTACTCGGAGTTGCTTTCCTCCCATGACGGTCTCTCATTAGGGGCATACTATTACGACGATAAAGAATCACGTCAAGGCGATTGGAACAAATCAGCAAGTATACAAAACTTAGTAAAAAAAGAAGTGGATTTATATGCACACTTAATTAATTTTTAATGAATAAGAAAGGAAAAAAGTGAAGTCACATGTATAAAACACAAAATCATTTAACGTTCTATCAATTAAAACTCAGACATTTTATGCTACGTAGTTTTGCACGTTAATCCAGCTTTTTGCTTAATCGTACAATACATTTTTATACTTTATTTCAGAAAAAGCATAACTTTATATTTTCAATTTTATCGATTCATTATTGGAAATTTTTATGTAAAATTGGGATCGACAATATGGCTGAGCATTTTATAAAGTGTCGACAATAGTTAAGTAAATTACATAATCTGTGCAATGTTTTTCAATTCAATATACACAATATAGACAATTTTTTATTATTTAAAACTCACTTTAGGTCCGCAGATTATCACAACACCAAAAAATTAATATTGCTATAGTTTTATGACAATTATTTATTTTGTAAAATATAACCCAAGAAATTATTAGATATTTTCTGTGAATCAAATTTAAAACATAATTCATTTTAACTCTAAAAGTAAAGCTGATGCATAAAATATCTGAACTCGAAAAGAAAATCAGTGTACAATGTACATCCAACTTGTTCAGTGGATACTATCAAAGAAATTTACCAAGAAATGTTACTCGTACAACATTAATACATAGAACATTTGTTTTTAGGTCATTCAAAAAAAAACAAAACTCCTATGAGGGGTTTTCACAGTGTCAAAAGGTATTGTGCTTGGATAATACTCACTTTTACGTCCATAACAATATTGTGATAAACAGTGTTTTAAATACGCTTAGCCTGAAATTTACGGGCTTTGTGTGTGTGTGTGTGTGTGTTATGTGAAATGTCTAGTCATTATGTATAACGACCGGATCGTACACTTTGAATATTTCATTGTCGTCCAGGGCGTGTACGAAAATCGAGATATTCTTTATGGCGTCTGTTAATCAACGATGTAGTTTTAGCCGACGATTGTGGCGCGTATCGATAAAATACGATAGACATCGTCGAGTCACGACCGCGACGACACGTGGACCGGTCGATTTTGCGGCGACGGCGACGAGGTAAACCTAAAGCCGCCGTCGACAAAAGTAAACGGGAATCGAAAAAAAAAACGGTAAAAATCGAAACGATAACAGTACGACGACTTCGTATTGTTCAAAAACGACTTTCCTGTGAGAATCGGTCGCTGAGATGACGTCACTTACGCGCCATCCTATGTTTTCGCGAACGGGTACCGATTTCGCAGACGCGGACGAGTTTAACCTGTATTCTTTTGCATTTTTAATACAGGACGTCTGTTAAAGAAAACAATCTTTTATACGTGAATACATTTATATATATGTTTGCACACGTAGATACTAGATACACCGATTTTCGATCGGCCGACGGACAAGTTTCCGTCGCTCCTTGTTACAATATATTATTATAGTGAAAAAATAAATAATAGTATCGTGCGTTTATGTATTATTATAATGTGTGTATGTGTGTGTGTGTGTGTGTGTGTGTGTGTGTGTGTGTGTGTGTGTGTGTGTGTGTGTGTGTGTGTGTGTGTGTGAGTTTTGTACGCGTAAATAGCATTTAATATTATATCATAGTGGAAAAGACACGGTCGGAGGCACAACGCTACTATGCACGTGTATACGAACGATTCGGATAGTTAACCGTAATGTGCAATTAGATAAATCCGGGTAAAAATCTCATTGAAAAAAAATAAAATAAAAAAATAAGAAAACAAAACCACTCTGCAATTACAAACGTATCACTAATTTAAATATAATAACACGGATTACCGTACTCGTCGTACAGTAGGTGCACGCGGCGCACATATATATATATATATATATATAATAATACCACGTGTACCCGGTGTCCGAGTGTACGGCTGACGTCTCAAGGGTCACGGCACCGTGAGTATAGTTGTTTCTAACCCGCGTACTAACGATTAAGAGTCGACGGTCGGCGGTGAGAGACGTGTGGACGACATATCGTTTACGTTCGACGACTGTGACGACGAATCGAGAAAATAGACAGTGTTTTTATCATAAAGTTTGTACGGCGCGCAAGTCGACAGACCGTATACGCGATGAGTTTATATCATTGGTGCCCAACCCGTGGCCCGCAAAGGTATTCTATATGGCTTTATATCCCTTTACGAATTTTCTAAAATAAAAACAATAAAAAAAAAAGTGAAATAATTACAGAATATTTTTTCTATTAATTTATGAATTTTTTTAAATAAATATTTCAAAAATACAATAATAATGATAATGTTAAAACTAAAAACTATATAAAAATGTCTTACACTTATTTTTAATGTGAAATTTGAGCTTGTATTTTTTTAATTGAAAATTAAAAATTTGGTTGAAATTTAAATGTTCATATCCTCAAAGTTGATCAAATTAATGTGTACCTACGAACTGTACCTCAATCCATAATCTTTTCAGTAGTCAATAAAAGGTATGAAAACAAGTCTAATACGTAAAATTATTTTCGTACTTTTGTACTTTGTGGCCCACTTGAAAATAATTGTTTACCAAAGTGGCCCACCGAAGAAAAAGGTTGGGCATCACTGGTTTATATTAACGTTCACGGGTTACGTTCGTCGTAAATGGTATACTAAATTATTACTTACGTCATAATAATAATCGTACGAGGCGGCTTCGTTGTCCGAGATAAATTTTTTCCGGTCCGCGATAAACGTTCGCGATCGTATAGGTGCTATTATTATTACAACGTGTACACTCGAAAAGCGACTTTTATTTGTGTTTTTTTTGTTTTTGTTTTTTTTTTTTTTTGCTACTTTGTGTCGTCGTTCTATACGATTTTAAGTGCGGTGTTTACGCGTATTATATTTAAATCGTGTTATTGTTTCGTTCGAACACGTCGTTTTTCGCACCGGACGACGGATTTTCGAAAACGCTTCTACGCGTTCCAGTTCTCACCGGAAAAATAAAAATATTTCATAGGCTCCAGTAGATTATAGTATACGTTATCAGAAAAAAAAATAATAATAATAAAAGAAAAGGGAAAAGAAATTTGACTCGTACCTATCTAATGTTCTTTTTTTTTTTTTTATCACGCGATCGTTAACGTTACTTGAACTCTTGTCGCGAGTGAAAAACCAAAAAATAAATGCCGATGTGACGTGTCTTAAAACGACAGTCGATGCGATTCGACGCTATTGTAATGGTATCGCTTTTGACGGCGCTTAACGTTTTTATTACGCATAATTGTAGCACAGAAGCTCAAAAAGCTATTGACGAACTATATCAACACTGCGGTCGGTAAAATAAGTCGATTTTATTACCTAAGATTAATTATGATCCGTGTACCCGAGTAAAAGTCGCATTTCACTTAGTTTGATTATTGTGTTTTCACATTGACTTATTCTTTTGGCGTATGTTTTTTGAAATTATCCACAGTATTTTAAAGATTATTTTTGTTTTGTATTCGGAATAAGTGTTCGAATAAATGGTATAAAACGCATTAAAATTATGTTTTCGAACATTTAGCAAAACAATATATTCGAAATACAATTTTGAATTGTTGAAAAATTATTCAGATAAGTAATTTGAAAATATTCATTTTATTTATTTATTTTTTTTTTTTTATCTAATGTGCAATTTTGTGTTAGTTAAAATAATTTTCATGAATGTAAAAAGTTTTTATGGCCGTACTTTCATATTTTTTTTTTCTAGATTTTGGTGAAATTCTAATTTGTACAGTAATAAAATTTTAAGTTCCTAAAGCTAACAAAAACCAACAAAAAGTAACCTAACAAAAAGTTAATAAAAATGATGTTAGCTTAACTCGTGAACAACATCCTTCCCTTATACGTTTTAATCATTACAGTAAAGTTGAACAAAATGAAAAATACATTTTTATTTTTATTATAATATTCAGATCTTAGTTTAGACACTGTGAGCACTATTGTTATCCAGTCTACACGACGAATGGTACGTTGTGTTTACGAATGCGATCGAGATATGTCATGAATGAATTTGTGAATTAACAAAATCAATAGAAACCTCAAAAAAAAAAAAAAAATAAATAAATTAGAATAAAATATTCTCCTAAACACAATTGTAATTTTTAATTAAATTACTATACATTGCAATACAACTAGAATATGTATATCGCACGAATTTGTTTGTTGTAGAGTATTTATTAATTGAAGTGTTATTGTTCTGATTAAAAATAAAAATACTTACAAAGTGCTAATCATTTTACTAGACACCAAAATACTTAATACAGATTATGTGTTGTTCATTTTTATTTTTGGATTAAAACTCGTATACTAATAGTGATACGCAATAAAATTATTTAATTGAATAAATTAATATGAAAATTAAGACGATCGATACATCTTTTAATTTTTATTTTTTTCTTATCTATATTTACTTTGAAATTGTAATACGATGCCAATTTAATCTGTACACATTAAGCCGTATTATTTTAATATCATTCAAATATTTTTTTATCCGTGATCGCAACTACATTTCCTTTTTAGGAGTACATCTACTAAATTTCCATTTGTTTCAACTTACAGAGTATTAAATTACTCCGAGTGTGTCAAAATCAATTTAATTAGTTCACTCTAATCAATCAACTTATAAATACTATTAATTAATTTATCTCAGTATTTATCTTAGGTATTCGTACAACTAATAAGTAATTAATTTATATATTAAGTATATCATATACGGTTGATTTAGACTTACCCACAAGTGCATATTTCACAGATGCATTGTTCCTTGTACACGTTTGTAACGACTTCTTTTTGCTTTTTCGTCGTTCTGTTCGTCTTGTCCTCTCTGTTGTCTTGGACTTTCTTCGACGATGATATGCGATTTTCGTAATTCTCCGTAATGCCTTTTACGACCGATTTCTCGACCACCGCCGCAGAGGTCACTCTGTTCTCTATCACTTCGGCGTGGTTTGAGACGGACACGAAGTCGGCCACGTCTCGCGCGACCGTTGTACTTTGGTAATCTCTACTTCTCGTCGGCCTCTCGGGATAGTATTCGGACGTGTTGGACGTGATCTGGAAGTCTTGCACGACAGACTGTTCGGAAAACTGACGAGATTCGATGTAAGACTCCTCGGACACGTCGTAGAACACGTCGTGGGTCGTCTGGGTTTCGGTGACGTAGTCGTCGTCGAAACGTATAATGTCGGTAGTCGTTTTATCGGAAACGACATTTTTCGGTTTTCGGGGCTTTTTCTCCGGGCCCTTAGTGCTTTTTACTATTTTCCCACCGACCATTGTCACACTCGCGTCCTGGCTGGTTTCGAAGGACTTTCTCACTTCGCTGTTCGACGACTCGAAAGAATCGTCCACAATGTAAGTAGTATTCAAAATCTGTGAAGTAGTACTGAAGTCCGTACGGTCGACGTTTTTATTGGTACTCAAAATATTGGATTTAGATATATTTTTAAGGACCACTTGAGACGGCTCTTTGAACGTTTTAATCAATTTTCCTCCGACCATGCGTACGGATAAGCCTTCTTCGTCCACGTTGTCGACGGGTTTTTGCGATTTGGGCTTGTCTTTTTTGTCCGCCGGCTGTTTCTTCGGTTTTCGGTCGTCCGGACGACTAGTCGTTTTGTAAACGGTACTTGACGTTTTCGAATCGGACCGATCTGTCGCTCCGAACGTGTTAGAAAATGATGTGTGTTCGTTTGTAACGTACGACGTTGACGACACTGTGTCACTTAAAATATCAGTTGTAATATCGCTTAATTTGGAATGATCGATACTGGTCATTTTAGTCGTAGTCGGTTCTTTAAACGATTTAATTAACTTTCCACCGACCATGCGTACCGATAGGCCTTCTTCGTCGACGTTATCAACTGGTTTCCGCGGTTTGGGCTCATCTCTTTTGTCCGTCGGTTGCTTCGTATGATTTTTTTTGTCATCGGGTCGGTCTGTAGTCTTGTGAACAGAATCAGGCGTTTTTGAATCAGACTGGTCCGTCTTCCTCAATGAGCTCGTAAACGAAGACTGTTCGTTTGTAACGAACGATGTTGACGAAGTGACATCATTCGATGAGATATCCGTAGAAATAATATTGCTCGGCTTAGAGTGATCGGTGGTAGTTTTCTTAGACGGAGTCGGTTCTTTAAATGATTTGATTAATTTTCCCCCGACCATACGTACAGACAAGCCTTCCTCGTCAACTTTATCGACAGTCGTCTGAGATTTGGGCTTATCATTTTTGTCAACTGGCTGTTTCTTTTGTTTCGGTCCTTCGGGGTGGTCTGTAATTTTAGTTGTAGTTCCAGAAACTTTTGACGCTTTGACTTTTGATTGATCCGTGTCTTCGAACGAACTCGAAAATGACGTTTGTTCGTTTGTGGTAAACGACGTTGAAGTCGTGATGTCAGTAGATGAAATGTCATTTGACGTATTGCTCGAATAAGAAACGTCACGAACGTTTTGTTTAGTAGTGGTGGGTTCTTTAAACGATTTAATTAATTTTCCACCGACCATGCGTACAGATAAACCTTCTTCGTCAACATTATCGACAGTCGTTTGAGATTTGGGCTTATCATTTTTGTCAACTGGCTGTTTCTTTTGTTTCGGTCCTTCGGGGTGGTCTGTAATTTTAGTTGTAGTTCCAGAAACTTTCGACGCTTTGACTTTTGATTGATCCGTGTCTTCGAACGAACTCGAAAATGACGTTTGTTCGTTTGTGGTAAACGACGTTGAAGTCGTGATGTCAGTAGATGAAATGTCATTTGACGTATTGCTCGAATAAGAAACGTCATGAACGTTTTGTTTGGAAGTGGTGGGTTCTTTAAAGGATTTAATTAATTTTCCGCCGACCATGCGTACAGACAAACCTTCTTCGTCAACATTATCGACCGTTTTCTGAGATTTTGATTTATCTTTTTTGGTATCGGGTTGTTTTTTGGTCTTGGGTTCATTTTGTTGATCGGTTGTTTTGTAAGTGTTATCTGAAGCTTTCGAAGTTTTTAATTTTGATTGGTCCGTTTCTTCAAACGAACTCGAAAATATTTGTTCGTTTGAAGTGAACGATGTTGAAGTCGTTACATCAGTAGATGAAACGTCATTTGACGTATTGCTCGAATAAGAAACTTCACGCAAGTTTTGTTTAGAAGTGGATGGTTCTTTAAATGATTTAATCAATTTTCCACCGACCACGCGAACTGAAAGGCCTTCTTCGTCAACATTGTCTGTTGTTGTTTGAGATTTTGGTTTACCTTTTTTGTCCGTCGGTGTTTTCGAATTTATTTGGTCATCTGGCCTACTTGAAGTTTTATACACAGATTTCGACGTTTTTGAATTAGACTGATCCAACTCTCCTAAAGAGCTTGAAAACGAAGACTGTTCGTTTGTGATGAACGATGTAGACGACGTGACATCACTTGACGAGATATCTGTAGTCGAAATATTGCTCGACTTAGAAGTGTCTTTTTCGGCCTTCTTGGACGGCGATGGTTCCTTAAATGATTTTATTAATTTTCCGCCGACCATGCGCACTGATAGGCCTTCCTCGTCAACATTTTCAACTGCTGTTTTAGATTTTGGTTTATCTTTTTTATCAGTCGGTTGTTTCTTATTTTTCGATTCCTCTGAGGCATATTGAACAGAGCCAGACGTTTTTGAATTAGATTTATCTGTTTCTCCAAACGAATTCGAAAATGACTTTTGTTCACTATTGATAAATGACGACGAAGTAGTCACTTCATCGTTGGTTGAAATATTTTCCCTGGTAGAAAAGTTCAATAAATTTTTACTCGACTCTGTGGATTCTTTAGATGATTTGAATAATTTTTTATCGTCTACACTCAATGAAGAATTGTTATCAACAACTACGTCAAAAGTAGATTGTGATTTAAATGTATTCGATTTATCATTATCATATTTATCTTTCTTTGGTTCGAGTCGTTTTTCTGCTGATGTTTGATATGTTTTATCAGAGGTTTTCGACGCTTTTTCATTTGATTTATTGGTTTCTTCGGCTGAACTCGAGACCGAAGACTGTTCTTTTGAAATATAAATCGACGACGATGTGATATCTGTTGATGAAATGTCAGTAGAAGACGTTTTATCTGACTTAGTGTGAGCAATATTATTTTTCTTGGTCGATGTTGGTTCCTTGAACGATTTAATCAACTTTCCGCCAACCATACGTACTGATAAGCCTTCTTCGTCAACATTGTCAATAGTTGATTGAGATTTGGGCTTATCTGTTTTGTCGCCTGGTTGTTTTTTGTTTTTGAGTTCGCTCTGTTGGTCTGTTGTTTTAGAAGTTTTATCTACAACTTTTGAAGTTTTAAATTTCGATTGATCAGAATCTTCAAATGAACTCGAAAACGACGTTTGTTCATTGGTGGTGTATGATGTTGAAGTCGTTATGTCTGTAGACGAAATATCGTTTGACGAATTGCTCGAATAAGAAACGTCACGCACGTTTTGTTTAGAAGTGGACGGTTCTTTAAACGATTTAACTAATTTCCCGCCGACCACGCGTACGGAAAGACCATCCTCTTCAATGTTGGCACTTGTAGTATGTGATTTTGACGTATCTTTTTTGTCCGTCAGTGACTTTTTATTTTGTTGGTCGTCTGGTCGACTGGTAGTTTTGAAAACGGAACTTGATGTTTTCAAGTCAGACTGACCTGTCCCTCCAGACGAGCTCGAAAACGTAGTTTGTTCGTTCGTAACGACCGATGTTGACGTTACGTCATTACTCGATGAAGTATCCGTAGTTAAAATATTGCTTGACTTGGAATGATCAGTGATTGTTCTTTTAGACGGAGTAGGTTCTTTAAATGATTTAATCAATTTTCCACCTACCATTCGCACGGACAAGCCTTCTTCGTCAACGTTTTCAACAGTCGAGGAACTTGGTTTATTTTTGTTGTCGGATGGTTCTTTCTTATTTTTTTGATCGTTTGCTCGGTCTGTTGTTTGATAAATCGTATTAGACGTTTTTGAAGTTTTCGAATTTGATTGATCCGTTGCGCCTAATGAACTCGAAAAAGAAGTTTGTTCATTTGTTGTAAACGACGACGACGTTGTGATATCACTTGAAGAAATATCAGTAGTTGAAATATCACTCGATTTCGAAAGGTCGTTAATATTTCTCTTGGACGGCGTCGGTTCTTTAAACGATTTAATGAGTTTTCCGCCGACCATACGTACCGAAAGACCTTCGTCCAGTGCTGTTTCAACAGTTGTCTGAGATGTGAACTTGTCTGTTTTGTCTGCCACTTGATTTTTATTCGTTTTGTCATCTGATCGGCTTGCGATTTGATGAACCGATTTGGACGTATTTGAATTCGATTGATCTGTTTCCCCGAATGAACTTGAAAACGAAATCTGTTCATTTGTTATAAACGACGTCGAAGACGTTATATCACTTGATGAAATGTCAGTAGAAGAGATTTTGCCCGACTTGAAAAGGTCAACGTCGTTTTTCTTAGGCGTTGTTTGTTCCTGAAACGATTTTATTAATTTCCCCCCAACCACACGCACTGACAGGCCTTTTTCGTCAACGTTATCGACTTTTGTTTGAGATTCAGATTTATATTTTTTGCTACTCGACTCGTTTTCGTCTTTTCGTTCACCGTGTTGACCGGTTGTTTTGTAGGTGGCATAATCCGAGACGTTTGATGTTTTCGAATCCGATTGACCCGTCCCTTCGAATGAGCTGGAAAATGACTTTTGTTCGCTCGCAGAAAACGACGTTGAAGTAGTTACGTCCGTAGAGGAAATGTCGTTTGACGTATTGTCGGAATAAGAAACGTCCGTGCGCACGTTTTGTTTAGAAGTCGACGGTTCTTTAAACGATTTAATCAATTTTCCGCCGACCATACGAACCGAAAGGCCCTCTTCGTCTACGTTATCAATAGTTGTTTGAGATCTGGATTTATCCGTACCGACATTTTTTTGATTTTTGTTTTTCGGTCCGTCTGCACGATCTGTGTTTCGATAAAAAGCACTGGACGTTTTGGAATCCGATCGATCTGTTTCATCGTGTGAACTGGAAAACGACGTTTGTTCACTCGCAACGAACGACGTCGAAACGTCGACAGACGAAACATCACCCGTTGAAGCGATGTCCGTAGAGGAAACAACGTCTGACGCGTATTGTCTAGAACCGGTCGGTTCCCTGAACGATTTAATTAATTTCCCGCCGACCATGCGCACCGCGAGACCTTCGCTTTCGACTTTTTCGATCGTGTTTCGCGAGTCGAACACTCTCGTAGCGTTTTGCCGATGCGACGTGTCGTCGGCGACACCGGAGCCGTCGAAAACGGTCGCGGCGCTCGCGTCGCCGGCCGGCAACGTTATCTCGTCGATTTCTCGGTTCGATCTGGAAAATATCGGTATGTACTTATGTGCGACGAACGTTTCCGCGTCGTGTCCGTTCTCGTTGTCCGCAGACGCGTTCCGCTCGGTCGTTTCCGTCACGTCCGTGCTCGACTCTTCGGTTATTTCCACCCCTAGTACAGAGTCCGACACATGGTCCGGATGCCGTCCCGTTTTCGGCGCGTTGAACTGTTTTATCAACTTTCCTCCGACCATCCTCACGGTCAGACCCGAACTCCCGGTCTCCCGGTCGTCGTCGACCGTCTCTTTGGCGCGTTCGATCCGCCGCGACGTCTCGTTCGTTTCGGACGCGGACGCGTTTCGGTCCGTCGCCGTCGACGACCGGTCGTCTCCGGCCCCGGAGTTTTTCAACTCGAACGTCTGCGAGCCGCCGTCTCGTTGGCGAATCGAAAACTCGCTCGTCTCGACGACCGTCTGTTTGGACTCTCTGCTGCTGCTGCTGACCACGGCGCTGCTGCTGCGCTCCTCGGACGTCACCGAGGCGGCGGACGACGCGCGCACGACGAGCGGTCGGTCGGTCGATGACGACGACGACGACGACGGGATCGGCCGCACCGCAGAGTCGGGACCGCCGTTTTCGGCCACTGCGCCCGCGAACGACGTCCGGTCCGCGTGCTCGGCCCGGCTGACGGACGAGTCCGCGACGCTCGACTCCTGGACCGCGGTCTCCGTGGTCGACTGCGGCGCGTCGTCCACCGTCTCCACGGTGGTGCGCACGTTGCCGTCCCGGTCCACCGTGGTCACGGTCCTGACGCTCTTGCCGGTCACCGTTTTCGTGACGGACGACGAGCTCAGCGACTTGGACACGGACGACGTGGACACCGACTCGGCCGCCTGTCTGGACACGACGCCTTTGACCAGCGTCTTCTTGGACGTCTGCGGCGTCGAGCTGCGGCCTTTGCCGCTCACGTTCGACGGCTGTTCGCTGGCCACTTTGCTGCTGAACGTTTGCTTCGACGCCACTTCCGCGGACGAGACTTCCGCCCCCGGGTCAATAATAATCGTGTTCCCACTTACCTCGGTCTCTTTCGCGGCGCGTTTTTTCGTCGGGTCTTTGGTCTTCTTCGTCGACTTGAACATTTTGGAGGGTTTTTTTTTTCGTTTTTTTTCTTTTCTTATTACCGGTGACTTTTTTTTTTATTCGAGACGAAAAGATAATAATAAAAAAAAAAATCGAATTGATTAACTAACGAATAAATAAAATAATTATTATTATTGCACGAATAGATGAGAAAAAATCCCGTCGCACGTTATGACGATCGCACGTAGTAAAAAAAAAAAAAATGTAAATAAATATTACAAAAAAAAAAAAATTAAATAAACAAAACAATAAACTAGTAACAATAGAACGAATGAGTACAGCGTTGTTTGACTACTGACAGAGCCGCAGAGGAGAATCTCGCCGAACGCTCGGCTTCGTGAATTGAAGAGGTGGTCCCCCCCGTACGCCTTCACAAACCTCCGCAACATTAATGCAACTCTCTTAAACCAGTTTCGTCCTACACAGACTATGACAATTTTTCGTCTTACTCATCGCCGCAAGTTGTTCGGCGCGTGCGTGCGTGTGTGCTCACTTGTTTATTATTTCGTATCGAAAAAAAATAAACATATAAAAAGTACAACCAACTTAAATAATTCCTTAATATAGACATTGTTGTTTTCGTTTAAAGGTATCACGCGGTGTTCGCCAATCAATATTTCAACGCGTATACTCATTCGATATCGTACTAATAACATTTTTAAATTACACATTTTTTTTTTTTTAGTAGTTCCATGCGACGACGACCCGAGTCCAATCGCGTGTGTTTATTAATAGAATTTATTTTCAAAGGCAAACTTTCGTTTGATCTGTAAAAAAATAATAATAATAATAATAATTTACCGATTGTACATTTGAGAAATTAAAGGCGTTAGACGCTTTGAAAACTCGGAAAAAAAAACAAAAAGACAATTAATTCCGATATTATGGACGCGCGTAGAAGAAATACGCAGTAGCCGTATAACATATTGTGCACAGATATGTAAACAATCCCGTGCACAAATCGCTATAATTTCCTGGTACTTGTTAGCCGTTCGTCTTGATAACCATAATAGGCCATTATTTTATTAGTCGGTTGCATTATGACAGCTATCGCAGAAATAGCCGTAAATCGCTCACCGCCGCCGTTTAGGAGTTCCAACGGAGAAAAACGTAAGCGTAAAACAATACTCGAAAATATAATACACAAATCGTGCGTTTACGCTAACGTGTTATTATGAGCATGCACGTCGGTATTATTAGGTGAACAACGTGTAATCATCATGCTGTGCTCGGCGGTGGTGTAATTGTATTCTGTTCGTATGAAAAAATAATAAAAAAATAATGTTATTTTCTTTTTCAATCGCGAATACAATATTTGAATTCCGATTAACATCCACCGGACACAGCGGAGTTATGGAATTTTAGCGTTTGAGTTATTTCATATTTGCCGACGATTCTCCACAGCCGGTTTGAACATGAATATTTCACACACAACGTTTAAAATTAACGTCGTAAATGACATACCGACCAGTGCAGTACCTGTCTGACCGATGACCAAAGTGATATAAATAGTTAGCAAAACAATAAAAAAAAATGTTGATAATAAACAGATAACCGGGTACTTTATTTTTTATGGTTCCTACGAAAAGTGATAAAACACTGTTGATAGTAGAACTCGAAAAATGAAAGTAATTTACAAACATACAATACACAATAACCGTGTTATAGTGCTATGCAATACGTCATTATGTCATATGTATTATGTTTTATAATTTGCTACTGATGAATAGAAAATATTAATCTAGCTGAGAATTTCTCACTCGCGCGTTTATAATACAATATAATATATTGTAGTTTACTATATGCGATCACGCTATTGATAATATTTCTATAAAGCTAAACAAAAACAAAATACAAAACTGTACCTGTACATTATATTATTATGTATTACTCGTATGCATTTTACATTATAATCTAAAGTATAAGAATGGATATTTTCATTGATGTTAGTGATGGCGAAATCAGTATTTTAAACAATTAGATCTAGATATATAACGAATGGAATAAATGCAAATATCATCGATAAATACAATTTTTAATCGACGTCTGTGTTTATTAAACAAAAACGTTTCAGTCGAAAACGAGTAAAAGAAAACGGTCGATTACATAAAATTAATTAGAAAAAAAAAATCAAAAATATTTAACGTTATCTGACAAAAAAGTGATAATTAGCATACTTGCTCTGGCAATTATTACGGATGCCCCTTTGACATTGAAAACCACATCCGTCCATCACTCTATGCCTAAGCCAAATGACATTGCAACAGTTCACTTCCACAAAACTAATTTTTACCACACTATTCAATTTGATACGACATCGTTACGGCCTTTGTTTTTCCAATTAAATCACTCATCTGAAAATACCAATGGTTTGGTTTCTCTAAAATCATAATATGTCACTGGCAATGACTACGTTTTTTTCAAACCGTATTTAGCTATAAAAATAATTAAGAGAGTATAATATCGATCGGCGGGTATACGTTGCATTTCTAAGAATTACGTCGAGGTCTATTACGTCATATTATATAGGCTATAGTTTGAGAGGTGCTCTGAATCTTAATAGAATTATTATGACCACGGCCGTTTGACGTTTTGTAAAAAAAAAAAAAAAAAAACGGCAGTATAATGATTTTTTTTCTCTTTAATATTTCATCATTTTCAACAGTTTTTTCGTACCACGGGACGTACCGAATAAAGCAAATCATCCAACAATAAGTGATTTTACTTCGTATCACTGTCACTGCTTTGAGTCAACCGGTTCAATAGGCTGATGTCGTGGAGGCAATTTTTTCGTTTAAAAGCGTGTTTTATTATGCGACTATAAAAATAACTGTACACCTTCAAAAAACAATTTCGGCTTCAATTATTATATTTAATTGAATTATAAAATTAATTTAAATATATGAAAATTAGTTGGTTAAAATCAATCAAAATATAGCCTTTTAAACGAGCATTTTTCGCCAAACATTTGCCCAACCAAAATTTCATGTATAATTATGTAAATGAGTATGTTTTGCATTATGCATTACAATGCGAAACGTATAAAATAAATCAAACGAAGTTTTCGTTTAATTTACTTAGAAACATTGTACGTGTGCATTCTATGCCAATGCGTAGGTATAATTTAATCGCCAGGCTTAAGAAAAATGTTGTTTTATCACGTAAGTAAATAGCATCAATAAATTCCTTTCTAAACACGAATCCGAGTTTTATGTGTAATTATAATAGTAAACCTTTGTCTTTTTTTTTTTTTATTTATCCGTCAATTACGTGTACGATTTTTTGCACGCTGATTAAAACCAAAAGTATACACCCGTACAGTATATTTTATGAATAATTACACTGCGAACGCCGTAGAACCTAACTGTAAATACATACCCGTATAGGGAAGTACCTGACCTTACCTCGTCAGAAAAAAATCAAGTAATCGATAACTGAAATAATATCTCGTTGAGATAGGGAGTCGAATACGTATGTTTTCATTAAAAAAAAAAAAAAACTTGAAAATTATCCGGATATTTTCTCGCGAAGTGACATTATATTATGTTTTAAAATAAGAATTTTTTATAATTTTCAAATATTACTGGCGATAAAAACGAATTGATTCAGAAATACGAGGACACTAAAAATAAGTATCAAATACGAGGTGCCCAAACAGATCGGAGGAGTTCTAAGACCAGATTTACAAAGTTATTAGTAATAACACGATCACATCCTACCGTTTTTCAAAACACACCAAATCGTACATCGTAATGTGAAATAAATGCGTTTTTCTGTAAATAAACATAATGATATTATCGTGTGGAATGATTTGATCACTAGCGTAAACCAATAGACGCCGACGTAATCAAGATCGACGAGAAAAAAAAATTATTACAACACAGAACAAAGTCTTCGAAAAAAAAAAAATGAAAAAAATATTCTTATTTAATTTCCGTCACACGCGTTAGACTTTTATTGTACATCACTCACACACGGTCATCATACCTGTACACCGCAGTGTTATTCAACAAGTACGTACACGGTTTGTGCACGCATTGTGAAAACTCGACGTCACGAGACCGATAAGAAAATCGGTTCTAATTTTTACGAAAAGAAAACACCGTACGTTTTCACAATAATGTTTTCATTGTTGTTCGGGACACGGCGCGACAATATAATATTTATACGTATATATTTACACTTATTTGTAAATACGTACAAATATAATATGTATACACACATACATACATACACACACACATATATATAATATGAATGATAATAAACCGGTCGCACGTTACGATTTCCTTCTCCGATCCTCCGGACCATGTAAGGCACTCCCACTCGAACCTTCGCGCGCGCGCCGAGTCGCCGATGATGCAGCCTTCCACCCGTAGGACGACGGATGTGGGCAGCCGGTTTATCCGGCGCGAGCGCGTGGATATTGAGACATACCCAAAATGGAAATCGAAGGAGAATGTATTATTAATATTATTATTACTATTTATACCGTTTGTGACTATACGAGCTTATAAATACAAATTCTGATTAACGCGCTTCCACACACGACCGATTGACCATGTTTGGAGGTTTTAGCGAAATATCGTTTTATCATAATATAATATACGTGCACGTTCGCGTACCTGCACGTCGTCGGCACACCGCAACCGGTGCCGGTGCCGAACTTTGACGACAACGACGACGGTGGAAACAATATTGCGGTCGGTGCAACGCCAGCGGCGCGTGAACGACGTGGGGATACCCGCCAACCCCGCGCCCCCGATCACCTGTGAGAACGATGCACATCAGTGGCACAACTGGTATTTGCACGAGAGGAGGGTCCAAACATGAAAAATTCTTTCACATTGCACGACTTCGCAAAAAAAAAAAAACAATAAACTAAATACGAGTGAAATATACGTTTATAACGATGAACACTTAATAACGCATATCGTAACTTCATAATTTCATAAAAAAATAAAACTTGCGTTCATATTTTATTCAAATAATTAAACGTTTTAATCGCGCAATAGCGGAGGGGTAATGGTCGAGAGCAGTGGCGCAGATGTATATTTCATGTTATGGGGAAAAAATACTAGTGTTAGACCCACCTACTAAAAAGATAAATAATTAGTTACGCTCGAATAATATTTTATTAATTTCTAACTATATACAAACAAGATACTGCAAAACAAACCATTTTTTTAAACGTAATTAATACATACTAGTACTGCTTTATCATCAATTCACAAATATTTATTATTACCCACCCACCCACCTGACCCACCCAAAAATAGTTCTGGGGAATTTTCCCCAGTTCATACCCGTGTTCGGCGCCACTGGTCGAGAGTCTACCCCATTCGTTACGCCTTGTGATGCACGGTGAAGCACTGGAAAATTAGATACATCACCGACGGGAATCATTCATTGTTATTGATAATATATTTATTATTATTATTATTTTATTATCATTGATACCACCCGGTTTAGGTATACATACTTATATCATATAATTATTATATTATCGTATTAATTAAATCGCAGTGACACCAAATAGTGTTTAAATATATCATCTATCTATCTATTTATCTATATATATATATATATTTATATATTTATTTATTTATATACATACTGATATACACATATCTACGTCGGCGGTGCCCACTCGTTCGCCGTGCGAAATACACTGCAGCAACAGGTGGGTTCCGTCGTCATCGTCATCGTCGTCGTCGCCGTCATAGTCCCCGTCGAATCCGCAATATCGTTATTTCTACACCGTGCACGTACACAATCGAGAGTCATTTCACCTATATAGCGGTGTACTTAGTGCAGCAGACGGAATTTGTGGGTCAACGTGATCTATCGATCAACGGCAGTGTACGATTTCGTTGGCAATGAATCATTTTACGTGCTTTAATAGTATTTCCTTTTTAGAAACGTTCTGAAACCGTAAACGGTTTTTTTTTCGTAGCGTTTTTCATTCGAATCGATGTAAGTTTGACCTATTGCAGTGTTACAATAACATTATTGTTATTTTTGTAGCGGTTAGTCAGACACGTGCGTCCGCACCGATTCGAATAACATTTCGTTGAGTAGTGAGTGCCGCGTCACGGCCGATTGTATGTAAAACGTATTTCGGTATATTTTATCGTCCGGATTGTGTCCGGAAAATTCCCGTACATGGACAAGAAATATTAATTCGGAAACGGTCGTTTTAAAATTTTATTTTTAGTTTTATTCAAATATTAAATTTTCAATTCACGGATGGGCGATGGTCGCCACTGCGGCTTGGGCCGAGCGATGTGATTTGTAACGTCCGTACAGTGAAAATAGCTATAATGTATGTACGAACACGTATACTTTTGTTTACGGTCTACGCCGTGTAACAACGCGTATTGTGATAAATGGTGGATTATTACTGTCTATTAAAAATACCAGTTTACTTCCGTAGCGTGGTACGAGTTGATTATTATATTATTATGAGCTCACGACGTCGCTGAACCTACTACAACGGACGTAGTCGTTGTGTGTCTCCACTCTGTAGGTTCCTGGCCACCATTCAATAACAATATTACATTGTGTGTGTGTGTGTGTGTGTGTGTGTGTGTGTGTGTGTGTGTGTGTGTGTGTGTGTGTGTGTGTGTGTGTGTGTGTGTGTCAGGGATGGCCTGAGATATTACAGTGACCTGGGTAAATTTTTAAAAGGCACCTTTAAAAAATATATTTCTTCAACTAAATACTTTAATATATAATATAGATTCATACATACAACCATTGATTATATAATAGACTATTTATAAACCATTGGTTATAGAATAGATTATTCCATAGTCAATGTTGTATCAATATATACTCACAAATTGTTCAACATCACTTATATTAATTATATTAAATTTATATTAAATTTAGAAGATGTATAATACATATCAAATTTTAAATTATAGCTTATATAGTTTATACACGGATACACTTTTTTGCGTATTCAAAAGAAACATTGATATTTTTTCTTTGCTGACGAGTCAAAATAGCTTATTTGTCTTCATTTACCGGCATAAAATTATATTCATATATTGTAATTGTACGTTTGTATAACAACGTCCGTCGGGACTTTGGCTTGCACTTCTTAAATTGCGGTTAACGAAACTATCCTTGACAATAGCAGACGAACATTTGTACAATTAATAATCGTCATGATATGATGTATAAAAAAATTAATCTTATTTATGTGTTTGAAACTCATCCCAACTTAGTATTGCTTAGGACATAAAATGTTTTTATTGAAATCAAAATCTGTAAACTGTGATATTTTAATTTTGTCCTCTTAAATCGAATATATTAAAATGGCATCGCATGAAACATCCCGTCTTATTACGTCGGGACTAGAGAGATAGGATTTCTGTTCACTAGCATCGTTTTTTTCCACGAGTGAAAATCGTTTGGTTGATTTCGATATCCGTGGTCTTATGTATTCTAAATTAGATAGAATCAATGGATTTTTCTCGGCATGTTTTTTCCAATTAAATAAAATATATGCCATGATTATAAAACAAAACTTATAAAATGTTGTATTCATCCAATAAACATTTATAATTTATAACCAATAAGTAGGTGTCTAATGACGTTTAAACACGGAAGGTATACTCGGTTTGTATGTTAAGTTATGGATTTGATTTATTGACGTTGAGATCACATTGAATTTACCGACGATCATATATTTTATTATTTTATTAAAAATTGTTATAACAGAATCTTGTTACACAGTCGGTACTCGTTAACTTGGTTTAAAAGCTCTACTGCACTGTTTAAATGCCTCGGGTGTATTGTCATATGGCCATATACGTATTTATTGGTTTTAGTTCATTATGAGGTGGTTTGGGATATAAATAAACCGTACAGAAACGTTAATTGCGTTAAGTTTATTGCGTATGAACGCTTATTTTGTTTGGGTTATAAAACAAACATATAGGTACGTGCAGGTTGCATAAATTTGTAAAATTACTTGAGAAAAATACTCGAGTCGAGAGTTAAAATGCCAAACCAAGATTGTGTATCGTATAACTCGGTTGAGATTATTTTGTGTACTCTTGAAAAAAAATGCATATTCAACAGTCTTTCATTACGACTAAATCCTAGCGCAAGTATATAAGCACGTAATCAAACATATTTTATCTAACAACAGTGCTCGAATTGGAAATATAAAAGAAGGGGTACTAAGAAACTTTAAAAAAAATTAGCGTCCCACTCAATAATTGAAATCAATGCAAATTAAAAATTGAAGAAGGGGTACGCTTAAAAAAATAAAGATAAGAAGGGGAGCTCCGTCCGCCTGCGTCCCCCCTCAATTCGAGCACTGTCTAACAACCGTCGGACTATTTGTTCGACGACAACGACGTATTTTCTTGAGGCCGTAAAATATTTAATACTAATCGGATCGGATCGATTAATTCAAAACGATATCATTTGGACTCTATACACACATCTCATGAAATTTATCTCGTAAAACGTAGCCGAGTGAAAAATAAGTTGGCGTTTTCTCTGTGAAAACAGTGTGAATCAAGTTAATGATTTACTCGAACATTAGACGTGTCGTAATGATTCGTTTTCCGAAATCAAAACGAGAAAATAGACTTTACGTGTGATAATAATAATAATAATAATATAAAAGTACACGGGAACACACACTTTCGAACGAATTGTTTACATTGTATTAACCGCGTTGTAACGCAGGCAGAGATATTCGTTAGCGGATATTTTGTGCAGTGTAAATTTACACAGACGCCAAACTAATATTATGCAGTTGAAATTTACACTTTTTTTTCACAGTAGACGATGTATCGACTAATTAGGCGCTGTTTAAACACACGCGAAAAGAATAGCCTTCAAACCGTTATGTTATTCAGATACGGCCGACACCGTACGATCGATGTTTGGTAAATAACATAATATGAAAAACTCTGATGGTTTGCTCGGCTCTGGCATTCTTAACGATGAGAAAATTCGCCATTTGACTTGTGTTCAAAACGTTTGTGTGAAAAAAAAATAACAACAACAACAGTATAATACAATACGTTGTATGGGGGCATCTACATCGATGAAAAGAGATGTATTTTTCACTTTCAACACGCGTGTACTGTGCATACGATATAATACGCCAAGATGTGTACTTTTATACTGCGCGCGTGCGAAGAACAGTGGCGCACCCAGGGGGGGAGGCTTAGGGGCTGAAGCCCTTCCAAAAAATAATATTTACATTAAATTATTCATTATTATAGCATATTGTCACAAATCTAGTACTATTATGATAAATGATTATGTTTTTTCAAAAATGTTTTATTGTTAGATAGATACACATTACACATTAATAGTTCAATGATATTTGTTTACTATTGTGTGTAAGGAAAATAGGAAAATAGAAAAACGTTTAAGCCCCCCAAACAAAAATTCTGGGTGCACGCCTGGCGAAGAAATTCGAAAACAGTCATACTCGATAAGAATACAGTAAAAAAAAAAAATTCTATTTTACGGATCGACGCATAGCTGATAACATTTTTAATATAAAATAATATTATGTTTTATGTGAAGTAATTTTAACAACTCAATTAAACAACGATGCTTCTCTTCTTACCCGTGTGTACAAGTTGTGTGTGTGTGTGTATGTGTGTGTGTACGTCGTTCGGAAGGAACAGCTGACTCTGACGCTGTGACACCACGAAAAGATTCACCGAAAAACAATGAAAATAATATGTACGATAAATCCGTCACGAGTGTACCGCGTCTTTACCGCGTTCAGGCCTTCGGGAAACCCCTACTCTCGACGTTTCGAATTTCGACCGATTGTATTTTTTATTGCTCATTGTCCGTGATAGGCATGGCATATACTCCGCGAACGCAGAGTAGCGATCCTAATCACTAAGCACTCGTAAGGCGTAGGCCATACTTTGCACGTCAACATCCCATATTGTCATAGGCCTTCACGAGTACACAATATAGTCGCTCGTTATTTTTTTTATGATTATTATTTGTTTTTTATTATATTTTTTTTACTGAAAGAAAACAGACAAATCTGTGTTCATTGCGTTTTGTACGCGTTCTGCAGAGCTTAATTCGAACGCTCGAACGCACGGTGATAACGAGTAGAAAAAAAATACGGTTTTATTGTTAACGATTTTTACTCGCGTGCGTACAAAAACTTTCTCGGTAGAAATAATACGTTTTCGATGCGAACGGTAATTTTTAAGACGAACGAAATTCGCGCGCGCGTTCTCCCGTATAGTGTCGGATAGGACGTCGGACGAAACCACTCTGTCTCGAAATGACGTCACGCCGTACGGACTCCCGTGGACGTTCACAACGTCATTGTCCATCTCCTTGGCGTAATATCCGATCGAATATGATGCGGGTCCGAACGTATGTCATCACACTCGTGTCAGTTCGCATCTACACGATAGCGGTGTACCACCCACGCGACGTACAAATTTAATATAACCCGATACAATCTTCGTAAACAGACGTAGGTACGCCACGGACAAGACGTGCTGTTTAACGTGACGCAATCGCCACGGTGGCATTTGACACGACGACGGAGTTCGATTAACAATCGACAGTGAACGATTTCGGTTTAATTTTGGATAATGAGTTTTTTGGATGTTTATTTACCGAGTTCGTTAAAATATATCGATTGGCGTTGTTTCCGATATAGATCCTACGATATATACAAATAGACGTTGCGACGCCGACGAAACGTATTTTATTTGTGTTCGTGTTATATTATTTTTTTTTTTTTAAGTAGGTGTAGCGGTCTGGCGGGCTCGCGGGGAACGTCGTGAACACATGACGCAATGATCATAAATAATACGAAGATTTGAGACACGGCTCGAGCTTGTCAGTCTAAGGCCCGTGTACAGAGGGGGATTAGGGGTTTAATCCCCCCCCGAAATAGTAAGTTTAAAAATAAAATTTTCATATAGGTGCCCCTAAGACTATTTAAAATATCACGTCGTTTCTAAATTGTACGGTTCACGTCATCTCAGATTTTCTAAATACAACAATATTAATATAATCTACTTGTATTGCCCAGTTATTAGTTTGACGTTAATATCTATGATTTTATCGACCCCCCACCCCCTCGAAAAATAATTCTGAATACGCGGACCTATCGCTAATCGGTCTAAGCCTTTATTGTCGTCAACGTTTAAACTCAGTCGTTTCTTCAGCTCACATCACAATCGGTCCATACTCGTTGGGTTTGCCCCCCCACGCTCGGCCACTGCCGTTAATAAACTCGAATGTAATAGCGCGCGTTGCACGCGATCGGTTTTTTTTTCGTTCATTCATAGCGTACCGATGACATCACTATCACATAGTGATATTGCGTTTTGATAACATATATCGTACGCGGTCGTCTCGTTTACGTTCCAACACACCCGCTCCACTCCGCGCCGACGTTCGACGGGCCGCCCCCGCGTGTCCTACACGTTTCCTTTCTAAAACGTATGTATTATCACGTCGACCGGTGGTCACGCGCACGTCGTGATATCGAACGCCGTTCTCGAGTAATAACCAGCCACTGTGGCTAAGCTCACTCAAAGGGGAGAGGTGCGTTTTTAAATCTCAAAAGCCGTAGATTTACCTCGTCAAAAATAAGTCGGCGGTTCCAACATTTTTATGATGAAATAGATTATGTAAAATTAAAGTAATAATGGTTTAATTAAATTTTCCGAATAAAACGTTTTACGACAAATCCTAAATATTTATTTTTATTTTTCACAGTTGTCTTTCTGATTAGTAAGTCAATAAAAAAAAGAAAAATTACAAATAAATATTGAAATAAAAAAAAATGATTATACGCTTTTACATTAAAACATTTTTTTATGGAAAAATTGTTCTTTTTTTCATTGAAAAATCTATCTATGATAAACAGTGATAATAAATCTTTATTTTACAATTAAAGTTTAAACAATTCATTCGCTGCTATCGCGAATGAAACACAATTTATTAATATAAAGCGAATACAGAACTAAATTACTCAATATATTATTATAACTTAATTATTATTGTCTTTGGTTCCGGATTTCAGATCCACGGATGATTAGATGAAGGTACCATTTATAGGCCACGACCACGATTAAAGATAAACCTTAAACACACGTCTTTAATTGTGGACACGACATGAAGTAATATACCTACTGTAAAATGTAACACTCTATGGGCCATGGATTAGACAAATATGGCATGTTGTTGTACGGTTACCACTACTATTTAGAAACGTTGATCAAAAAATACCCAATAAACGTTGAAAACCATGACAATAGGTAATATACTATAAAATTGTTTACTTATTAGTTGTATCACCTCTAAACAATTTAAAGGAATGGCGATCCACGCATCCCCCCTCGTATACGCTACTGGTAGAAGCTGGTCCGAGTCACGTCGTCTCTGGGCCGCGGGGATAGGACGATAGTCTAACGCGCGGGAACTGTGTGTGTGGGCGTTAGGCACGAGGCACGTGCCTACTGCGGTCCGTTTTTGAGTGGCGAAAGAGTTTTAACAGTGTGTATTTACGACAGTCAAAGTTCCTAAACTAACAATGTACTTACTAAAATTTCAATTCATTAATTCGAAAGTACACGAACAAATTAATTTCTGAACAGAATAACGCCCTAGATTCCTTAGATCGCCCTTATAAACACATAGCTACGGAAATATATCCACTGCGCCTTGGATAAAACTAACGAGTTGGCGAGTTTGACTCGGTGGGTCAGACTACATTTTTAATGGATACTAATGCTCGAGTATTATTCCGACATAATATTTTACCTATTTTAATTGATTTCAGGCAGGTCAAAGTTCTAAAAATTGATTGACCAGTATTTTCACGCTCAAGATGGTAGTAGATACTAGATACTACTCAGTTGACCCTTCAAGAGGCTCTTGACAAGAGCACACTTAATGTTTTATATTTTTGTGAGTTGCCCGTAGACGAAATTTGGGTAGTTTTTTCGTATTAGTTTTTATTAAACGCATTTATGTTGGCTCTTCTGTGTGTAAGTACTCGTCGTATATGTCGTCTGCGTTTTCTCGTTTAAAAAGCCACTACGTTAAAATTCATTTAATTTCATCCGACGGACTCGATTGCGGTGTTTCATTGTTTTCCTCTTAAAAAATACTGTAATGTCTTTTTTTTCGAATTATTTTATTAATAATATTAAAAATATGAACGACCTTGAGTACGAGCCTTAATGTTTCAGCATAGGCAATTTATTTAACTTGATTTCAAAGTGAATCACATCAAATTGGACCACTTCAAAATACATAACAAATTGTTTTTTTTTATTTATATACATATAGGCTTTAAAATAAGAGTTCAATATCTCATACTGTTCAAGTACCTTTCAAAATGTAATTTAAGTGAATATATTAGTTATGGCAGATGTGTTAGAAGAAAACATTTAGGGTAATATTACAAAAGCAATTTCTTTGCATTTATTTTTAATAGTGCAAATTTAAGACTGATCAGTGAGGTAATAAAACATTTAATTGCACGCGATAATTCAACTAGCACAAGAAATTAATCTATAGGTATGCATTTCATTTTGTAATTATAATTTCCAAATAAATGAATATAAGTTACATTTTTGGTACTTCTTTAACCACTACCAAATTAAATGAAAAAATATTTACATCTAGCATTAGAACAAACATGGTTTACATTTTTATTTTAACCACATAATTTTAAGACAAGTGAATTAGAAATTTATCTGCAATAAAGATAATTAAATTGTACCAACTAATGCATAATATTAATTCATTTTAAAATAAAAATTCCTTTTATTTTACATAAAAAAAAATAGTAATTCATTCTATATAATGCAATCTAAATGACCCACATTAAATTAAAATTTTAATACACACACTATAAAAAAAAAAAATTATTAAATAAAACAATGAGTATATTTTTACCACTAGAATTTATAATTTATTATAACTATTTTAATGTTTACAGGTCTTACAAATGTTTTCAATAATTTCAACATTATATTCAATGGTGCCTTGACTTGAGATTGATAATACCTCAGTTAATAATAACAAAATTGATCTTTTCTTGAAGATTTTTAACAAGTCAATACAATAAACAAAAAACTTTAAAATATGTTTTAAATAATCAATAAATATTGAATAACAATACATATCACACAACACGTTATTATTAGCAAAATAATTTGGTTCTGTAGTCAAAATATTAACTCACAAAATTGAATCGGTTATTTGGAAAAGAGAACATGTCCAATATTTTGACATTTTCAGATTTTTACGTAACTATGTTATTTGTTCATGAACTCATTATTTGGTGTGAAAACGGAATATATCCGCGTGTTTTTGTAGTAACAGCTGGCGGGTCAACTTTTCGTTAATTTCGAAAAGGGAACATCTACTGGATATGTTACCTTATCGAAATCATAACGTAGTGATAAAAATAAAGCACTTAAGAATATGCAGCGCTGATTAATAGCATCTATCGACGTATCATTATTATCGTATTACCTATAACGTATTTCACGTATATATTTTGAAATATTTTTATCATTTATTACATAAAACCACGCAGCACGTGCTGATATTTTTTCATACTACTATTACTATTTACTATGGCATTATAATGTATGAACGTCTGTTTACAAACTTTACTGTTTGAGTTCTTTTTTTCTGTAATATTAATACCTATTGTGAATAAATATTTCTTATTACCTACTTTATTATGTCTGATTCCGGCAATAGTGTAGATAGTGAAAAAAAGAGAAAAAAGGTGATTCTAATTTTGAATCTTACAAAGCAAAAATTAAAGGCTTACCACTCATAAATCATGTTGGTAAAGAATTGACTGAAAGACGGTCTGGTTTACCATGCAAGTGAGTAATAATATTGTATTTAATATTATTTATAACATTCTTTCTATAATATCATTAATATTTATTTTAGTTGTACGATGAAATGTTCCAATTAATTTGCCGAAGAAGAAAAGGAAGTTATCGTGAAATACATTAACAGTTTTGACAAAAAAAACGCACAAGATGTTTATATTCAGAATCTCATTGACGTTGAGGATGTCAAAGAGAAAACGCAGTGCTGAACCAAAAAAACCAAAGACATACACTTTTAAATATCATGTTCACAAGAACGGACAGCGTATACCAGTTTGCAAAATGGCTTTTATCGGATTACATGGTATAAGTCATAATATAGTATGGTGTTTATGTACATGACAAGCTCAAAATATAACTCCTAAAGACAAACGAGATAAGTCTATTGGATCTAGACATAACATAATACCTGGAGAGATTTGTGTTAAAATTCAAGAATTTGTTGAACGTTTTGATGCTAAAGAAATACATTATTCTAACAACACAACAAAAAAAGTTAAAGCGCGAAAATAAGTAAAAAGCTGGTAAGTGAGATGATGGTGGTACAAGTTCGTCCTTCGTCCCTTCGGTCCTCGGACAAGATATTGGTTATGAATGTATTAAGTTTTAAAGAAATGATGACTCATACCTTAAGTATAAAACGATTCTGAGCAAAGCTTCAGTGTTATATAATATATTATCATTTAAAAAAATCCTGAATCACGATTTTTGAATTTTTGTTAGGATAATTAGGTAGGTATATGAGTAAGGTCATATTAAATTTTCAGAACATTTTGTCATATATTTACAAATATTTTTTTTTTTTTTTTTGACACCTTATTTGATTAGTAAAGTACTGTATTATAATTTGTCAATATATTATAACTATAACCATCACTTATGATTATATTTTGTTTTCAAGAGTTATCTTAATATTAAATAAATAAAAAAAAAAAACTTAATATAATCAAAATATCAAAAATCAATTTATTTATTTGGAATAGGTAACATGTCAACTTTTTTTCTTTTTTTTTATCACTTTATGGATTTTGAAAAAAAATTTGGTTCTAATGTAGGTAAATGAGATGCTACATTTGGAATATTAATATAAATTTTGGAGTTTCGAAAAATCGATCATTGTTGAGAAAATTAATTTTTTGTCTCTCCTGTAAAATTAGAATTTCTGGACATATTCCCTTTTTCAAATAACCGATTCAATTATATTTAGCTCTGAGATAACAATTTTTTATAATTTTAAAACTAATTTTACCAATTTTAAATCATTTTCAATAAATAATCAGTGTAATATGTAAAAAATAATTTAATGAACACAGTTTAAGTATTTATAACAGTGACCATTTTTTGTTATAATAAATATAATTTATTATTATATTAATGTTATGATCAACATTGATAAACTGAATATTGTAAAGAGATGTTGAGACACATTGTGTATTTTAGTGTTACCCAATACAGTCGATCAAAATATGAAGTTAACATTAAAAATTAAATCCAACTTTGATTGCAGTTTTTTAATAATAAATAGAATTAATGTTATGGGCAACAAAAAATTGTTATGAATGAAAAATTCTTGTATAGAGTTAATTTGTTTATTTGGGTTATGAAATGGTTGAAATTTACAATTTTTTTTAATTCTTAAGAAAGTTTTGTTCATTTTATATAAGTTAGTTTTAGTATAATCAATTAGTTTTGGATAAAATGTATATTTTAAATAAATTAAAAGTACTCAAAAGTTATAATGTTTTTAAATAACTAATTTTGTTTTGTTTATACTAGCCTAGTGATCAGTCAAATACGTTACTCCCTACATAACACATTATATTATGTTTAAAAGGTTGTCTAATTATGTTTAAAGGCTATGCCAAACTCAAAGTATCATCTCAATCCTTTTAACATACAAAATATGAAATTTGCGTCCAGCAGAATCAATATTGTGTTGTTCGCTTTAATGTTAAAATTAATTGACATATTGCCAAACTTCAAGGTAAGAACATTATCTGTGGCATTAAGTTGCTTTTTTAACAATATTTAGATTTTTAAGCAAGTTATGTACACTTTAAAATTGTTGTAATATATACTCTTACAACTCACTCATAAATTGAAATTTCATAAAAAGCCTGATGCACAGTTACAGATAAAGTTTTTGCCTATAAATGCAATAATAGGTTTAGTACTATAGACACATTGATTTTGTTGAAAAATTGCTATGTTGTAAATTCATAATACAGAGACAACTAGTGGCGTATTTTCAATTTTTTTCTGAGGGTGGGAATCCAAAATCAAAATGTTTAAAATAAAATTATCTGAATAACTATGATAACAATAGTTTGAAAAATATAAATGTTTCATATAATTTTGAAAAGAATTAAATATTCACATTTGAATCGATTTTATTAAAAGATTAAGTAAACATTTCAATTGTAGCATTCGCCCAAGTATAATGTTTGAAACAGATAATTTAAAATAAAATCAAAGACTAGATGTTGCAAGATGGTTGTTAATAATATTCTTATCATATTTTTTGCATGTTCTTCAAAAAATCTTACACTTCATTATAGATCCTGGAGTGTTCTTGTTCTTTACAATCTACAAAACAAATTTTTTGAATTATTTTGACACCTAAAAGGCGTTTCATTAAAATGTATACCATGTACTTCTTCAATAATGTATCAATCACTTTCTTCATTTACTTGATGTTATATCACAATTGATCGAAATCCTATGTCATATATTGTACATAAGCAAAAAGGAACTTCCACAAAAATTCCCTGTTATACATAGTATTCAATGGATACCTAGAAAAAAAAGAAATTATTAATCAAAGATAGGTAAGTAAATGAAAAAATTAACTCAATATGTGTTAGTTTAATTCACACGAATACTTTCACTAAAAAATAAATTGAACACACAATGTTTAAAGTAGTAATCGAGTATCATAAAATAATATGAACAGATGATCAACATTTCTCTAGTTACTTAAACTGCTTATTTAAATGTCAAATGTAAAGGAAACAAAAGCTAGACTACAGAGTTCTTAAAACAACTATGGATACAGATTTCACTTGCAATTTTCATTGTGTGTAAGAGACTGATGGTAATGTTGTCAACTATACTATACCTACATACGTAAAATATATGGAAAATGGTCAGATAATTGTATATTTTTATTTAGTAAAAACTAAATTTTAATAGATTTTTACAGAAACAATAATTTAGGAATTTTCCTAAAAAAAAAAATAAATAAAATATGTTATAAATACAAGTATTTAAATTATTAAAAGAACAGAAAAATAAAATTTTTTTAAACATTTTTAACAATTAGTAATAACAAAAAATAATTAACGTTTATATCAATTTGAAAACCTACTTCAATAATTTCAAAATAAGTATTTGAAAAATTTTACAAACAAATTACTACTAAAACAGGTTTTTTTCAAAATAATCTTACATCAGTATTTCTAGTACATTTTTTATAAATACAAGTTAAAATAAACAGATATTTTATTGTTCCTAATAGAAATGTCATAACAGTTTCATTATTTAATAATTTAAGCATGAGATATATTTAGTGTTTAAAATTGATTTAAGTAATTAACTAGAACACAATGATAAATAGTAAATATTGAAACCATTATTCCTTGCTTTACATTAAGATCTAAGAAGAGTTTTGAATGCGGTAATTTAAATTGTTTAAATAAAATAATAAATATTACAATATAAAACTATAACATGAAAGAAAAATTAACTTAAAGAGATATATTAAGTATAAATTTACCACTAGATATGCAAAGGAAATTTGCATTGTTTGATTTCGCTTTAGAAAAGGAATGACAATAAATGCTGTTTGTTGGATTTAATCTTGAGTTGACATGAATCCAACATTTTGAATTTCATCATATTATGCTGTACAAATAAATGTTTTTATTTCATGTATTGTAAATGCGTAATAATGTATTATTTTGATTCTCACCATTTCGTCATATTTACTATTATGATAGATGGAAACATTCATAAATGACGACAATATAGATGAAAACCATGTACTAGGTATAAATGCTTTCCAAAACATTAGAAAAATCCAATGATAAACTGCAAAATAAAAATAAAATTAATCAAAACACTTATTAAAGAACAACTGTATTGCTACTATTTAGAGTATCATAATTAATTAATATCTAGTACTTTAATCAAAAACTTAATAAATAAATAAACTAATGTGAAATTAATAAATAAACAAATAAATTTAGTGTAATTCTCAAAATAAAATCTGTTTAGGAAGTGATAAAGTGATAAAGGAAGAGAGAATAATTCTGTTAATTGGCTTTATCTCAAACTTATAACCGAAATATCAATTTTCATAGATATATTTTATTCATTTTATCCATAGATATCTGAGAGAAGACTTTAAACATATAATATATGTTTAAAAAAGCTGTAATATTGAACATATTATGTTCAATACTACAGCTTATCTTTACACTGAGTCTATGAGAAGTTTTGAATAACACATACCATGTATTAGATTTCAATTATGTAATAAATGGATTTTAGGACATAACAATACATAATTTACCTAGCAAGTTTTACTTATTTAATAATGAAATTTGACTTAAAGTGCATTTTGGTCTTTAGATGTATTTATATAGTAAAAAAAATAATAACTAAGTGAAAGAATAGCACCTATTATATACAATAGGTTGTACGATTATACACTATTTTCGATAGTAGTTTATAATATATCAAATTGTTTTGGTAAGCGCACAAATAAATGCGATGTTAATATTAAGATACGAAAGGTTGTTGACAAAATAATGTTACTTATTTGTTGTTACAATAATCATGTCAAATATAATGTGACTCTAATGTGTTTATATTGTTTGTGTTAGATATTCTAGCCCTAGAGTAATACACGATTACGAGTATACGTATCTCAAACAGGCTACTTTGTAAAATCAAATCTTTATTTCAGACATATTGAAGTAAATATAAAACTGTAATTCCATTTCACTTGTGTACTAAAACTTGTATTATGTTTCTACATACTTGTTCTCGGCTTCAGGTATTTGAGTGCCGATGAGATACCACGTCCCGTTGCACTCGGTCACATTGGCCAACACAATCAGATCTAGTTCGGACGTTACAATGCATATTGGTCGTCGGTTTACTACAATATATGTCGGATTGTAGAATTAGTTTCTCTACACAAAAGCGCATGGTGCCTGCAGTCACGAGTAAGCCGTTTGTGACTAGGCGAAAATAATCCACGAGATTGGCAGAGAATCGTTATGGCTACTGATTCCAAAATAATCAAAAGGGACGACTCAAATTGAAAGAAGACACACTTCCCAGTAATTTGAGCACTAGAGTTTCACCGAGAGTTCTTGCCGTTCATTGTATGATAGGTAAATAGTAAATAGTATCAATAGTATTTACTAAATACTATTAAAATATTAAATAACTGTTATCTACGATGGGACCGAGTGAACAGTGATTATAATATAATACACTGTAATTTGAGAATACCGGTACCAAACCAATAAGGTCACGTACGGTTACGGTAGTGGTTTTCTACGAACACTTATATCATCACTTGTTGAATATAGATAACAATCGGTGCTTTAATTTGAAAGCGCTTTTTTTTAATGTTTAACAGTTTTAATGTTAATTGTATTTTAATTATTATTTATTACACTTAAAAACATTTATAAACGCACAGTCAAAAATACATATGGATCGATGTATATATATTATATATTTCAGTCTCAAAATGATAACAGAACAACCGGTCACGATGGACATTTTACAGTTGGAAATAAATATATAGGTATGTAGACTGTAGAGCTCATCGTCTGAATTCGACTACTATAAAAAAAAAAAAAGCCAATAAAACAATTAGATATCGCAGATTTTACGTCATACGTATATTATAGTTACAGGACAGATTATCACCAGAAAAAGCGATAGTCAGTTTGGGCACCGATATTGTAATTTTTAACACCACGTTGGCCTCACCATTTAAATACAATATTTTTACTCAACACAAGATGGGTAAATGCTTAAATATTAATATCACTAGGTACATATCATCGACAATTTTTATATTCGTGTTATATATAGCCTATTGGCTATTGGTACATCTATGTGTGTACAAATGAATAAATAATGGTGGAAAAATGAAAAATGCTGTTCGCCAGTCTCGCTGAAATCCAAAAACTATTTGACCGATTTGAACATATTCTTTTTCTGTTTCTTATTATCGGGACAAGGTTTGTTTGAAAAAATAGTTGCGTCAAGTCTACGGAATGAGTAAAAATTTGGAAAAAAAAAAAATTGTTATTTTATCTGAGATTTCAGCTCGATACCGCCGCACCAATATTATAAGTATAACGTTCTCCCTCAATTTTCTATATTTTAAGTACTCTATGGGCACACCGCACACGTAGTCTTTGTAATATGCTCTATGGGTAGACGACGTTGTAATCATATACTCCGTGGGCAGAGGCCTACCGCCTGACGTGCTATGTTGTCATTTCTTAATCTGTTTTGGTAAATTTGGTGTCGCTTAGCGATTGTTCACTAACGTGACTCGAGGACTCGCTTAACTTTTATTCTTTCTCGCGCCAAGGAGGAGAGGAGCTGGCATAGGAGCCGCATTTTTTGTATGTACGTGCGCATACGTCAAAAAGATTCCGACGAATTTTTCACTATACAATCGACCGAGTCACGGAAAAGGTTGTAAAAATTATCATCGGTCTGTATGTCTGTATCATATTATCAACTTTGTTATTACGCTATCGGTTATTCACAGAAAAGAGATAATATCTTTGTTTTTTTCGTTGAAAAAGAATAGCCGTGTATTAACGTTATTTATCGCGGTCGTTTTCTTATGCGTTTTTGTCGATGCGTTTGGTGCGGCCGTGTCAGTAGCGGCTTGAAGGGGGATTGGGGGAGGGCATGTTTATAGACAGGCGTAGTATTTATATATTCTATGGACAAACGTAGTCTTTATACACTCTATGGGCCTATCGTCACTTCTTAATTTCTTTGTATTAGGCGAATTCAGGTGCACTCAACGATTATTTTACTAATGTTACTCGAAGAGTCACTTTTCTTTTGTTCTTTCTTAATGCCCAGTAGAAGAGAAGGTAACATAGAAGCTCCTTTTTTGTTTGTACGCGCTTAACCCGTAAATCAACCAGCGGATTTTTCACTAATTGGTCGAGTCTGGGTGAAGGTTGAAAAAATCATTGTCCGTGTAATACATCAACAGTCATATGCGTAGTCATACCTTTGTTTTGTCCTTTGAAAATTAACGCCATTTATCGCGGTCGTTGTCGTATCGTTGTCGACGGTTTTGGTGTGGCCGTGTGGGGAACTTTTAAACTTTGCTAACTTAGCGCCGTTTTGGGTGACGACGGTTTAATGCCTCCTCATAATTATTCCTACTTATTTTCGGCAATGTCGGATACTATTGGAAATATTTAATTGTTATTTGGATTTCGGCTACGATAATACGGAAACATTATAAACGATTGGTGCGTTTCAATATTCATTGTGCATTTATTGGGTTTAATTTATTTACTGAACACCAATTGTGGATAAATTTGCAATAAAAGTAAGTAATACTAAGTTATAATACGATAGTTGTAATACGATAGTCTGTACCGTGATTAGATTTTACGTTAACCTGTTTAAATGACGAATTTCTTTGAAAAAAAAAACAATTCATTTTTATTTTTCATTCTTAGAAAATTCAGCCAAAAAATGTAGTTGAGTAAAATAGTGCGTCTATTGATAAGGAACTAAATATAAATATAATCCACTTTTTTTTTTTTTTAACTGTGGCAAATCAAAACCGGATAAATTTTGTTCTATAATAAATAGAAATCTGTCATAAAGTATTAGAAGTTTTATTCGAATTCTTAAGCTCCTCCCAGAAAAAATCGTATCTATGTAATTGTACTAAGGGTGTGTGTGTGTGTGTGTGTGTGTGTGTGTGTGTGTGTGTGTGTGTGTGTGTGTGTGTGTGTGTGCGTGTGCGCGCGCATACGTTTTACATATATATATATATAATATATATACTATATAGATTATATTTAGATGCTATATAGGTACTGAAATCTAGCAATAGAAAAGCATTGTCGCGGGTCAGCTAGCGAAATATATATAATGTAAATACAGTACACATACCGTATGACTGTATTAAAAAACACGTTAAAAATGAATTTGAATTCAATGTCCAATCACGTTGTATTTACGGTTCTTATGATTTCGATTCCCGATCACGCTACGATTATGACGAGTGGTCACTGGTATTATACTAATATGCAACTAAATGAAATACATAAACGTAAGTACGACCGTGGTGAGGGGAAGGTGTCGGTGCATGTTCCACCGGTTTCACTCTGTACGGGTGTGTTTGTGCAGTATTTCTGAGCGCTACAGCGCGATCACTCACAACTATGGTCGTGGTCGATATTACATAACGTATTCTGATGGTATGTGCTCCTTCGTTGACGTGAAATACGCGACCTACGGGCACCGTGAACGAAATCAATATATTTTGCGGCACTCGATATTTTTCCAGTCAGAAAAGTGAAAAACGATACGGCTTCCGAAGCCTTACACCGGTGTAGGTATACGGTGTGTTTGGTATTTTTCAAAAACCGTGGCATTAGCACGGCTCTCAATTCATAGCGAACAGCTTAATAATCTAGTTGGTGAAAATCATTGATTTCAGTAAAATTTCAATAATACCTACATACTATAAATATATGTATATAAATTAAAATTAAAAAAAAAACAACAACAATTAGTTTAATAGAAAAAATCAAACCAAAAAATACGTGAACGGAAACTGCAAAATGAAGAATATCACTTCCGATTTAATTTTTTTTGTCAACGGTAAAAAGGTAAGAACTGTATTCATTACACATTTTCACGTTTAAATCCAATTCTAAATAATTGAAAATGATAAGTAAGTTATTGAACGTACCAGATATTTTTAATTTTACAAATAATACTTGAGTTGGTCTCAGTCTTAGTAATTTTAAATACATTGTACTAAAAACGTATATATCTGTTTAAATATTTTGGTTTCTAACCATATCAAAATTGCCGTTTGAATCATTTAAGAAATTGGTTATTAGTTTATTTTTATATATTGGTGACGTTTATTTATTGCATTTGCACATTTGCATAGTAGTGTGTATCGTGTAGAGTATTTGTTATTTTTTCATAAGTTACAAACTATTTGAATCATTTCATTTATACAAATCATCTGGTTGATAAATATATTTTAATTATTCAAATATACAATAACGTACAATTACTTTTATTTATGAATTAGAAAGTAGAAAAGAAAAACATAATATTTAATTAATGTATTTTATCGTTATCCTAATTAATTACGTTTAAATTAAGGTGGTTGAAACAAAAGCTGATCCAAATTGGACTTTACTTTATTATTTGAGAAACAAATGTATCCTTTTGAATTTTAATAATCTCTAACGAGCCGTTTCACGCGTGGATTTAAAGAGAATATTCACTGGTCTACCAATTAAATTTTCCTTAACCACACCACTGCAGTGGGTTTATGTGGAACCAAATTGGGATGTGCTGAAGGCGGATGTGGAGCTTGTACTGTGATGCTATCAAAATATGACCACTTGAAGAAGTCTCCTCTGTATCCTTTATATATATAAATAAATACTTTTTTATTCAATAAATACGAATTTTCATTGATAATAACATGATAGGTTTTCATGATATTTATAAATAGGTAAATGAATATTCTTTAATTCACTACACTCTAGACACATGGCTGTCAACGCTTGTTTATGTCCAGTGGTCAGTATACACGGTTGTGCTGTAATAACCGTCGAAGGTATTGGTAGCACTAAAACGAGATTGCACCCCGTTCAAGAGAGAATAGCCAAAAGTCACGGATCTCAATGCGGCTTTTGCACACCCGGTATTGTGATGTCGGTATACGCCATGCTGAGATCGCTAGAAAAAGTGCCAGACGAAAAGGACATAGAAATCGCTCTACAAGGTACACATTACATAATATACGAGTATACTAAATGGAACATTTCGACTGTAATAATTGTAATATTATTGCATTTCAGGAAACTTGTGTAGGTGTACGGGTTACAGACCGATTTTAGAAGGAGTTTTGACGTTTACTACTCGTGATAAAATCTCCAACGGATGTTCAATGGGAAGTAAATGTTGTATGAGATCCGGGAATGTTGAAAAAAATGTCGAAGACAAGTCCGATTCCGATTTCTTACCGTATGACCCGTCTCAAGAACCGATTTTTCCGCCCGAACTAATGGTGAGAAACAAACAACATAATCTATTCAATTGTAAATACTATAAATCAAAATCTTTGTGTAGCTTACGAAAAAATTAGACGAAGAGTATTTGATATTTAGAGGTGATAAGACGACGTGGTATAGACCGACGACACTGTCCGAATTATTGGAACTCAAATCCGAGTACCCCAGTGCACGAATAGTGGTCGGAAATACTGAGATCGGTAAAGTTTTTAAAAGTGTAATGAAATCCAAAACAATATTGTGACAATATTATCATTGAGAATAGGCGTTGAAACGAAATTTAAGGATTGTCGATATCCCGTGATGATACAACCCAATAAAATAGTAGAGTTGAACGTTTTCAAAAGATGCATCAAAGGACTGATTGTCGGAGCTGCGGTAACAGTTGACAGATTAGAGAATGAACTAAAGCAGATCATCGATACTATGTCAGGTATATGATTTTGGTCCACAAATATTTTATGACATTATTTATTTATTTGATTTTACACGAGAGTATTTCTTATTTGATAGATGATAAAGTGCAAGTCATTCAATCTTTGCTGGAGATGATACCCTGGTTTGCTAGTAAACAGATTCGTAATGTCGCAGTAAGTTATACGGACTACAATACTTTAACGTCATAGTGACTACAAAATTGTACGTTATTTTCGCAGTGCATTGTCGGTAATATTGTAACGGGAAGTCCTATATCAGATTTGAATCCGATATTTTTGGCTGCTCGCTGTCAGTTAAAAGTCCAGAGTAAAAGTAAAAGTCGATTTTACTATTATAAACTGTGTGAAAATATTCGTTTTCATACCAACGTATTTTATTATTTCATTGTCAGAAAACGGAACGAGATTTTTGAAAATGGACAGACAATTTTTTACTGGTTATCGAAGAAATGCTTTGCAGCCCGATGAAGTAGTGATCGATTTGTTCATTCCGTTTACACAAAAAGTAAACGGCTGATATATTATAAGTTAACCATTTACATATTACGAAATTCTCAAATTCGTTTTAGAACACGTTTTTCAAATCGTTTAAACAATCAAGAAGAAAAGAGGACGATATCGCCTTGGTAAATGCTGCATTTTTTGTGGAGTTGTCAAATAATATCATAAAAGACGCAGACTTCGTTTTTGGTGGGATGTCAGCAACAGCAGTCTTCGCTCAGAACACAAGATCGTTGGTTATTAACAAAGAATGGTCGGAAGATATGTTAGACGGTGTGTATTCAGAATTGCTCAAAGATTTACCTCTGGCGTCAAACGCTCCCGGCGGAATGATAAACTATCGTAAAACGCTCGCTTTAAGGTGACAATTTGTTCGAATGATGCATACTTACAAATCCGTTTTAGTATTTTATTATATTTTATAAAACGGGTTTTTTTTTTTTTTTAATAATGTTTTATTTTTTTAGTTTATTCTTTAAGTTTTACTATTACGTGTGCAAACGACTGAATATGGAAACAAAAGGTGAAACACGTGAAGCGAACGGTGATAATATCTTAAAGAGCGAGATCAAATACGCTCAATACTATCAAATCGCGCGAAATTCCCAAAATCCCGTCGGTGCAGTCGGTAGACCGTTGGTTCACCAGTCAGCGTTTCAGCAAACCACAGGTTACTCGTCATAGTCGACAGTTAAACTATTTCTGGTCCACATCGTCAGATTCGGATCACTACGTTTTAGCAATGAAATGTTATTGTTCAGAGTCCAGCCGACGCGTAAATCATTCAACGTTTTTATATGTATTTCGTCTAGGCGAAGCGGTTTATTGCGACGACACACCTCCACACTCCAACGAACTGTATTTAGCCGTTAAAACGTCCACTCGTGCCCACGCCAAAATCATAGGCGTCGACTACGCCGAGGCCTTGGCGCGTCCTGGCGTAATAACCGTGGTCGACGAAAAAGATTTGCCGGGGAGTCGGAACATGGTCGGTGTCCTGCCGATCAAAGACGACTACGTGTTTGCGAGAGAAAAGGTACGCGTCGACATATTAACTACATTTGAAGGACTACGGTTTAACGTTGAACAAAAAAAAAAAAAAAATTACTCAGGTGGTGAATTTCGGACAGATAATTTGTGGACTAATCGCCACGGACTCGATCATCGCACAAGACGCAGTTAAATTAATCCGTGTTCAGTACGAAGAACTGAAACCAATAATCACTATTGAAGTCAGTTCAATCATACATCATTACGCTCTAAAAAATGTAGTATAATGTTTTTTTTTTTTTTTAATCTACAATTACGTTTTCTGTATACATATATATATATATATATATATATATATATATATATATATATATATATATATATATATATATATATATACATTTTTTTTTTAATTTCTACGCTGTAACTGTTGGTTCATACGATCTTAACGAGAAAACGATTGTAATGTTATGAACTCGCACTTGTTTGAGTGTTTAATCCCACCGTCAGAATCGTACGTGATTAAATAGTTCACGTAGAAATTATCGTGACGTGAATAACAACACACATCCGTAACGTTATTGTCGATAAAACAGCATTTGGTTTTTCACACGATTTTATAGGAAGCTATTAAGAATGAATCATTTTATGACGGTCGTTGCGCTTACTGGGAAAAAGGATGCGTAGACGGAGGATTCAAAGTGTCGGATCGCACTGTAAATGGCACACTTAGAATCGGCGGTCAAGACCACTTTTATTTGGAAACTCATTGTTGCATAGCAATACCGATAAACGAACACAACGAGATCGAAGTAATAAGTTCAACACAATCACCGAGCGAGCTGCAGGTATACATACGTGTTATTTTTTATTGTTTATGTGATACGTGCGATCGACGTCTTTAGTTATGTACGAAAAACCTACTTAAAGTATCTATGATATGCCCGACCGTACCCGGGATCAAAATAAAAATGTGGTAAATAAATAAATCCGCTGGTGAATTCAAGTTTTTCTAAAAAAAAAAAAAAAAATTATAAGTCTAAATATTCCTTGTGATCGGGTGATTAAAGCACCAGGAACACTTGTGTTTCAAAGCCGAACCATTTGTCTTAAGTACGCCTATTTGTATTGTCTCTATGATCGATGAGCGGATGGTGATTTACGGCAGAAATTTCTTTGTTGGCTCACCTCAGCCCTCAATCACGTCTGAACAGCACGTGACGTTCTGAACGCTAGGCCTTTGATTAGCATAGCTAATGAATTTCCTTTCTAGAACTCCGTCGTTTTCTGGGCATTGTTTCTACACATAAACGCTTCGTTCCACGATCAGTCATTAGATAAGAACGATTGATCATAGGTTTTATTTCGGGCATCGTTAAAATCAACACATCATCTCTAAATCATAACGCATCAATAACAATGTTGATAAACGATTGATTTCCTATGTACTAGTTCGATTGTCCCGTTTCAACGATTATGATACATGGACCTAACCTAACCTAACCTATAGCGTAATAATATGTATTCGTTTCAAATATGTCTTGTATCGTGTATTACCTTGAATTGTGTGATTATTGTACGTTTTCGAACTAAATTACACCTATAGATGATTATAGAGTGTATTATTACTACAGGACATTCCCAGCAGCAGAACAACACATGTACATAATTTGAGCCAATAGATTAAGAAATTTCTTCAGGAAAAAAAATACGATTTACTCTTATACCTAGGTGTATACAAATGTCACACAATATATCGGGGTGTGATGTATTGATATTAGGTCGTAACTCATGCTTACCGTAACGTGTAGTCATCATCGAGTGTTGTGTGTGTCGACAGGAGAGCGTGGCACATTGCCTAGACATACCGGCGAACCGAGTCGTTTGTAGAACGAAACGCGTCGGCGGCGGCTTCGGCGGCAAAGAAACAAAAGGGTTCACCGTCGCGGTGCCGTGTGCAGTAGCCGCCATGAAGTAATGACGATCGATGGAAATCCCTCGGAAATGCCTTTTTTATCCAATTCGGTTTTTTTCCCCCTCAGGACCGGGAGACCGGTGAGATGCATGCTGGACAGACACGAAGACATGGCGATAACGGGCGGCAGAAATCCGTTTTTGTGCCATTACACCGTCGGGTTCGACGAAGACGGAACAATTCAAGTGTTAGACATCACCGTCTACAACAACGCGGGCAGTTCCAGGGACTTGTCCGCGGCGGTAAAATCACATTTTCCCACCGATCCGCCAGAATCGATGGGGTCCGTGTATTTCTACGAACCGTTGTTTATCTGTTTACCGTAGACGATCGACAGGTGTGTCACTCACATCACGAACACGTATCACATCCCTCACGTCCGGGTGTCGGGATATTCGTGCGCTACGAACTTGCCGTCCAACACGGCTTTCAGAGGGTTCGGCGCACCTCAAGCCATGTTTTTCATGGAGTCCATCGTCGATCACGTGTCCAGAGAGCTGAACGTGGATCCGAACGCGGTGAGGGAAAAGAATTTTTTCGTCGACGGTCAGATCACGCATTTCAATCAGTTGATATCCAATTTCACCGCCAAAGACTGTTGGGACGAAGTGTTGGAGAGATCAGTGTACACGGAAAAATTGAACGAAACGGTAGAGTTCAACAAGTGCGTCTCCGTAAAATATAATCACACACTACAGCGGTGTTTAATCGGTATAATACACCCGGCACGTCAAACACGCAGCCCTCGATTCGATTTTTTATGTTTTTTTTCTTTTTTTTTTTTTTTTATCAACCACGATCACCAGGATTAAAACGAACTTTAATGCAATTTCAAAACATAAACGACCAAAAGTTAAATAAATAAAATGTTCGATTCGTGTTGCGATTTGATTTCAGGGAGATATTATATTCGGTATAATATATTACATTTTTGATACTTACTCCCCCCCTTTTGATAAGTAGTTAACGAGTAAATATTTGGGTTACACGTGATTTGAATAAAATCCAATCAATAATTTAACGGAATCTAATTGTGGCCTGAGTGAATAAAATCATAGAAAAAATATGTTTTTGTTTTTTCGAAAAGTTTTTTTTATACGGCCCGCCATCGTGTTCTGTTCGATATTTTTGGCCCGTTTGATACATTCGAGTTTGACCCGGCCGGTGTATAATACACTGTGCATTGCCTACTATTTAATATCATATAACGATATCCGTGTCCGTTGGGTTTCAGAACGCACCGGTGGAAGAAGCGCGGGGTCGCGGCCGTGCCCACGATGTACGGCATCGCGTTCTCGGGCGGGTCGTCGTTTTTGAACCAGGCCGGCGCTCTGATACTGGTGTACGCGGACGGGTCCGTGCTGCTGGCACACGGGGGCGTCGAAATGGGCCAAGGGCTGCACACGAAAATGATCCAAGTGGCCAGCGACGGGTTGGGCGTGCCCGCGGGGTTGATACACGTCAAGGAGACCAGCACGGACAAAGTGGCCAACGCGTCGCCGACGGCCGGCAGCTTTAGCTCGGACCTAAACGGAATGGCCGTTCTCGTCAGTGATTCGTGATAAATACCCGTGTTGTTTTTCGAAAACGCGCCCGCGAGAACCCGAAGTTCTCCTGCGGCACCGCACGCGTTTACACGACGACGCGACCTCGGGGTCGTCATACTTGGCCGCTTATTTTTGTGCGTTTAACGTTTTTCAGGACGCTTGCGACGCCATCAACAAACGACTGGAACCGATCAAGAAGAAACATCCCACGGGTTCGTGGACCGACTGGGTGAAAACGGCGTATTTCGAAAAAGTCAACCTGTGCGCCTCGGGATTTTACGCGTACGTCGTCACGTGTTTTTTTTCCCCCCGTTTTGATTTGACCGAACCGACTGTCCGTTATACGACGACAGTAATTATTTAAAATTCGAATCGACTCAGGTCGGACCTGGTCGAATCTGTTTTTGATCAACAGTCCATTTCGTTCGACTCGTTTCAAATAATATTATAATGATACGAAATGTCCATTTCCACGCGGTGCGTTTAAATTTAAAATACACTTTTGGGTTTTTAACGTGGACGATGAACTCTCATTTGATATTTGATTATACAAATAATTATAGTCACTATCCAACAACAACATATTTTATTACGACTTGTTGGGGTATGATAAACTGCATATGAAACAATAGTAATGTTCAAGTTTATGACACACTCCAATCAGTAAATAGCCAATATTAAATTTAAAATAAAAAGCAATTATACATTCGATTCATGCAATCCGCACAGTTTTTCACGTTTAATTAAGTTACACATTTTTTTGGCAACTGGTTTAAAATATGTTGTCTCCAAGTCTATAGAAATTGGCACCATAAAATTGTGACAGGTTTATTTTGTTTCTCTACCGTCTCAAAATTCGGAATAAGATGATTCTGAAATCGTTGCGATAAAACCGATAATAAGTCTCTACTTCAAAACCCCCAAAAATAATAATTTTAATGATAATAATAATAATAATAATAATAATAATAATAATAGAACCTCCTTATCGGCTATTTTGCTTATAGTTTCTTAGAATTGGTTTTAGATTGAATTTACATCAAATCAAATAAATTAAATCAAAGAACAACAATGACCGTTCTATGATAATCGATTTCTCGTGTCTACAGAAACCGCACGATAGGGACCACCACGGAACAAGGCACGGTCAACTTTTATTTGTATTTCACCAGCGGAGCAGCCGTTTCAGTGGTAGAAGTAGACTGTTTGACCGGAGACCACGACGTGTGTACACGGACTCTCATCCGTCGTAACGCTAACGGGTCTAATGCGCTTTTCGTTTAATTATTCAATTAGGTTTTGAGCACGGACATCGTGATGGACATCGGGCAAAGTTTGAACCCGGCCATTGACGTGGGACAAATCGAAGGAGCGTTCATGCAAGGTTACGGGTTATTCACGCTGGAGGAACTCGTGTACAGCCCGAAAGGAGTGCTGTACACCAGAGGGCCGGGTGTGTATAAAATACCCGGTTTTTCGAACGTGCCCAAAGAATTCACAGTGTCGTTGTTGAAAGGTTCAGAAAACAAGAGCGCCGTTTACTCGTCCAAGGTAATCGAACGCCTAACCGCTATCGAAATCGAAACTCTATAATAGTGTTGTGTGCGTATTATGATTTAGGCTGTCGGAGAGCCGCCGTTGTTTTTGTCGGCTTCTGTATTTTTCGCCATCAAAAACGCCTTGTATTCGGCAAGAGCAGATGCTGGTGTCACTGGGTATTTCAGGCTAGACGCGCCGGCAACGGTGGAAAAAATCAGAATGCTTTGTAACGATGACATCACGGAAAAAGTAAGCGCATTTAGTTTGATTATATTTGGGAAAATAACGATTTTGTTTTCACCATAATTTTCGTAATTCATTTTTTTTTTTTACTTAGTTTAAAGAACAAGAAACTATTCAAACTGACACTGCTGATTCGTGGAATGTTATTGTTTAAGAATCAAATCGTTTTCGATTATGGAAACATCGGTTGAAAAATCACAATAATTTTCAAAATACGAATTTTTCGGGTTAGAAAAATTGTTTAGAAAATATAAATTTTATTAATAGTTATTACCAAAAAAAAAAATTCAAATAACCTATTATGTTTTGTTGTTTTGTACGAAATATTAGTGTTTTTATGAGAAAATTAAAATTTTATATTTAATTATTTTTACGGCTACTAAATTTTGTTTCGAACGTAAGTATTGTGTTTGGATAATATTCAAGTTCTCGATTACAATATTCGAGCTGAAATATTTCTCTGAATGGTTCATAAATCAGGTTCATAAAGTTAATAATATGATTCTCATCTAGTCGATACAGTTATATAGACACAAAATTGAAAAACGTGATAATTTTAAAAAAGTTCAAAATAACATTTGTAGATATATTTGTGATACAAAATGTGCAATACACATTGATTATTATCTAAAAATTTTCAGAAAACATTATTTCATGCACTTAGTTCCATTTTTGTTTCTTAGATAGTAACAAGACAATTTCGAAATGCTGTATGATTGTAAATTAGATTATCACTCGTGTTGGTCTAGAGTAAACTCCAGTAAGTGGTTTCCGACAGTTTTCAAGTACGTATAATCATAGATTTGATATGGATACGGGTCGTGTATTAGTAGAATTTATTTGATGATCATCAAAGTTTAAAGATACATAAATGTCCATAGTATAATATATAATAATATATATTGTTTTGTTACTATGGTCTCTGATCTGAAAGCTTTTCCTTTGAGTAAATTGAAGGTATCGGTTTTGCAACAACGTTTATTATTTTTTTTCTAAAGACACTTTTTATTTGGGTTGTAAACTCAGTCTAGAATTTACGCTCAACCACTATTTAGATCAGTAATTGGACGTAGATAGTATATACAGGGGTGATTTTTCTTTATTCCCAATAGTTTTTCAAATTGTAAGCGAGAACTGCCGAAGAAGTGACTAGAAACGGTAAAATGTGTCATTAAATCAGATTTCCATTTAAACGATTTTCATTATTATGAGTCATAACTCTAAAAGTAATGGTGCTATAAACTCGATTACGAACAACGTAATAATAAAAACTCCAGGAAGTTTTCAAAATAAGTCAACCACGTTTTGGTATAATATTAGACTTTGAAAATATTTTATTTTTTGAAAGTTTTTATCTAGGTGACAAAACGTTTAATTATTTATGATTATAAAAACGGGAAATTAATATGACACTATCTATTTACTTTATTAACGACGTTGAAAAAACACCGTAAATCACAATTTTTTTATAAGCGTTTTAATAGAATTTTGATCGAATTCACTGTTTTTACATCATATTTGAGAGTTAAATGTACTCAAAAAATAACTCAATGGTCAATACAATTATTATAAAACTGAATCAAAAACCATGATTATATACTTATAACGGAATATCGCGTGACTTAACGTATAACTTAACCGAAAGTCTGTATTGTTACTGTCTGTATTGAACTCTTGATAAATAGATATTTTATGAAACGAAACGAATTCGATAACGGTCGCTCCGAGACGAAAAAAAGTTCTTAAAATTTTTCGTTTTTCTATTTGGCCGAGAGTTTTATGAAATTCGCCTTCAAAATCGAACATAATACATCTAAATAGGTCTCGCAGCGCCGCCGAGTTATTTGTATGAGCAATAAAATATCAACACAAAGCGTTCAAATACTAGAGTATTTGATTTGTATCGCTTATTTGTTATTAGAAGAATGTGTCGTATAACGTCTTCCGACGCACTTACGATTTCGGTACAAACTTCGAACTCAAACTTAAATGCGTGGTGTATAAGACGTGTTGTTAAAAAAAAAAAGAAAAAAAAAAAGAAAAGAAAAACGTATAAATATACGTAATAAACTTATGTATATAATATACACACGTCATAAGTTTTTCGCGTAACGAATTTTCAAGAACTGTCAGTTCATTACGTTGTGAAAACTTTCGAACGTTTATACGAAATATAAATACAAACGGATACGGTACAACAACGTTGCAGTGTGTGGCACGCGAGTATTAGTTTACGAAGGGCTCACATATTTCTCCCGTGAAAACCCTTTTTGGCTTCCGAATAATGCAATATCCGAAACAGTCTTTTAAAAATCTCCGGATTTTTCACGGTCGACTGATCGACATTTGGCTCCTTACCAGTGGGAAAAGCCTCGCGCTCACAAAGCCTGCGGGGAAAATGGGTTTCGTTTCGTTGGTGCTCGCGCACAGTTTCGAAGCTCACGGATCATATTTTATCCGAAACGCGGCAATAATTCACGGCGTCGCGTTATCATCGCGACGACGTTCCTGCATGTTGGCGCACAGACGTCTACGAATCGCGAGGTCTCTTCTCTCGTCCGCGCGTTTCTTTTTTTTCTTTTTTTTTCGTGATTTCGCGCTTCAACAAATTGTATACAGCGGGCAGTGCGTCAACACGATTGAAGAGGTAATTGGTTAAAGGTACGATACCTAACGTTTGAAAAAGGTGCGTTTTATCTCACGGCATCAGTGTTATACTATATGATGCAAACATAGATGTTTGAACGATTTTATACCACATTTCATTATATCGATAAGTTAGTCGATTAAATTCTTTAAAAGTTACTATTAAATACTTTTCATTTACACAATGCAACTCTAGACTTGTTAGTTATCACCTATATCCACTGACCCCTTCAATTATTACCGTGAGTTGGACGGCACGTCCGAACGTACGATAATGGCATATACGAAAAACAGACTTGACGCGTTTGATTAATCATTCACGTCGTGTCGTGTCATTTTTTTTTTTTTTTTTATGCATAAACACAGCCAGCGTTAATACGTTTGTGCAGTGGTATTCGGCCGTCCGGTCTGAGTGCGGACAAAACGCCTTTTCGTAATATCGTAACGTTATCGTGACCGTTCAGTTAAAGAATTTGTGATATTATTATTATAATTTTTTTTTAAATTTTAATTCATCTTTTAATTTTGAATATCACCAAAAAGTTTATATTCAAAACGATATGGATTTCGAGTTTTTTCGTTTATCCCGTCGTGGAAAGTTATGCTTGAAAAACCGACTAGGTATATTAATTTGTCCTATGAGAACGGTCTCCTGCTGATATCGTCGTGGCTCGATGTTATATTATGCGATTTGCGATTTCGCGCTGTCTCTCGTCTCGTTCAATAGCTTCATTTCACTCGACTGCGGTTGATATGTTTCCATTAAATTGGTTTGCTTTAATAAATATGCGATATGTGTACACACGAAAAACCGCACCAATATTATATGATATCTATTCGGTTGAACTGATCTTCGACTCGGTGAAAAAAAAATCAATATTTAAGTGACGTAGACTTTTTGACCGTATTATTCGAGTTATTAGCCTTGCGATCAGAATCTATCGAAGAAGTTCTACGCGTGAACTTTGTAATTCATACAAAACGCGTGTCCTCGTATTGTACTAGTTTTACTATTTTTTTTTCTCTGTGTTCCAACAATGTCACTTGAAAAACAAATTAATTTTGTAATTTTTTATTTTCACGATACTCTGTAGGGATACCAGTGTTATGCGTGTATTAAATACCGCGATGTCGTAATTACCACAAAAATATTCATATATTATGTGCATGAACGTGTCATCAATCAGAACACGTTAGTTGTGTTGTGCGTGCGATAAGTAACAATACGCCGAGACTTTCAAAAACAAGAAAACAGAATAGTTCTCATTAATTTCCTACTCTAATGTATTTTTTTATTTTTATTTTTTTTTTGAAAGAATAATATCTGTAATCGTTCGACGTAATTGAGTATACGCGTATGAGTACATATTATGCACAATTACAAATAATATCAGTGTATAGAACGATAAGAGAAGTCATCCGTTAATGATACCTTATTGATTCGATTATAATAATCATAAATAAATACTTCATTGATACGAAAATAACGGGCATAACGTGATGATTAGTTTTGGTCTTCTTCGGCCGTTTCGTCGACCGTACCGTACTGAAAACATAAAATTGTCCGTGTTGTTTATCGTGTGTTTTCACACAGTTATAATAAAAACGATCTACCTCGAACGGAACGTGTACGGAAACGCGTTGGATTCGGGTTGCCGGCGTCGATGGTTGCCACGGATTATTGTTATACTGATGTTCTTCGACGATTTCACCGACTCCGCCGTCCTGTAAACATAAAGTTCAAAGAATTGTTTTCGAATACGTTTTCATAGATTTAATACAAAAACGATCTACCTCCGACTGAACTTGTCTTGAAACGCGTTGGGTTCGGGTTGCCGACGTCGATGGTTGCCACGGAGTATTGTTATACTGATGTTCTTCGATGATTTCATTGACTCCGTTGTCCTGTAAACATAAATTTTAAGAATTTTTTTCGAATACGTTTTCATACATTTTATGTTGGAAACGATCTACCTCCGTCGGAACTTGTCTTAAAACACGTTGGGTTGAAGTTGCCGACGTTGATGGTTGCCATGGGCTGTTGTATTCAGTCAATGAAACTATTGATTCTCCTAAATTTGTTAATAACATACTCGTATTATGGTTAATTATTGCGGTTTGGTTTTTTTTTTTAAATATAAATTTTAAAAACGTTTTTACAATAGGTAGGTATGACGGCAAGTCGTAAGGGTGACATAGTATTTAACAATGAAATGATTTGGATACACATGAGTATTTATATGTCATGGACGCGGAGAAAGATATCATTGTTAAATAAGACAAAACACCATAATTAACTTATTCGTCTGGGTCCAGTATGAAAATGTTGAATTTTTTTTTTCAAAATTATTAAGAGAAAACTATATTTTATACACACGCATCACATATAATTCGGCAGTAAAATTATATTTTTTTACGCGAAAAATCGTATCATGCAAATATATTTCCTATTTGCATAATACCTACTCATCTACTTTACTCGAAATCCAGTATTTTATAGGCACTTGCGTTTTAACTTTTTTTTTTTTTAAATAAAGAAAAACGATAAGATACATAACACTATTTCAGGCACTTAATAATACCGATTCAGATTTTCATAAGTTTTTTTCAGAATTCATCGCAAATTATTCCGGGTAAGAAGAAAAAAATAGTTAACATTCAGTGACGTTATCTACATCTATTTTTGGAGATTTCACGACTTTTTTATACCGGTTCGGTGTTGGCTTCGCATACACAAAAAGTTATTAAAGTTTATCGTTTGAAGTTTAAAAACTCGGAACTCGCCTGATAAATTGTAATAATCATCAGTTATATAAACGTTTTTATGATTTTGCTTAGCCAATGACTTGTTGTTGGGTATATTGGTCAAGTTTTTCGGTGCATCCATTGTTTCCTGAACACTGACCTATAAAAAAAGAATGATCTAATATATATTATATACATACAAACGGTTTAATGGCCAACCATTTGAAGAAATCGTCTTCGATAGTAATCATGGTTTATTATTTGTAGGAAATTGTAAAAATGAAGGATCGTAAATAAAATAGTAACTGTATGCATAATGCTTATGTCATTAAAATATATGTAGGTACTCCACGCATTTAATATATTATGAATTATGATATATATATATATATACGATAAACAATCACGAAATCACGATAAACCGACGACGTCTTCAACTATTTAAGTAGTGTATTCGGGTTCCTCTAATGACATCGTTTAATTGAATCCAAACTTGGTGTGCGTGTCCGCGGTATCATCGGCTGGGTAACCTCGTTTATAATCCGAGTCAACATTGTTAGGAGGTACTGACGTAGAATTTAAAATGAAGGGCATTGTGTGTGTGTGTGCATAACTACGTATTAATATATCGAGTATTCAGTCAATAATAAGTATTCATGTTTTCATTAAAATTAAAGAAAACTATTCGGGTAGATAATTATTCAGTAACTTCATAATGGTTTGATACGGGGTTTCGAAATTTCTATAATTTTGTCGTAAATCACTAGTAACAGACGGTCTATTGATTTAATGTGTTTAGTCCTCGTATCTTTTAGAATATTTACCCGAGAGCGTATCGGCTGGCCTACTTTTCGCTCGTCGCTACCACCGATGGTCGTAGATTTTTTGGTATTGCTGATCGATTGTGCCTCAATGGCCTGAGCAGATCCTAAGAACGGAGCGGTCTGCAGGTGTTTAGTGGCGTCAGTGTACGGTAATTCCGCGGGAAATATTTCATTCCAATACTGATCCTTCATCATTTTCGGATATTCTTCGTGCATTTCATCGACGATCACATATGACACCTGCGTAAACGTATAAAATGTTCTGATAATATACATATTTGTATGAACATTGTCACTGCAATCGCAATTCGTTTTCGTCCGAGTATTCATAAGAGAAATAACAATTGTTTTGATTTCTAAGAAAATATAAATGTCACTATAGTGTACTAACTAGACCAACTAAAAACAAAATGTTGACAAAAAGTGTGATACAAATGTTAAAGCCGTAATACACAAAAAAAATTAGAAGATACGTTTTGAATTTAAAAACAATGAATAATTTTACGATAAATTTTCGTGAAACATGTATAAATACATTGACAGAGTAAATAAAATATCTGTATGATTTATATATATAAATAAATAAATAAATAAATATATATATATTATACATACTATAATGCTCACGATTTGCTATTTTCATTGAGCATAAAGTTATCATATATTCTTAGATATGTAAATAAGGAAATTTTATAAAAAAATTATTTTCTTTATTTTTTTTATTTTTTTTTTTAAATATAAAAATGCATTGAAAGTATTTTTCATTTATTTAATGTTTATTTTCGCTGTTTGAAAATTATTGATTTCCTCACGGAATGTGGAACTCGTTGAACCGATATAGCTATGACTTATATATAGCTGAACTTTAATCGTTATTCTGATCAAATAAACCATCCTCTCTTTCGAATTGTCTCGGAGTTATCGATGCGATGAAAAATGATATAGGGTTAAGCTGAAACTTTTTTATTTATGTTACGTAAATGACATTTTATAAAGATTTAGAATCTGTGATTTCTGAAGCGCTATATACTATTCGTGTATATATGTACATAAAGTCATCAAATGCTTTTATGTATATTTGTTTTTTTTTTTTTTTTTTTTTTTTTTTTTTTTAATAATACTATATTCTATTATTATTGTTTATTGCGATTAATACAGTGACCTCAGAAAAGTTATATGTTTATAACTATTGTTTGTTTCCAAGACATGTTATTAATTTAAAAGTTTTATCTCAAAATATTCCGCCAGTAATGTTTTTCCGAACAACGTTGGTATAATACTGCCATTAATACGATTTACAAAATAGGTAGACTTTCGAGGCAATATTTACCTGTAAGTTTCGGTCGATTAGCCAATTGACGTCAAAGTCGTCATCGTCTTCGCCGAACGGGTTCACCAAGGTTTCCGCTACCATTAACCAGCCCATGTAGAAGAAAAACTAAAAATATAGTACAACATACAAATATATATATATCTATTATATACATAACCTTGTGGGTAAATAGTGTCGCGAATGATGAATGTTCCATTTACTTGTAAAAACGTGAATATCGGAACATACAAATCAATCAGATGCGTCGGGTACCCTTTACTCGGATCTAGATATTGATTTCCCATTAGCGATGCGATAAAATAAACGTATACCGCTAACGTTGTAACCTGTAATTATAGAAACATTTTTGTTGATATATAATTATTTTCACCGGATAACTGTACCCAATCGAAAATTAAATATGTTTATATACAATATATAAATATCTACAGTAAAATCTCTCTAAAACGGAATCACTCAGAACAAAGACAATTTTCCGTTATCAAGAGTATGTAAAATCACTATTAATAGATGTTTAAACCAGTCATATCGATATTTTCCATTTTAAGAAGGATTCCGTCTTACATAGGATTTGGCATAGAGAGGATTTACTGTATAATTGACGTGTGTGTGTGTGTGCGTGCATGTATTTGTCAACATGTGTTTAAAAATTCGGTAATTTATTCAAAAATTGTTTAATTTCATTGTAGCATAATTTGAAAAAAAAAATGTCCATGTTACATAAATAGTGTTGTGTTAATTGAAACGTCTCGTTTTCATCTAAAAACAAAGTCATATTATAACTTTCTTAAATTTGATATTTAATCCACCGATACACATATTGTCATCTCACGTCTAATCTATTATGTACTTATCGTAATATTTTCGATTGCGATAGTTTTTCTTTGCGATTTTAGCTATCCTATCCATGATTGAAAACATTATTAATTTCAAAAATCAAATTTTGCCTACTAAATATATTATGTTTAGTGGTAATCGGAATAAAAATCTGTGGTCGAGAAAAAAATCTTTGTTAAACAAATGTATATTAAGATCAGTATGTAAGCAAGTTTTTCCAAAGAAAATAATAATGTGTATACGATCACTACACAAATGAGTATAGACAATACTACCAACGTTAGAATGTATCGGCATAGTTTGTTCCATGACGATCGACTGCCGGAAATTTTCTCGGTAACCCGGTAGTAAAATCCGCCGCTGTTAGACTTTAGTTTATAACGATTGGCGATTTTGCGTCTCATGTCTCATATAACATACAAGAAAAAAAATCCGTTGATGGCCTCAAGATTTATAACTGGCTACAAAAGTATATCAAACGTAACGATCAGGTTTTTATTATTTTTCATGAAAAATCAAGTATTAATTTCGTTTTATACGAATTATAGTACGTTGTAATTAATATTATTGGTCAGTTCTTAAGACTTAAATGTAACTTTTTTCAAATCATTATCATTTATTTCATTCGAATTTGGTAAATTTACTAGTATTCTGTTCCTAAACACGCGTTTGGGATTTACGTTTCTAGGTTCATATAGTTAATATATATTACTCTATCGCGAGACATTACCAACGGCTATTAACGTTAATGTTATTATTATTATTATTTTTAATTTTCTCGTCGGGAAATGTGTCCGTAGATATTATAATGCGTCCACACGGTTCGTACTTGAAAAAGTTCATAAAATATCGTCGTTTCACGACTTCATAACTCAAATACATAAGCGTCGCCGTTCCGTAATTACGTCCGCGTCGACGCGCGCCCGCGAGGGTCATACTCGCATCCGTCGGAACGGCGCGAATGCATTTATCCGACGTCTTTGGAACCCGCCGCCGCGTTGCAAGCGCACACAGTGAATTATGTTCACGATAATAATGAGCGTTGGAGACCCGAGAAAAAATGTCTGTCGGTTGAGAGAAAAAACCTCATTGCGGTTGTTACAACGATTTTATTATAAAACTTCGTGTGACTTTTTGCAAGATTTTTCAATTTGCAGCGAACATTGAATTCGTGTTGAAAATACCGATCGTCTTTATAAGTTCAACGCATTGCACGTTTTAGTAAGTACGTGTTGTTGTTTTTTCGACTTAGCAAACCCTAAGACAAAAAACAATATATACCCACGTTTTTTTATTATTATTTTTTATTTTTGAAACTTTGTGAAACAATTAGCTCATACCCATGTTTGATGTGGAATATATCACTCTTTACCTAATTAAATATTTATTCGTTTCAAGTTTAAACTTAAAACCATGTTCTTCGTTACGAAGTCTGATTTCCACGTGACACATTTGGTTTGAAATTTAAAATTTTCGTCTTTCAAGAGAAACCAAAATTCTCTATGGATTCCATTTCGAATTATTGCTAAACAGGTTAGTATGACATCATAAAAAAAAAGGGGAATAAATAATAAAATATGGACCCATGGCTCATCCATTAGAATTAACATGAAATAAATATCAGACGAATTTATTTAACAAGTACTGTTCAATTTATCGATGTATTTCAGTGTTTGTTTAAAAATTAAGTACCTAACAAATATTATCACAAATGTATTTTAATGTTTGTTTTTCGGATAAAATGTATTGCCTAGTTTGTTGTTTTAAAAACAGCATTGTATTTTCAATGAGTAATAATTGCAATAAAATAATATTCGAATTAATAGTGTAATAATAATACATAAATTAAAATATATGTTCTGCATTGATTAGGTATATGATTTGATTGTTTATTTACAGTTATTCTTCGGTTACAATAATAATTACGATTTCAAAGAGTCGATTCGCTAGGATTTAATTTAAAAAAATGATTTTCAACAATACAGTACAGTAGTGTTAGAAATTGTTTTGTTAGAATGAAATTAGAGTTTATTTAACGAAATTGTATTACAGCCGCATAAATATACTAAACAATAAATATCAGAGTAAACAATCGAGACATATGGTTACATCGAAATCAATACATTTAAATGGATCAACCTTATCTTATTTAAATATGCTTTATTATTAATGAACTATTGTACATTTTCCGAACCATACGATATTTGTTTGATTTTCAATAATTTTCAAGGTAGGTACTACAGTTATTCCGGTTTCATCGCATTTAACAAATCTGATATTTCATAATGATCATCTAGAGAAGTAGCCGACAGAATACAATCGAAACAATTAAACCAAAGTTTATTTGGTTTTAGACGTTTTTGTAAATTATATATATATATATATATATATATACTACGTGAATTATATTTTTGAAAACAATGAATTTTTAAAAATGGAAACTATTATGATAATAAAATATAATCTTCTAGCTAAAGATAAATTAACAAATATTAGGTAACTAAAAGTGAAAATAATTTGTAAAATGTTAGTTAGTTGCGGTGATTTCATAACGTTATACTCGCATTTAAGCATAAAATATAGTTTGTAAAGTTACGACATCCACTTGTCATCATTAAGTAATAAATATGATATGTGCTTGTTTATAAATAGTTATACAAATGATATTAAGTTGCATTATTATCAAAGTTTGTAGGCGTGGCGTGGTGTGATGAAAATTTTATTATGCGTAGGGGCTAAAATTACATTTATACTTTCTCGTCAAAACTTTAAACAACCGTATCTGGCTATACAGTATGTCCCATAAGTCCCGTATCACCCTTAATATCATGTAAAATCACTATATTTAAACGTGGTTTTTTTTATAGTACTAAGTATGAAAATTCTGATTGAATGGCATCAAATTCATTTTTTTTTTTTTTAAATTCAAACATTTTCAAACATTTTTTTTTACGCATTTAAGAATTTAACATTTTTAGATAGCCATTTTGTTGAACATATTTTTTAAAACAGTTCAAAAAAAAAAAAAAAAATTCTAAAATTAAATAAAAATTGACCAAGTTAGAGCAAGTTAAGTTTTTGAATAATTGTAGTAAAAAAATCAATTATTGTTTCACATTTATGAAATATCTAATTTAAGCGCACGACAATACTTTTCCTAATTAAAGTTTTGATTTGAATAGAAATAAAAATAGCCGTTTATATCGTTTGCTGAACAGTGAAACTGGTTACCTATTTTTAAGTATTTTTTTACTACAATTATTCAAAAACTTAACTTGCTCTAACTTGGTCAATTTTTATTTAATTTTAGAATTTTTTTTTTTGAACTGTTTTAAAAAATATGTTCAACAAAATGGCTATCTTAAAAATTTTAAATTCTTAAATGCGTAAAAAAAAATTTTTGAAAATTTTTGAATTTAAAAAAAAAAAATGAATTTGATGCCATTCAATCAGAATTTTCATACTTAGTTTAAATATAGTGATTTTACATGGAGATATTAAGGGTGATACGGGACTTTTGGGACATACTGTATACACGTTTAATAAATCAGTTGTGAAACATAATATATGCTCGGACCACGATTTGTCGAGAAAAAAGCGTAGATGAGCGTGGACCGAACACTGTTGATCAATTTTGAATTTTTATTTTACGATACCAATTACGCGAGAAAATACGGTTTTGGAAAAACGAAGAAGCGAGAGTTGGCTGAACACACGTCTGTGCAGGAAAACGCAACGAGTTATTGACGTATAATAATCATCATTCGATCTTGACGTTGGTAATAGTTCTAACGTGACGGTGTCGTGTTTTTTCTCCGATAATAATATGTGAACGTATTATGATTAGCGACGGGCAAAACCGAATAGTTTAAAAACACGATCGAATATTTCATAGTTTGAAAGACCATTCGAGTAATATTATCGAATAAAATTCGAATAGTGACTTTTCGATCGCGCCCATCACATAAAGTAGCTGCGATTCGTTGACTCGTTACACGCGGTCTATCAATACATTTTTGACGCCTCGAGAACACATTGAAACGGCAAAGGCGTAAGAACTAATCAGCGAGTCATTGATAACGTATTTATTGGTTGTGATATTCATTTTTTTTTTAAATTTTTTTTTTAACTAGGGAAAAGACTACGTTGTGCTATTGCGTTTTGCTATACTAATTGAATTATTTGGTCGCGTGCAACGGAAACTAAGAGCCACTCGGTAAATACAATTGAAGTTTAAAGCGAAGACTCGAGTGTATGTTATGCAATTGAATTATCGGTAGGAAATATGAAAATGATTTTTCGGTCGGCTTGAGCGCACAAGTCGATACTTAATACAAATACGGTTGCGCGTATCTGGTAATTTTACTAGAATATTCATGATACGCGCGTCGCGTCGTATAAATATGTACACGAGACAAGGACCGAAGCAAGACGTCGTTTGTTTTTTCATAATTTGTACGTCGCTATTATTGTTTACCCGTCGTCAATGTTTGGCGTCTAAACAATATGGAGTATTTAATATCGTAGATTGGTGAAATTTATCAAATTCATAAATATTGTATGAACGTAAGCACAAGTCCGATTTCATATGAAATACATTATTATGTATTGACGTATGGTTTAAGCGTGTGTGTGTGTGTGTGTGTCTAGTTTCGTTATATGTATTTCATTTTAGATTCTGAGTAAACAAAGCAAACGTTTTATTGTTTTTACAATTATGTGTTTTTTTTTTTTTTTACTTTTTTATTGATGTAATCACATTTTTGAATTTTGAGAGTGTTTCAAACATACGCTCAGTAACATAACAGATCAGACATTTCTTCTTTAAGTACATTAAAGAGGTGATTTTTCAGCGCTCATGGAAAAACTACAGCAAAATGAAAAAAAAAAAAATGATTTGCTGTTCAAAAGATGTCCATAAAATTAACTCTCGATATCTAGCTATTAATCCAAAAATAATGGAGTTAGATTCTAAGAATACAATGATGTATCGTTATAGTGTCATGTGTGAAATAATATCACATTTTATACACAATCGTGTGCCATGTGATCCGATCGTAGAAATAGTTCATCATTACACCTACCGTCATTAAGATCTGAAGATCGAAAACAAGACGAAGGAAGAATTTTCACTATTACTATTCATGCAATGTACGTCCAGATTTTTATCGTTTACGTATACATCCGTCTTTCAGTGGCGGATCCAAGGGCGAGGAGTTAATGAAGTGACTACCCCCTTTTGAGCTATTTTTTGTTTGTTTAGGTAGTAATGTACTATTCTATTGAATGTGACTTAGTGTAGTATTGGATAATGTTGAATCGCCCCCACCCCCATCGAACGATATTTCTCGATCCATCACTGCCGTCTTTTTGCGTATAATTATAATAATAAATACTCGCAAGTGTGTCATGCTTACAACTCAATAGGTGTTTGACTATAGTCTATTTTACCTGTGTGTAAACCAACGGCACGCTTATCCAGTCGTAGCTCAACAGGTTACCGCAATCGGATCTGACTTTGTTTATCTCGTCGACCAGTGTTTTTATCGCGAATTCGTTTTCTATCCATCCTTCTTTTTTGGCTTGCATCACGATGGTAGCGGCCCACACCAGAGGCATCCAGTAATTTGGATGACTGGTTTTCGCGTTCATCGATTTGAACAGTGCCTGTTCGTCCGGCATCAGAAATCCCGAGTCCACCAAATGGTCCATCGTCGGAAATCTCTTTTTCACCGCCGGACATATCATCGTCAACGTCAAGAGTATGCACAGGTTGGCGTATCTCATTATTGTTCGTCTCATCAGCCTGGACCGTTCGTTCTGTATTGTATTAAATAAGTTTTTTTTTTCAACTTTTGTATTTTATCCATTATGGGTTATGATAAATTATTATTTCAGATGTTGTTTTTTTTTTTTTTTTAATTTCAAAATTACTGTGCCAGTGAAAATTATTTATATGCATTTGAACCTCTTATCAATATTTAACCCGAACACTAACCGTTATTATCTCGGGCACGTGAGTTCTTGTGTTTTCGTGTAATGGTTTCATAAAAAATAAAAGTACTTAAGTATCATGGTTTAATAAAATACATTTTTACTGATTTTTATTTGGTGTTTGTGGTGGATAATGTCCAAGTATGAATACTGCTATAAATTAAAAAAAAAATAATTCCACCAATTTTTTTAAATTTATATAAATGTAATATTACACCATGGAAAAATGATGAGTTTAGATCTCAAGACAAGTAGTCGTATATATATAAAAAAATACGTGAAATATGGAGTTCTGCGAACAAATTAGTGCCAGTTTTTTAATAATACCTTCCGTAAATACATACTTTTTATAAAAAAATATAATAAGAACTTTGAGAAATTTATTTTACTTGCTCAAACAACAGGTCACTTATTACTGTTGTGAAAAAAAATATTTTCACACTTTTCACTGTCATACAAAGTAAGTTAAAATTTATTTTATGAAAAGTATAGGTAAACATGTAAGAACACAAGCTTTACGTTTTGTGTGAAATCAAAACTTTATATTTTTACCATTAAAAGTTTGATGGAACTTATACCTACTATACAAATGACAATATTTACCGATAACGATGCTGTCGTCGGTCGTGCCTAATAAGCAAATTTAATTCTTAATATGTGGAAACGGTTTATTAATAATCATAATTGATCATTTTTCGTGTTACAATATGTTTACGACGGTTAGACATAATAAATAATAAATTATTTTTATAGATACAGATGCATTATCTAAATGTTTTGTAACATATAAAAACAAAATATTGAATTACATAACATATATCTTGTTTAAGTTATTTAATACAATACATTCTATATTACTCAATATTGAATTATATATTTTCGTATTATTATACGCGCTTGTCAGTGCGTGTGCGAGAATAAGAGAGCAAGAAAGAGAGAGAGAGAGAGAGAGAGAGAGAGAGAGAGAGAGAGAGAGAGAGAGAGAGAGAGAGAGAGAGAGAGAGAGAGAGAGAAAGATTGTTTAATCCTAAATAAGCGAACATTAAAGGTAATTACTTTCTTACATGAATCCAACAATAAAAAATATAAACAGTGTAAACAAGTAAGCGGATAATACAATATACTTGTCCAACGATTAATGTGCTGACGTATAATGCCAGAGAATCTGGCCACGGTATGCTTTGATATTGATTCCACCATCGACCGACGACAACTGCCACGTAAAATCCCAACACAAACGACAACGGGATTAAATTCATGTACGTCTGACAGTGCAGTGATATTTTTTCAAAAGTACTAGGAGAAAAAAAGAAAAGCGCTTGAACAAGCAGTTTTGAGGAAACGTCCACGGCAACGCGCTGTGATTTTGTAAAAAATAGTGTATCGACGTTGTTCTTACGTTCTCTGCGATTCCGATAACAGTATTCTGTACATAACACTCAACAAAACATAACAAACCGTGAACAATATGAGGTTGGGCCACAGCAGTTTGTAAATGCTGCCTTTCCAACTGAAACCGAATAGAAGCGTATCATAATCGGGTATAGGTGATCGTCGTACGGATTAAAAAAATGTGTACGATTAAAAAAAAAATAAAAAAAAAATAAAATAATTAACTCAGGCATCCTTGACCCACGGATGCGAATGTTTTTGATAACGTATTATACGTGTACTTAATAAGTAAACAATTATTAAGCCCACGTTTGGTTTTGTGGGCGTGTGGAAGTGTTGTGCGCATACGGTGCACATAGATAATATAATTAATATATTAATTGATGAAATTACCGAAAAAGTAATTTCCAAAAACATCCCAGACCGCGGCACGTGGCGACCTGGTCGGTGTACGTGATGGTCATTTTGAAAACATTCAAAGCGAATTCGAAAAGTTTTTGAGACGAGACCTTTTTCGGAGGCGTGCAGAAAAACCGCGCATACATATTATATGTATGTATATATTTTTATTCCGCCGCACGTAACCATGCGAACGCGCATACCTGTTGTAAATTGTAATTACTGCGGGTGACCCTGTGATTAATTAATTTCAGAAATTGTTTTCAACAGACCGCAGTTTCATTTGAATTAAAAACCGGGTCTGGTCAAGATAATACATTACTATTCGAGGCTTTTTGGATTCATGCGGGCTTGCTTCGCCTGACAACATTATTGATACTTTACAGCTTACACGCGATAAAATCGCAATTGTGTTGGCCAACGTAATATTACAAAATGTCAAAAACAAACTCGTACAGTCGCGTGTTTATTAAATACAATCAATAACGAATAGCAGTTATTAGCCAACTAATATAGAATAAAACGTTTAGTAACGATAGAAAAGTTTTAAAACTTTTAATTTATTTATATGATTTCTGCACGATAGCGCTCATTTTTTTTTAAATTTCTTATTCTCAGAGTTTAGTTATGTTTTAATTGTCAATCAGGGTTTTATGAATAATAGTAAAAGATAATGTGATTAATTTTGAAAAATAATTTTCCGTATTAAGTTTATCTTTGAAAGTGTTTTTGCCATTTTGGTGAATTAAACGAAAACAATAAGAAAACAATATTATATCTATACAGGCTATGCTGTTTTAAGAAAACAATAACACATCGATTTTTCGTCAAAATTAAACGGCTCAAAATTGTTATCCTGAACGTTATTATCCGATTATAATTTAATTAGAAAACTAGAAAGATGTAAACTCCATTTTTAATATTATAAGACTTTTTTTTTTAATTTGCAGCCGATTAGGAGTTTGCAACAAGTTTCTATATTTATTGAAACTTTTCCTAAGAACATAAGGTTTCCTCACAATCGTTTAAAAATAATTTTTTAGTAAAATTGTGACCATTACCATACCGTAACAAAGATATAATATTTTATTTAGATTAATTAACGCCTTATTGGGCTTATCTTCATATACATACGAGCGCACGCGTTATAAACATACACACACACACGCACACTTTAAATATTTTGATTTCGTTGTGTATCTTTTAAAATGCTAAAATGATGTTATATGATGTTTAAAATATACCGTAAATAAAAGTTAAGAAGATATGTATGTATTTATTACAATATTCTGCATTTACTAAAATTAATTATTTGTACACATTCATTTTAATGTCAAATAAAAAAAAATTGCACTCACTACGTACACTCTGATATTACGCATAATACGTTCAAATTGAATTTATAAAAAGCATGCGATTTACAAAAGTTAAACCAGTGCGACGAGATCAGTGTAGTACACACTACGCCGCACCATTTCATCATAAATTATAATATACTCTTGTCAACCGTAGAACATAGCACTTACCTAGGTGTGGGATTTAAGTAGATACTCAAGTAACACCTTTGGGTACAAAATAGTCATTAGAGGCAGACCGTTGTGGCTTGTATTATTTTAATTTTTGTTTTTGTTTTTGTTTTTTTTTAATCAATGCATCACATAAAGTATATTATAAGCCGTAGGGAACAAGTGACAGAGAAAATAAAGGTTTTTCGTAGAAGTTTTTTGAGAAAGAGACGAGAAAAAAATGAAAAAAAAAAAAAATGTAAATAACGTAGGTTTATAGTTCAATAAAAGAATATAGTAGAAGTGTATGACGAGTGTACTGTGAAGTAGAACAGGGGCGTATTTAGAAATTTTTACACATATAAGTTTTTTCGTCTATAATAGATTAAAACCTTCCTTATTTCTACTAAACTTAAGTTTTCAACGTCGAATTCTTAATTAATAAGATACTGTTTTTTTTTTTTTTTTTTTTTATATATTTATAATTTAGTGATTTAAAATAAAAAATCCTAACATCGAATAATTGAGTTATGCCGCCATAACTACTACTAGCTTTATACACTGACAAAAATCACTGTATTTTAAATAATTTATTAACGTATAAATAATATTGTAAATCGGAATGCATTAATCGATCACGTACGCCGGTTTATTGTTACTCGATAAAGGTAAATACTACGTAAAATCTGTGTTTAATTTTGCACTCGTATTTAGGTTATATGCGAAGATTTTCTGTAATCTCAGGAGAACCCGGGAGAGCTCATTTAGCCTCTTCAAGATACGCTAATGTAATTGACGGCAGAGAGTATGATTTCCGACTGGGCAGACGTCAGATACCCAGGATCCGACACTGTACATAATATCATGTTAATTGCGATTCAATAATCAGTGACGCAACAGGACTCTGAGCGTTTTCAAAACGTTTTTGCGTTTAATAACGTTAGTATTTTAAACCCAACTATTCAGATTTGTGCCAATCACTATGCAACCAACTCGCCAGCCCGTCGGTAAAGCATTCGTGTGATGTACCTCATTCTGAAAACAGACAAATCTAACGCACGTATATAGTATAATATAATTTTAATATTCTTATTTCTACAGAACGGAAAAAACGTACACTGAATAATAGATGATTCATCAATTGTATTAGTGTTTTACCACATAAATATTCAAAATAAGATAATAAATATTATGAAAATTTCTTTATTTAAAGAAATGTAATCGAAATTTTGTTTTAGTAAATTTTAGGAACTGAAAAAAATTAATTGATACAAAACTCTAGGTTTGAGAATAATTTTAAATTAAGTGTCTAAGTCTCGAATAATGTTCAAATCAAGATGTGGTTGTTGCAGTTGTTGCAGTTGTCTCATACGAATAGTATTGGCCATCACTGGTTCAATGAAATAAAGCTGAAAATTGGAAGGTTCTCTTCCATTAATACGGACTTCATTAGCTGTAAACAGATAAATAAATTTCACATCAAAGTGAGAAATATAAAATGTAATTAACACAGTTAAGTTGGGTATAATGCGTTATTGTTGTTAGATTGTGTAGGTCCATTTGTGTTGAATTAAAGCATAACACTTAAATGAATGAATGAATGAAAGAAATAATATAAAATCTTACGTGATAATATGATATTTGATTGATTGTCAGCATCGGCCACGTTCCATGTGTAGTACCGTTGAAATTCGAAATAGAAATTATGTGAAATCCCGTATCCGCACCTAAATTACTGTACTTTGGGTAAGGTCGTGTGACGTTGCGCTCCTTCGGGCCAATCATAGGCAATCGTATTGTCGGGTTCGGGCACATGCGCAAGCGCAGTGCACGTATATATTATATGTATATTATATATGTATATCGTCGCCCTCGTACAAAAAGTGACCAAGTGTTTTTTTAAAGTTTTGAGAAATGTCAGTTTTAAAGTTAGGTACTTCTTTAAAAATCGAGAATTTAATCGATGTTTATGAAATTGGTACCAATGAGACCGCAATAGTAAACATAAATACTTATTATTATTATTATTATTATTATATATGTATTATTATAATTACTTATTCGCTTGGTCAATTTTTGCACATGGTCACTTTTTGGACGACGGCGACGATATAATATATAGTCGTATAGCAGTTTCGGCGGCGGGTCGGTGAAGGGACTTAAGGGTCCAGCCAATGAGAAGCTTTTTAATTTATGAAGATAATATTATTTACATTGTTTTTCACGCGTCTGTTAGTAATATTGAAATAGGATAACTGATATTAACCAAGGATATTGAATTAATAACGTATCGAACTATCGGTATTTTTTTAGTGATGAATTCATACTAAACGTATTATCACCTCGTTGTTTGTTTCGAAATACTTTTAAATATTACTCTGAGAGTTTTGCAATTTTCAAAACCCTCCCCTGAACAAATACATAATATACCCCTCTGGTCGAGAACGATTTTTGGAGCACGATTCGTGAGTGTAGAACTGATTTAACCACGACCGCGTTTCTCGCAGACCTTATCCGGGACCGCGCAGTCGGCGGAGCACTACGTCGTAGGTTCACACGAACGGTTAGTAAATCCATATACCGTCTCGCACAATATTGTACACGATAAAATTGAATGCGTCCGCCTACGTCGGATTTTGTCAACAATTTTTTTTCATGGAATAATGTCCTATGTCATGTGTAGATTGCGTTTCTATGGTTTTTAGTACTAAAAGAAGCCACTTAAGGCCACGAGAATCGCCTTTATATACAAAAATGACAGAATATTTCAGTAGTAAAAGAGCCCATGTCATATAGACGCTGCGTCGCTTTTTAGGTATCGTTCGTTTCAGAACATCAAGTCTACCGATTTCATTCACAAGCTTGTTGCCCATAAGCATGGAAAAGAAGAAAGATCTACTTCAGATGACCAAGTTCATGACTGATCCCACACACATAGAGAGTTTTATACAAAACACTGCCTTCAATTTAATATACTAAATCATTTAATTATATTATAACCAAAATATTTTATATCACATTACGACATCTGTAATAATTTCTTTTCGTATTCAATAAACAAACATGATACACCTACATGTGAAACAAGTTATTATTTTCAAATTTTACAGTGGAAGAAGCGCCTGTGTCACTCCAAAAGACGTTGTAATTAATGATATTAAGGGAAACATTGTTCTTCGGCGCTCCTAAAAATTTGAGAAATCCGACATAGGCCCTTATATACACATAGGACGCATATTATATCGCGGCGTGCCGCAGTAGTTGATAATAATATTTACTACACGTCATCGATTTCAAAAGACCGGAGAATCGCGTTCGCTCGTCCCGACTCGACGCGGCGTACCACGTTTAATAATAATAATAATAATAATAACAATTATTATTGTATATTGCTTTCTTGATTCTGTCCGCGGGGCAGTAAAACTATAACGCCACGGTCTGTAAACCGTACGGGAAGAAGTATATTATACACGTGTATGTATGTGTGTGTGTACGTATTATACGTATTTCACCGGGGTACGCCAGGGACGAAACTTGGATTAATCTCGCACGAACCGGCGTGGCGTGCGCGATTGTCGGTAATGTTATTATTGTGGACCGCACGCGATAACACCATTACGGAAGCCCGGCGACTTTTAGCGCCGTCGCACACCCGACGTCCTTTTTCCGTCAAACTATTACCGCGCGTGGTCTCGGCTTCGTGTCGGCCCGACGCGGCGGTGCGTATCATCCGATCATCTCGACCGTATAAAAATGACTCACGGCTAATTTCCCATGTGGGACCACCATGTGTGTGTGTGTGTGTGTGTGTGTGTGTGTGTGTGTGTGTGTGTGTGTGTGTGTGTGTGTGTGTGTGTATGTACGTGTCTACGGAAAGTGAACGTACGCCCACGATGGTTAGAACGACAGATTTTACGCGCTATTCCGTTTTTTCTTTCGTATAATAAATACGTCGAGTCAGTTCGACTTCGAATAAGATTACGATTGGATTAAGTCATTTTATTCCACGCCGGATCATGTCAAATGTCAACGTTTTAAAAGCGAACATCTGTAAGTAAAACCTACGATTATTCGATACTTAATTATTTATAAACAATATCGTATGCGTATAAATGGTAGTTTGTATCGAGCAACTGTGTGCAATATGATCGAGTCATAAATATTTTGATATTATGAACATTTTCTAATGATCATCATTAATCACGAATCGTTTGTCGGTGTCAATGAATATTGTGTTTATACAATAGCAAACTATTCTAGTCTATATAATTTTCGATAAATTACTCGGTCGATATTATTTGATATCATCAATCTTATCTATATAAATACATAGTAACAGTATACATATACATATCGTATTATCGTAGGGCTGATAAGTATTATTATAATGCTCATAAGAACTCACAGTTTTTGTCTAGTATTCACTGTACGAATATTGCATATTTAAACGTTAGTTTTTGTAATGCGCACAATTCAAAGGGGTTTTCGGGTGTGTATTTATTATGGTATGTATACGTAAACTAGTTTTTTGAGCATATCATTTTCCATTTCTTATGTTACAAACGTCGGTATTAGCAAAGTTGTGTTCAACATTTTGCGAAACAAAAAAACGTGTGTCCGGAAACTACGGGTTCACAAACATGACACAAACTCGAAGGGTGGATTTCGAAGCGGTGGCAGCTAGTTGTTTCTGATACAAAGTCTGTTATTTAAAAAAAAATTTACAAACCGTATAAATTATAATGTGTAATAAAGTATATTATAAATTTATAGAAAATTTTTTTTTCACTTTGGACACAATTGTTTCTCGTTTCACCCATCGTTGTGTTGGTTAAACAAATCAACAGTAGCCATTGGAAACACTGTTGTATGTATCGTGTTTTTAAAAACACATAAGAGCCCGTAATGTTAATCGTATGAAACATCGTTGTTCAGTTATTTTTTTGTTGATCGATGAAAACATGTTATTCTTCCATTCGTGTTCGGGCTGCGCTGTATTCACGTTCAATTTCATTTGCATGATCGTCGGTCGCCCAATCAGTAATTTTTCCATTAAGTACGTGTTTACGCCTAATCGTTATTATATATATGTATATATATTTTTTTTATCTAATTTTAAATTAAAAGTGATAAAAATAAAATATTCGTTCGAAGAAAAAAACGAATACCATTGGATGATCAACGAATCCGTTATCGATTTCAGAATGAAATTCAGTAAAGACGACCGGTCGGTCCCCGACCAATCTGGTTCCGAATGCATAACCCAGCATCCGATCGGAAAGAGTTGTGATACCGACGGGTCGAGGAACTCTACGCAGCCACAAAACGTCTCGTACAACGTGAATAACATATACATAATCGGCGACATAATAAACGCGTCCGCCGTGAAACTGGGCGAGTCGTCTTTCGTAAAAAGCCCGGTGACCAACAAGAAGAAAATACAGCCTCCGGTGACGGTGCCGTCGGTCACGTCGAGCGAGCAGCCCGAATGCAACGACTCGGACGTTAAACCCACCAAGACCCGTATGCCAGAATATTTCGAAATCGCTGCGAGCACACAGACGCCGCCGATGACGTTAAACCATCGATCCACAGCCACAGTACACTGTTCGACAAATAATATGGAAATCACTTGTCACTGTCCTTCCAAAACCCAATAATAGTATTGTCAGTGTTTTGTACGACGGGGTTTCATACAAACAAAAAGTAATATCGATAAGGGCCACGACTTTTCTGAAATGAAATTCATTTCGTGTTTCCTTTTATTGTTTATGTGAAATAACTTGAATGAATGATTATTATTATATTGAGTCTTAATCAATATGTTAATATGTTATTTTTAGACGTTTTCTGTACTTAATTATTTATTTATTAATTTTGTAATTAAACATAAATTGAACTTTATCATTTTGGGTTTCAAGCTCTTATTTTTTGATGATATAATCCCTATTCAACATAAATGTTAAGGATTAAATTGTATTCATTGCTGGTTATCTTCATAGTGTAGCTATTATTTTTAGCTAAAAAGTAAACAATTTTAAGAAATTCTCCGAGCATACTAGTAGAAAACCCATTTAGATATTTTTCAAATTTCTGATGATGGCAAATTATAATAATTAAAAAACCACTATAGCAAAATATTCAATTGAAATATACTTAAAAAAACAAATGTTTGAAACAACTAACTTCAAAGTGAGAATTTAAAACGATATAGTAATAATTAATTTACAAAAATATTCGCATTTCAAATATTATAGTTTTATTTACTTAATGTGTTCAATTTATCAAGTGGTTATATGAGTATATTACCATAAAAAAATAATATTACATTATTGGAGTGTAAAATAATTATTTTTGTGAAATTCTAAATATTTTGAAGTAACTTTTAAAGTACCTGATAACATCTATTAAAATGGCGGTAAATAAAACAAAAATGTCTAACTTATTTAAAAAAAGAACAACAAAAATTAGCCACACGCACATTAAAAAAAAAAAAAAAAAATTAAACACATTTTAAAAACTTTTAATTATATATACGTAATACACCAGTCGAAAATACTTACTGTTTTTAATGTCGTATATACCCACTGGTACGTGTATAAGATAATAAGAATACTTAATTATAAAATCGCTCAATTTAATTTTTAGTTTCTTTTTCTGTAAAATTGTATGTACTATTGATAGAAGTTGTTTAGTTAGTAACATGCGTACTATACACGTAACTGCAGTATAGGCACAGTTTTGAAGACACTTAAATTAAAAACATAATATCAGAATTAAGATGGTTATGATTAAGAACTAAAAATAATTTATAAGTTGTAATAAAATATTTCGGCACGATATATGAAAAAAAACACTCTTCAAGTCCCTTGAGCGAATGCTTCGGGAGTTAATTATGCGTGTATGATATACTTGTATAATACAGTAGGTAGCTATATTATGCCGATAAAATAAATTGTAAAGATTTGTGAAAAATAATTCCAAATATTTCTTTTGAAAATATAAAATTTGAATTATTATTTATTACAGTTATTTTATACTCCGTATTGTTAAAAAAAAAAAAAGAAGTAGAAGAAGAAAACATTTCATGTAACACTATATAAATTAAAAACGTTGACATTTTTTTCTTTTTAGAATGGTAATCTCTTATTTTCTTCGTTCAACACAATTTCCAGTTTAGATTTTCCACTTTATTTTTTATTCATTTTTTTTTAATTTCGATTACAAAACGAATATTTACAATCTGTACAAAGTTAAGTAACAAGAAAAAAAAACACGCCATGGAAAAATTTGATACGCATACAGTCTAGGACTTGAGCGAAGCGGGTGTCCACCGAGAGTGGATATTCAAATATTTATAGAACTTTTTTTCGTCCAGAAAAAATTGTTCATTAAGAAGAACTTTAAACCGTTTATAAATATACATATATCTTACCGTACGCGTGTGTATACGTGACATGAAAATAATAATAATAATACGCTCCAGCGTGTCAATCGATCCCACAGGCGATTTCCCGAGAAAACGAACACTTCGTTTGAAAAATACGGCGACTCTTGTGTGTGCCTACACTATTGTGGGCAGGCCCCCCACATCATATTTTTGGCCCGGGTAAAGAACTAAATCCGGGCCCCTCTATCATATAGATTAATTATTTTTCGAGATGAATTGAAGGGGCTTGCTGCAACAACCAGGTAAATCCATTTTTTGAAATTTTTCAAGACAATGTAAATTTAGTTTAAAAATTATAATTTATGCTAAAATCCTATCAACTAAATATATTTGAATTCTATGCTCATTTATACATACATCTTTGAAGTTAAAATTGAAAAAAAATGTTCGGTATTGAAATATTGTTAGTCAATGCTGTAGGGAACATGGACTTATCTGGTTGTTGCACCAAAAAGCACATTAATTTTTATTAATTCTTAAATAAAGTTAATTTTGCTCTTGAATCTTGTAGCATATTTAATGCTATTATTATATGTAAATATCAAATGACATCTTATGTCTCTAAAAAAGTACAAACTAAAAATGTATGTTAAAAAATAAAATAATGTGATTATTATAACTTATACTGTATCATATTGAATGTATGTATGTATAGTTCTGGTAGTCTTATAAATCATAATAGGTACTTAATACACATTATCATTTAAATTATGATTTCAACTTTATACTAAGTAAATTTTGCTTTTCTTGCCTTTTTCTGAGCAAAGCCATGTATAATATCATCAAAATGTATTTGAAACCTTTTTCTATAATACATTGAAGTAATTATTTACATGAACGCCGGGCCCCTCGAATGTCCGGGCCCCAGTACCATGGGTCCACCTGACCCCCCCCCCTTGTGGGGGTGCTGGTTGTGGGTCTGTTGAGACGAGATGACCATAAGTGGATATTTGGTTACAACTGTGGGGGGGAGGATGCTTGACATTTTTACCTTACTAATTAACATAAGATACATTAGATACATTTTTAGGCAACAAACTGGGACAATTAATTAAGTAAAGTAAAGGAATAAAAACATTTCGAGAGAGCTTGATAACGTTCTGGGAGGGGGGGCTCAAGTCCTCTCCTCAATATCCGTCGTAGATGACCTCGTCAAAAGTATACAGTGCGAATGGCTTACGTTCTTGTGAAGTTTTGCGTTTTCCAGAACCACCGACCGACGGGGACGGTCGAAAAGCGATCAAAACGCCTCGCCTCGGCGAAAACGTACGACGAAAACGAATCGTTATCGTAATTAATACGTCGTCGTTGGCGCCAGGCCGCGTGCTACAGTTGTGGAAATATAAACTTGTTTTAATTTTTTTTTGCAACTTCAGTGGCTTAAATCTCATAAGCTGTACACACTACCGTACTATTTGTCAGAATATCTGTCGTGTGTAATAATCCTGTGAATAAGCGTTCTGGTCAGTGAACAGTATAAAACAACGGTCTGGTCGCAATACAATATTTGTCTTACGTACTCTAACGCAATCACACTCAAATCCCAAGTTATAAAGTTACATTCGGTTTGCAAGTAGTATTTATGTTGAGATTCAAATTACTTTATAAGATCACAATAAAAATATATGTCAAAAAAAATTCTACATTCAGCATAAAAGTGGTCAACATTTATTTGTTGAAACTATTTTCAAGTCTATATTTCTTTGTTTTTGAGTTTTTGATATCTTATGACGAATTTTTAGAGTTTAACTCTATTTTACTTTGGAAACGATGACGAAAACAGATCAAGTGAATTTCATCAATATCTCGTTGACGATACAATTAATTGATTTTTTTTTCAAATGATAGAAAAATTTTGGAAAGTATAGAACAATTACAGAAGATGCAATTTTTTTTTTCTTAAAATGGGCCGAACGTGACTTTCGAACGAAATCTATTCTCTAAAAAAGTGGTTTCGAAAAAAATAGAAGAGAAAAAAATAAACATTGTAAAACTAACAGATCCCACTCGGAATTCAAAAACGCGATTGTTAAAATAAAAGTGTACTTTATATTCTTAAAAATAGAATAAAATAGAATTTACCCAAAATATAGAAAAAAAAACCGCTTTTGAAATTTGCTCGTCTTGGCATCGTGTTAAGTTAGGTATGGTTGATGGCAATATTACACTATGCTAATGAAATTTCACTGGATCTATATCATATAGTGCAGAGGTCTTTTTCCAACTAATTTTAATTTATCCGGAATTTATAATACACGTACGTTTGCCTTGACATGTGATACAAAACCCTCCCGAAACACATCGCAATTCTTAAAAGCCGGCGAAACGATAATTCGTCCAAACGCATGACGGCCGGACACCCGGATACCCGCCGCCCATTGTCCGCGAGCGCTGCCGCCAGTGTTGAGCATTATCTAGATAAATTATCTAAATAATTTATCTAGATAAATAATTAATTATCTTTTATCTTATCTAGATAATAAACAAAATTAGTTATCTGATGAATTATCTTAGATAAATTATTGAGTTATCTAACGTAATTCATCTAGATAAATAAACATATTTATTCAAAAAATTCGAAAAATTGAGCTTGAAAGTTTTAACCTATTAAATTCCTATTAAATTAATAAATCATCCTTGCACAAATACAGAACAATAACAAAGTAATAATTTTCCATGCCACTTTTATGTTAATTCTAAATTCTAATTATTATCCCGATTTATACAATTATACTGGCTACGGCCGAATATGTTGCAACGTTGTGTCGTCGACTCGTCGACCGCCGCCGTGTACACCATAATCCAAAGTCCATAATTTATTATTGGAGATAATAATAATTAATATAATTTTTTTTTTTTTTTGGAGGGGCAGGTATATTGAAATAATTTTATCTTTTTTTTTTATCCAGATAAATAGTGTTTTATCTTTTATCTTTATCTAGATAATTTAGATTTTAACTATCTTCTATCTTTATCTAGATAAATTGTATCCAATTATCTTTTATCTTTATCTAGATAAATTTTTAGTTATCTTTGCGCAACACTGGCTGCCGCACGGCTCCGGTCCGCCGAGGAAACGGGACCTCTCTAGTGCGTTTCGTAATGACATTTGTATAAAGTCCCGTGTGCGCCCGCAATAAATATTCGACCCGTTCGCGTCCCAAACTAAAAGCAATTTTTTACGCCGCGGTCAATATGCGTCACGTTCAATAATTAGCATGGCGATAACCCGGGTGTACTCCCGGAGAAGGCGTGAACCGAGCCATACATCTCGAAAATAGGTTTTCTGTTTTTTTTTCTTTGAAAACATTTTTAAGTGATTGGACCGTTGCCAACTGCCTACAATTTTCCATATATTTTTTTCCTGTTTTATTATGCACATTTCTTCCGTTTTGATTGATTTTTAAATGTCATTGTCTTCATAAAATTGAATACGTCTGCTTTCTGGTTTAGAACTTTGTCATACCCATAGACATCAAAGAATACAAATTTTTTTCCCCGATTCATTTGTTTTTAGGTTCGTTAAAAGTTTAGATGATTTATTAAAATTTCAGTTTCTGTGCGAAACAAAGGATCTATTGGTTTTACAACGGTGCTTCTTTTTTTTCTGAAGTCGCTTTTTGGTACTCATAACACTGTCCAAAAGTTTCATACAAGTTTTCATCAAGACTCTATAAATCGGTATAGACAAATAAAAAAAACAAAAAATAAAAATTAGACAATCAATAGTAGAACCAGTTAGATAACCGAAAAATAAGACTCAACAAGTTAAATGAAAACATTGCAATGGTGAATACAAACAAAATATAAATATGAACATTTTTACTAGAAATACAACTCAAATATAATTTATTCGTAACATCGTGTGATATCGGATGATAATATTTTCCAAAATGTCAAAAGAACTGACGGCTGTCTTCCGATACGAGATCTACAAAAGAAATACGCGTATTACCAATGAACCGTGTTCTACCGAAATAATAATAAAAGTATGGTACGTGGCCCATGAAAATATTTTTTACCAAACGTAGCGATTCGACATGGTATAAAATATACAAGAAATAAATAAAAATAATACTAAAAGATACAATTGATTTTATAATGATTTTTATTGTGAATTTATAGATAAAAAAAACACCATCGGTTACATAATATAAATACTAACTATGATTGTCCAAAAGCTTTTTAAATAGTCGACTACAATAATTATTTTTATTACGTCACAAGTCACAACTCGTTGTAAATTGTAATACACCTGCACATACATAACGACACTAAACCAACTAAACTGATTCGTCTACAAAATAGCATTGATTTTTCAACATTGACACTTGGAGGTGTAAAAATAAAATGCATCAAGTTCACATTTTCAAAACAATAAATAATACATCGGCGTAATGATATCGATGCGAGTATCGGTGTGTTCCGATCTAGTAGAACAAAAAAACCGTATATACTAACACATAATTTATCGACACACTGTCCTCAAAACTGTGGTATATAATAGCTACGTTAGGATATTAAACATTGTATCGATATTATTGTTTGTTTGCTCTTTTTTTTTTATCAGGACTCATTAAAAATATTACACTGTCTACCGTTTGCTCTGTGGTTTAGTGCAATACATACGTGTACGTACTACACTACTACAGTATGTTATCTACATCTACATATTTGTCTACACTCATTAATTATGCAATCGAGATTAATCAAAATCACGAACAATGCATTCAAAGGCCGAAGTTTTTTGTTTGTTTGTTTGTTTATGTTCCAAGCGTGATGGCATTTTGGAAAGACGTTTTTCTAAAATAGAAAAACAAAGTCGAAATACCTTACTGTCAATTATTATATCAAATGAAATCGTACAAAGCACTGTTATGTATTCCAATAAACGGCGCGCACTCTCAGCTTTCAACAAACACGGATATGTTTATCTACAAGACGGTTAATAATTCGGAAATTTTCACTGACCCAACGATTGGCGCCAAAACACAAACAAATAACAATTGAAACGCCCAGGAGACACGCCAAAAGCAAATACGCATCGAAACCACGCGGACAAACAGACATAATATTCGAACACCGACTCCAGGAAGAAAGTGGACGCTCGGCACGACAACCTACAAAACATTTGTTCGAATCGCTCCACGTTGTACGAGATACGTACACATAACCTACACTCTGTTAATGAAACAGAATCGACATAGTAGAAATACTAGTTGTTGTGTAAAAACGTAAGACGATTTTCATTTGTTAGAAATCATATTATTGTTAAACGTTTACGAAATCACGGTAGATAACGTAGATTGATAGCATATCGCACGAGCGCGGTTTTTTTTTTTTGAAAATAACAATCACGACGGCCTCTAGGCGTCGTCTATCGATGCAGCCGTGAATTTGGAGAATACCGTGAACGCTCTGCCGTAAACATCGGGTAAGCGACACCGTGGATTGTTTCGATCTGCGCGGGAACTCAAGTCACAATATTAAAAATTCAATTTTATCGTTCCGACGTTGTGTACGAGAAAAAAAATGGTAGCCGCGTGATACCCAACAGTGGAATAAAACCGTATTAAATTGTTTTCATTGTATCGCACGAAAAGGAAAACACATTTTCGTACGACTGTTGCCGGGCAGGTAGGTATGCGTTAAGAATTTTATGTAATACGCTGCACCGCCCAACCGTTTCGCAGCCAGAGGTTGACTGTACAATAAAAGCATTAATGCGGGTGATTTCGTTCGGGGAGCGAAAATATTATTTCCGAAACGATTTGAATTCATTCCGTTGCGCGCATATTCCACGCTTTTAAACGAAGGCGAAAATCCGAGCGTACGTAAACCCGAAATGTAAATCGACGTAGATAGAGGTATATGAGAGGTATTTATGAATTCTTCATATCGTGCGATATAAACACGGTATATAAACACGGTACGGGTGTAGAGGGGAAAAAATGTACTTAAAACTCATTGCATTTCTAAAATATTTATGCACGCGCTATTTTCAGACGTTCATCAAATCTCACGATTCTAGTCTAACACGCGCGTCTACGTGGCGATTGCGTCAAAGTCCTCGCGTGGGCCGATCACATGACGTATCACGTATTTCCGTCGTCGACTTCGACGGATGGCGGGTGCGAAACGAACGATTTTCATCGACAAAATATTTCGAACGAAGTGCTACTCCGTAAGCGCGTTAAATAATAATAATAACAATAATAATAATAATAATAATAATAGTAATATATTCGCTCGAGTTCGTACGTTTGTTCGTGTATTATGACGTTCGGCGCGTATTCTTATCGACGGTATCGAAACATCGTTACGGGCTGCGATCCGTACGCGAATGAATGAACGAGACGTATTCTATGCGATTCATCGACTCGTTCGACGGTGTTCGGCGTACGTTCTGAGAGATTCCTAACAAGAAGAGTTTGTTTCCATAGTGCATATCGCGCTAATGAATTCGCGTTTTTTTTTTCTCAAAGCTATTACATAGCTTTTATCGCGGGCTTTGAGCGCGGCGACCGAATCAAGAAATTCCGTAACGAAAAAAACCTAACACGCATTTTTTTTTTTTTGTATGGCGACCCTTTTTCTTATCGAAATACTGGTCCAAAAATTTCATCCAGCAACTTTTTAGAACGGAAATTTTGTCGAGATAGTACTTTTAAGAGCTCATTTTTCGATTTTCTCAATAGTTTTTCCAAGCGTGGGCGCTAACTACCAAAATATTGACAAAAAACGGGAAAAATGCCGTATTCTCGATTTTCGTGAAATCTATTTTAGTTTTTTAGCCATAACTCCATCAATAATAGAGTTAGGAACTTGAAAATTATACTGATTACTAATTATAAAAACGCACATACTCAATTAAAATTTCAAAAAAATTCAACAACTTTTGACTTACGAGTATATATAGAACTTTGAAAATATTGAAAATTTCTCATTTTTTGAAAGTTTTTGCTTCGTAAAATTTTAATCTTTGAATATTAAGAGCTGAAAATTTATTACAATAATACTCATAAGTATTTTTACCGATGATGAAAAAATATCGCATATCGTTAGTCACAATATTTTTTTACAAGCGTTTAATGTTTGCATTATGACGAAATTTCTTATTTTTACATCAAATTACACACTTAAACGCACGTATAAACAATAATTGGTGCTTCCTAAGTTGATAAAAATGCTATGCAATAGCTTTACCGCGGCAGTGCCCGAGTGCTACAAGTATATTTTTACGCTAAGAATCACTCGCGCGAGAATCGATATTTCCAACAATAATTTCGACTCGAAAGAGATAATAATGTGTGTTTGAAAAGAGTGCTGATTTTAAAACGACTTTTTACTCGAAACGTTCGATACTTTCTACTATAGGCACTGTCTACTAGTGTTGGGAAAAATCCGGATTTACCGAAGTTCGAAAATCCGGATTTATGAAATTCGAAATCCGTAATCCGGATTCGGATAAAATTCCGGATTTCGGAATTCAAATTCGGATTTTACCCGAAATCCGGATTTCGGATTTTGAAATATTGAATTAATATTTTTTATGGATTCTAGATTCTGAGTGGAACGATGAATGTTTTTTATTTAAAATAGAAAATGTTCGTTTTTATATTAGAATTTATAACAAACAATTTTTATTTTCTGCTTTAGAATACAGAAATCCACAGTGCGAAACCCAAATATTCGGATTTTCAAATCCGAAAATTCGAAATTCGGATTTGAAATCCGAAAATTTGAAATTTGGATTTGAAAATCCGAAATCCGGATTTTACAACTTAAAATCCAAAATCCGAAATCCGGATTTTCGGAGAATTCGGATTTAATTCACACCACTACTGTCTACACTGATACTATATCATTATTCATAGACGTATGTAATATTTTAACCGTTAGTTGCATGCGACAATCGGATTCGAATAATAATTTATGACGTTCTCGCCAATTGCTTGTGACACGAGGTAATAATACAATTATACTTGCGTCTACCGTCTACGTGTTTCTTATCGAGTACTAAAAGTGTTAAGTAACACAACACACACACACTCACATATTAGAACTTCAATTGTATGATATACATGTAGCGGCGTGATACAAAAACATGGTACTCATAAGCAAAGTTTTAAGGGTGAGAATTACATTTTTTTTTTCAAATGTCGGCTAAATAAAGATTTAATGCATATAGTTAAAGTTTGTTGGTTACAGAGTATGAAAGTTAATTAAAATTAATTTTACTATTTAAATTGTAGGACTAATACCTTTTAGTTTTCAGTGTATGCAATTCATATTTCTTAGGTAAATTTTAGTTCTATCATTATTATTTATTCGAATTTTGAACAACAATTTGTAAATTTGTAACCATCAAGCGCTACTACGATCGATTCGAGTAATACGTATAAACCGAACCTGTAAAATTTATGTATTGAATTCGTAGAAAATCATTAAATTAACGTAATCATTGGTTTTGTATTGACGAATTTCATGATATTGTCCTATACACGTAAACGTAGATATTCTAGTGATTTTTAAATATTTGTTCACTGCACATCGTGATTTCTCGCCGGGACTCTCATCACTGCCGACACACCCCGTGTACAATAATAATAGTAACAAAAATAACGTAATATCAATACAATTTTTACTAATAATCGGTGGCGATTTTCCGTTTAGCGCGCGCACCCCGGCACCCGTGCGGCACACACGTGTCGCGGTGAGTCTCCGGCGGTCCGAAAAGCGCTTCCGACACGGACGACGAGGACGACGGCGGCGCGGCGCGAGCAGCCGAAGCCGTCGCACCGAGCGCCAGCGCGCGGCCGACGCGCCGCCGCCGTCGACGACGAACACGACACCAGTCAGTCACGCATTGTTGCGCTTCGCGTCGCCACCTCGATACCACTCTCGACCCGCACGCCGCCGTCGTCCTACGTGCCGTGATCGCGTCCGTCGTCCGTCGCCTCCTCCCCGCCACTCCAAAACCGTCGACCTGACGCGTCTGATCGCGCGCGAAAACCCGCGGTGTCTCGAAATCGAAGTAGTACTCGCGTTTTTTCGTGCCCGCCGCGAGACACCGGTCAGCCCCGTATTCGATTTCGCGGACAAGAGGTAAACGATAACAGTATGAAATAATAATAATAACTGTAATATGAAAACGCTATTATTGTTGAAAAACACCTGCGGAGCGTTGTTCTCCTCCTCCGTCAAAGACGGAGATACTGAGAGGATGGAGGATAGGTAATACTTTTTGTTTGGGGGGGGGGACTATTCCAAAAGGCCACCCCCTCCACCCGAATGGTGTTTTGCCGGCGTGCGAACAGTTTGCCGAACTGTGATTGCGTTCTGAACGATTTCTCGCAGATGGTGGTTTTAAATTTTCAAAACCACACGCTTTTCTTCTGTCGTCCAATAGGTATTCATATACAGTTCATGGTTTATAACCGCACACTTTTGATTGAAAGTTTAAAACTAAAGTTCTAATCTAGTTTTTGGGTTTTTTTTTTTATCAATACCATTTAATACTTTTCGTTTGAACAAAGGAGACATTTTTTTCACCATAAGATTTAAAACATGTGTACTCATCCACATTTATCCAACGTTTTTTACGATTACATTATTATTAATACATTTTTATTAAGATTTTAAATTGAAAAATTGATATAAAACAATCGATTCAATGCAAACTGTATAAGAATTTAGCCAAACGCTTGTAAAAAAAATCTTGATTCACGATTTTTGAAATTTCTTCAGCATTGTTAATTAAGTACATACATAAGGTCGAGTTAAATTTTCAGAACTTTTTATCAAAAAATGATAAATTAAATTAAAGATAACCTAACGAAATATTTTCAAAGTTGTATGTATGTTTAGCCTAAAAGCAGTTCGCTTTTTTTTTTTTTTTTTGAAATTCTTGTCAAGTATGTAAAAACATGTCATTAATATATGATGAAAATGTTAGGTTTGTAGCAATATTACTTTTGGAGTAATAACGAAATAACTAAAAATCGATATAGTGATGAAAGAGTCGTTTGCGGCAAATTTTACTGTTTTTACTCGGTTTTTCGGCAATTTTTCTTCACGCTTGGAAAAAATAACTTGATGAGAGATAAATGAACCTTTAAAGGACCATTTACAAATGCGATTTCCGATCTGTAGAGTTGATGGATGAAATGTTTAGACTAGGTAAAATGTACCTAAAAGTGTCCCTAGGAAAAAATAAACATCATTGTAAAACCAGTAAATCCTTTGCTATGCTTAAAATTTAAAAAGTAAAAATATAAATAAATAAATAAATAAATGTGTATATATATCTTATGTTGCAACATTTTGAAATTTAAATTAAATCGTTAAATCAAATAGATTATTATTTAAAAGTTTTAATTATTCATTATAGTAAAAATTTGTATTTTTTTTTAAATTTCGTTCACGTCGTACACGTCGTTCACATCGTACGAACTTATTTAGCGCAAAAACAGAAATTCTCGGCTTTGTAATTTAGTTTACGTGTGGGACACGACTATCGTCCAAAAACCAATATATCATAATGTAGTCCGTAAAATCACTGTTAATTCATTTTGTTCCACAATATTATCATACAAATTTTGCATATTTAATCGATAATGTTAATTCAGTTAAAAGTTTGCGCTATTGAAGTGTGTGATTTTGGACAGAAGGTGCGATATTAATTAAAAAATTGTGCGAGATCCAACTATGATTTTTTTTTTTTTTTTGAAATTATGCGATCATACGACGACCTTCGAGATTTTTGATAACCGATCGAGACATGTTCGAAACGACAACGTTCCGAGTTTCGTGTTCGAACGGGAATTCGGTTCACAGGTTTTGTCGTAAAATCATTATACTTTCGTCGTCGTCGTCAGTCTTCGAAAACGTTTGCGGCAACCGGACCACCGCCTGTGGTTTACGTGCGCTCGAAGTCGTCTCGTTCTACCCCTCGATCACACGCAAAAAAAATAGAGACTCGGATCGCTCCGTCGACGTATTCTCGCGGAAAACGTTGTGCTTACCCACCCCCTCTTGTCGTCCGTCAAGCGCGATTTCGCTCGCGGTGAACGCGCGTCGTCGAAATTCGAATTTTCGACGGGAAATCTCTCACTATAGGGACTGTAGTTAAAACGGTCTGAAATGAACTGCTCGGTCTGTTTCCCCGCGTCCGGTTCCGTATTCGTAGACAGAAAAACAACCGATCAAAAGAGCGCTTCGTTTCAAAAGCGCGTCCCAACTGACGAAACGATTACTTGAAAAAAAAAGCGAATGGGATTTATTTTTATTTGCACAAAACCAACGAACGTAGTTGTAAAGATTTTTTTTTAAGATTCGATCAATCAAAAAAAAAAAAAAATCAAATTCACGAGCGAAAATTTTCCTTTTTTAATTTTATTTTACTATTCAGGTAAAAATGTATTGAAAGTTAATTTTTTTTATCGTTTCTTTATTTCAATTCAAATTAAAAGTGAAAATGATTTTTTCATAATTTTTCTCATTAATACATACAGATTTTTAAGTAGATTCGAAAAGCATTAAAATGTTGTCTAGAAAAATTATTGAATAATGGATAAATGATTTTTATAACGAACTATGACTTTCTTATGTTAGTGAAGTTTAAAGATTACAAGAAATTGATGATCGATTCGAGTGATTCATTACCTTACATGAAAATTGAAAACTATTACACTTTATTTCTCTTGAAACTCTGCATATATTATGTTTAAGAAGTTGCAATGCATTAGAAGGCTTTTGTCACTGCAACACACTAATGAGTCATTTCCTTTGAAAAGTAGCTCATAATGACTTGAATTTAATTTCTACTTATATTTTTAGTGAAAATACTTTAATCTATTAACGTCAGATGAAAGAAGGTTGGTCTTGCACATCTGCACACTGATAAGAAAAAGAAATTATGGGCAAGAGGAATTCGAAATTGAAGCAAGACACTATCGACAAGCTAATAGAAGACACGTACTGTGAGTATTATTAAAAAAAATGTTTCGTTCTATTGTAGTTTTAATATTGTGTTTTATTAGATAATTTTACGGTTTTTAAATACAATCCATAGAAATGATTTTTTTATAAATTTATCATATCGTTTCGTTCTGAAATATTTATATTATTACCTATTATAAACGTTTAAAAAAATAATCATTAATAATTATATCCATATTATCGATATTTTTGAACATGTAAATTAAGTTCTAAAGTCCTGTATTTTTTTAATGGTTATGTTGGTAATAATAATTTCAATCTATAAGATCGCGATAATTAAAGATAAAAATGAATATTAATTATATAGATCGTCTTTTCGTTATAATACATACGTTTAAAGAGTTGTTTATTATTTTTAAAGTTTTTCAAATATTTTTATAGAGAACAAGACATTAAATTATTATAATAGTTATAACTTATATTGATGAAGTGTACAAATAGCCAGAATATTACAATGGAGTTTATTTTAATTTGATAACTTACGGTTGTACTCAGCAACCCAAACAATCCTATATGAAAGTTGATGGTATTTGTAATCTTATATTTTTAGGCTCACGGTTAACTGGTATATGATGTTTGAGAAGTTTACACCTAAATCATAAGTAAAATGCGTATTTTCAATGATAGGTCACTAAATCGAAGTCAGAAAAGTCACCGCCGTTTAACATTGATCTAATAATGTTTACACTAAAAAATTCAAAGTTCCAATAAATTTGATTAAAAAAAAAAAAAAATTTTACTATCTTCTATTAAATGTTTTTCATTATTAATAAGAAGCCTAGAGTTGTATTATTATTTGTGCATTGCCAAAATACTAAGTGACTTGCTTTATTATTATTTTTCATATCTGTTTAATAGTCTTTAAAATTCGATTTGCTAGATCTTATGTTGCTTAATAAAATAAATGTTCACAAATTATTATGTCTAACATTCAGAACAATAGGTATACATAACAATTAAAGTAATTCATCAATGGGATCAGACGATATTTAGACGTCATTTACTATTTTGGTACGTCCTAGTATAATATACCTACCAACTATCTTGACAATCGATATATTGCTGAATATCATTAAAACAATTTATTTAATTAATTTTAAATCAATCAAAAAACGTTAGTTGGATTATCGTGGCGCAAAAATTCGGAGTCGGTAAATTGCGTCCCTATAAGTACGGTCATGGTCATATACTATGTGAATTGCGGCCCGCTTACTTTTAAAACATACGTAAATTGCGGCCCGTGTACTTTTAAAACATACGTAAATTGCGGCCCGTGTACTTTTAAAACATACGTAAATTACGGCCCGAGTATTTTTAAAACATACGTAAATTGCATCCCGGGAACTTACGAAAAAAAATGAACTTTGCTTCCTTTCAGTCTCCTATTGACACAACCAGACACAGAACAAGAAACCATCATGATGTTGAATTACTTGAATTGCACTTTACAGTTTATAGTTTATAAATTATAATCGAAAAATTGTGTTTCAATCCGAATCCATATAAAAAGATAACTGATATATAAAACAACATTTTTATATTATATCTTTGGTTTCAATTACAGAAAAATTATATTTCATGGAATAATATAAAATGTCATGGATTAATCAATCATATTTTGCCCTGTTCACATATGGATTCTAGACTTCAATTTTATTCGTTGAGTCGGCTATCTAGTTGTTTTATATATTATCTGTGGTTGCTCTACAGTTTACAGTATTTTTTTTCAATCTAATGAAAATGGACGTTATGAAAAGTGAAAGGAATAAAACGTTGAAAATAGTTGATGGTTTCAAATTTCGTTTTCATAAATTTCTAAACAATGATATTCAACGTTGGTGTTGCACAGTTAAAACGTGTAAGTATTTTTTGAAATTTGATGATAATAATATTTGTATTGATAGTTTTAAGTCTGTTATAGTTATAGTCCTAAGTCTGAAAAATGGGAAGGAAAATATTGGTTTTGTAGAAAAAAGGCTTATACGTAATTTACATATTAATAAGAAATAGTTAGATAGGCATATGTACAAAAATATACCCGGGCCGCAATTTACGTATATATAAAATATACCCGGCCGCAATTTACGTATGTATAAAATATACCCGGGCCGCAATTTACATAAAAAATTTAAAATGGGACGCAATTTACAGAGACCCAATAAATTACACTTCTATTTTACATTCAAAACATTTAAAAAGTGATTAAGTAGAAAGTTTAAAGTGCCTTTAACTTAAATGCATTTGTTGAGAGTTTAGAGTTACATCGCTTATATCGAAGTTTCAAATACTAAATAGAGAGAGACGTGATTATTCAATGACTATTAAGTTTCTAATTTTTAAAAGTGCTTTCTAATTTTGCGTATTACATTATAATTTATGCCTAAATCCATATGCTAATTATAAAACGCGTGGTTATATAAATGTTATATGAAAGTATGAATTTATTATACTATACAATTCAATAAATTTTGGCATTCAGTTTTTAATTATTATGTTGCACTAGTTCATACTCATAGATATGACTTATAAAATGCAGCAAAATATTTTACAAAAATCTACTATTGTTCAGCGTTGCACGAAAATTACAACTAAAACACATTACGTTATAAGATTATTGTTAGTTCAATTACGAAGTTTTATATTTTTTCAAAAATAGAAATATTTTTATGTGTATGTGATGACGAGTGTGTAGCTGATTGTAACAAAACCCAATTAAAATTGTTCGTATAATTATTATAATTATTTTTTTTATTAAATATAAATAATTTTGTTTACTCTAGAACCAACATAAAATAATGCTGTTTATGTGTATAGTAAAAATGGAAAAAACTGTAAGGTAGGTAATATATTCATAACATAAAACTTAAACTATGGATGTCGAATGAACGTTGATTAACTAATTAAAAAATTAAACCACTTAAAATAAACTAAATGCCAGGGTAAAATATTTCAATTATGAGAACCGTTAAAACATTTTATTTATAAAAAATTAATTATGTATAAAGTTAATAACTATGAGGTACCTACTACAATAATTTAATTATGAAATTTATTTGTTTTGATTATTTCAAATGTATTTATTTGTCAATGTATGATTTATTTATCAGATTTAAATTGATTGCGTAGGTACTTACGGTAAGTAAAACCACACTATGATTCTAATTAATTATTCTACGTTTAATTATTTTTTTGTTGTATACTTGTATATCTAAAAATCTATTAGATTGACTTATTTGTGTATTTTTTAGAGACTGGCTATTAAAGTCACATGTTATAATATAATAAAATATTATCGTTGTATTATTTACGTGACTTGAAGATGGTTACTGTACCAATATCAGGCTCATATTATTTTCAATTATAAAAAATGAAATACCCATTATTCAGTAAATTTAAATTAATGGGGGAAAAAAAAAAAACAAAAAAAAATGATATAATTTTGGTCATAATGTCTGTTTATTTAACCTCCTATAATTCAGAAACAGTGAACATAACTATGACAATAAAAATTGATATATAACTTCTAAATTTAGCACGATAATGTATATTTACTCGGTAGTTAAAAATTAAAGGTCTAGGCACATTAATAGTTGCATAATAATTTATACGAGTATATGTCGTATTTAATCGAGTTAATCGTTAATCCAAAAACTATAGACTAATTTTCAAAAACTATTCAGTATTCATAGTCGTAAAACTTAATTCACTATGGTGTATTATAATTGGTTTTATGACAATTGGCAATACATTGTGAATCCTAAAATAAATAAAATATTGTGCAAATCATTTACACATAATACATAAAACACATATGCATAGTATGTTGCCTAAACGAAGGGCCGTAATACTTTAAAAATACCATTTCAAAAGAAAGGCCTCAAAATTATGAAAAAAAGTTTTCAGGGTCATGGGCATTTTAAAGTTGGTTCATAACAAGAGTCATAAAATTATATTCATTGAAATTTTGATTGAATTAATAAAAAAACAAAAAAAATCTTTAAACAGTATGTAATGGTTGACATCATTTTAAGTTCTATTTATTGATTATTTTAAAATTCAAAACTTATTTAATTGTATGACTGAGAGCAACAAGTTTCACGGTTTTGTGTTTTGCATATTGCACAGATATATAATTTTTTGTTTAAGAAATATTTACAATCTGTATAGAGGCAAAAAATGAGTAAAACATTTGATATTTATTTAGAGATTAGACGACACGATAGAAGAGTCTACCGACACTACTTCAAGAATAAGTCGTATTTGGTTATTTTTTTCTTGTGAAATGAGCAATACTGGTGATTAAAATTATCCGTTTAGCCTAGGAAGTTTGAACATTCAACCTATTCATTCTAATAATTTCATTCGTTTTTCGTTATTTTATTTTTGATTTCACATTTCAAATATACATTGTTTTACATCGGATAATATTTTTAATGTAATTTCAAGATTGTGCTGGGTAATTAAATTACTTATCGTGGCACTGAATTTCTTTAAATTACTACGGATTTTTTTAATGAGTTAACGACCGTACAAAATACTAACAAATATTACGATTCGTAAACAACTGCAAATGTTCTTATGAAGTCTCGACCATTTTAATGAATCTGGTATCTATTTAAGTTTACTACGTACTTAATTTTTCATTTATTTATGATTATAAAAAATTATTTCCTAAAATCTTGGGGTAGTTTCGTTTCCGTATTATTACGTAAATTAATATATATATACTACGTGCGTATAAAGTCCATGCACCTTTCCACTATAGCGAATGGAAAAAATAAATCCATAAACCTATTAAATATACGTATTATTATATTTTAATCATATTTACGTGTACTTATCCGTATTCACTGTTCACGTTTATAAATTATAATACTTCAACACGAAAATTACATTTGAGCATCAAAATGATTATTCTGACTCTGGAATAATATCATGTTTTGACACCGACTTATGAATATGTATTTAAATTATGATCAAATACACGAGTGTATTCATGTAAATGAAAGATAGTAGGTTGACGTTAACGGCCGTTTATTATTTACGTGATAATTGTCGTTCTGATTTTACTAAAAAACAAACTAAACGACAAAACAGATTCGACTAACTATTATGTTTTATGGTGTTTAGGTATTTTATAAAGCATGTTTTTTCAATCGATCTTCACGATTTTGTGCATTTCAATGGTAGAATATACGATATTTCTTAAAGTTGACAGCATGTCGTCGCCAAAACACGGTCAATAAATTTTGCATCATAATTTATTAAGATTTCAAACAATTTCTAAACAATATATAAAAAAAATAAGCCGAGTTTGGCAACAATTATGTTAAGTGAGCAGGGGGTTAAACGCTTCGAAATGTATGCGATGACAGTGAAAATGATGAGTTGATACACCAATATATTGTATCCAATTGATATCAAAAAATACCATATTTTAATATTAAGTTGAAAATATAATAAAAAAATATAATAAATACTAATGTACAAATTGCTTTTCACATTTTATACGAGATTAATTAATTAGTCAAAACACTCAATTATTATTATTTTTATTAACTTATTAATATTTATTGTGTTATATATATATATATATATATATGTGTGTGCATATTGTTTTTATCAATTCGGCGTTGAAGCATTTTAGATGTACATATACTATAAATAGTCTATGTCCAATGAATGCACATGTAAAATCGTATTTGGTATATATTTAAGAATTGACAATTCGAATAGTTGCTAAATAATTTGAAATAATATTTCGAAGTATTTTGTAATGCGTTTACATTAAAATAGGAATTTGAAAATTTGTTGAGTGTATTCCAAAACTGTATCCGTATCAAAACATTTTTATCTATTACACTCATGAAATATAGTGAATACACTTTAAATAGATTTGATATAATTTCAAAAAACATATCGTACAATCTGACAACTCAAAAAAATAGATCTTCATTGTTGACGGGTGGCATTTTGCCGACAATTAGTTAAAAAGGACGCGTTTGATGATTTAACAGATAATGCCGAGATCGTGAGTTAGTGATCTCAGATAACGTTGTAAATGAATAAAACATCACTATCAGTTCACCGACGTCAGCTGATAACAAAGTAGACGTGCGATGCACTGACAACTTAGAGCTGGAAAATTGCTTTTATCGTATTGTGTTCAAATAAGGTAGAAACTATGTGATTATAAACTAACTAAGTGTACCCCAACTCACTGGGCCGTATAAACGTCGTATTTGTTGACATAGAGTCATTGTCTAATAAACGAAAACAGATAAATATGCCTTAACAGTTTTCAACAAAACTCAGCAACTAAGAAGACACAAGGTCCATAAATATTCGAACCGAAAATGATGTTCTGCGATTTCTAATGGAATCGCTAATAGAACCATACGCAATAAGCATGCATCCACGTCCCAGAGTAGGAAATTACTAAACGTTGACGGTCAAAAATAACAATTTGTAAATTCTCGTTATCGTCCTTTAACCACTTCAGATCGTCATAACAATTAGTTGTGGGATGAATTCGTCGACGGCAATGACCCAGGCGATCGCTTGGTAAATTATCGGGGTGGAGGGGTGGAGGGAGCTTAGTGGACTATTCGAGTACTTATGAACACACAAGTCGATAACGACTGAAGTCCTGTTGTACTGCTTGTACTACTTAGCAGATTATTTGTATTTGTACGTGAAATTAAGGGAATTTTCGGCGTTGACTGGAGATAAACGTGCACGTTTCCGTGAGAAAACTTTTATATTCATCGGATTGAAACGTCTTATATAGGTAATATAAATTTTATGTATAGGACGGGAATATGGCCTTATATGAGAAAAAAAAAATAATTTGTAAAAATGGATTGAAATAATTAATATTTTTTGTGTGAAATTCAGAAAACACGAAAACAAGCCCAATAAGAACCATATTAGTTCATGTAACTGTGTCTTTGAGCTCCTTAGCGGGCGTAACGTTTCCGAGATCGATACGATTTCACTATTCATTTTCTTAGTATGAAATAAGCCGAAGCTCAATTATACGATTTAATTTGAATTAATTCTATGAATATTCGGTATTTTGGGAAAATCAATGGATATTATTTTATCGCAGTGTCCAACTTAACATGTAACATAATAATATCAGTCATCCTTGCTGAATTATTTCTCTGCTTCTTGGAAACGTGATATATTCAGAGCCGCCCCAGTAGTATGTACAGTTTGGTTTCACACCAAAGTGTAAACAAAACATTTGTTTGTTTTCGTATCAAAATCCTTACGTTAATTAAGTCATTTCAGTTACTTCGGGAAAATAAAATAAAATCTTACATGTTTAAAATATTATGTTTTTGATCGTAAATTTATTGATTGAAGAAAATTAAAACTATTTTTTTTTTCGTGAAATTAAATTCTGATTTACGATAGCGTCCAAAAACATTTCGTACGGATCACGTTTTTCGAACAGACTTAACCAGTAACGTTTTAAATAGAGCTATATGAATTATTCGGCGTAGAATCCGTACGATATTGGATACTATTTAGCACTCTTATCGTCTGGTATATGATATACGTGCACTTACATCAATATTAAATACGCGTGAGCGAGTTGTTATTATTATTATTATTAGGCTGCGAAATTGATTTCGTATTCGCGACTGTCCCGGGAGAGTTTAATTTTGTCACCAAGACGCAATAAGATTTTTCCGTCACCGTCTTGACGACACGAGAAAGTTAAATCAATTTATACATACATATACATATATATATATATATACACACATTTTTTTTTCTATATTCGATTGAATTTTGCTTAGATAACCCGACCCTGTAAACTTTTCTTGTTTTATTGAACGATGCGATGATTTTATATTTTCGACCCTTCTTTCCGCATGGTGCGTTGTGTGCAAAAAGAATTGGTTGATACGCTCTCTGGCACATATTGTTTTAGCATCTAACTAGATATGTGAAATGTAAATATAGTATTATCGATCTGTCCGACACTGTCAATATAATTACCGAATTGAAATTTCGATAGTAACATGTATAAAAACGGCATACTTGGATTTCGGGTAAAAATGTTTTTATAATTCTAATTAATTTTCGGCGTGATGGCAACACAAAGTTTATGTGCGTATCGTAAACTTCATACATTTTCTACTTCTCACTCGATGTACCTATGATGTATATTATGTGACACTTAAAAGTGCGAAGACTACAAGTGAGATTGTAATTTTTTATGTTGTTTGTACTTGATTTTATGGTGTTTGTTTTACTTTTATTCGACTGATTGTATGCTATGAATAACATTATTCGTTAAGTAGAAACTATAATATTTTTACGGGTGACAATTCGTAATTTTTATTCATAGTAGTTTAACATTAATGGGTTCTTATTGATTGTTCCAAATAATTTTACGAATCGTAGTAAAAAAAAAAAAAAAAAAATGTTCAAATCGCTGCATAAAATGTGTTCTAGGTTTTATGTATGTGTGTATAACACATGACTCGTTCTTTAAAATTATTTAACAAAATCTAATGATAAACCGAATATTACTTGAAACTTAATGTTTTATTTACTACGAGTTGAAATGGATTTATTCAGTAAAATTTACTAATGATTTGTCATCTGTAATAATTTGTTAACATAGACATATCATCGTTCAGTACAATAATTGATGATATGTCTATGTTAACAAATTATTACAGATGACAAATCATTAGTAAATTTTACTTAAATTATAAATTATAAATTATTTACTGGACCTCACACCAAGTGTCAAAATTGTACAAAAAAAAAAAAACAGTTTTGTCTTACAAGGAATCGTATACTTTTTTAAATCAAAAGTTGTTTACTATCTTTTCTACCTTTCTGTTATGTTCAAGTCCTTCTCGGAAAATAGGTTCTTTTGTATACGTATCGGAAATACAATTTCGATCTCACATCCAATTAAAGCCGGTGTACCACAAGGAATTGATCTATCACCTATGTTTTAACCATGCTTATATTGCAGATATTTCAACGACAAACAATTCTTCACTTGCCGTTTATACCGATGATATGATAATGTTCTTTAAAATAAAATAAAAAATTGAGGATATCTCACACACAATTTAATGTCTTTTTCACAACGAAAAATCGAGCGTTCTTATTGAAAAACCCTTTATTTCACGTGCACGAGTGTGTGGCGCGCGTGTGCTGTAGGGAGTGAAACTCTGTATGTATACGGTCTGTACGGTATATTGCTCGCATGATTCGACTTACGTAAATAATGACGGCGATGATGATATTTCGCGCGCGTACGTTCGCGAGGTTCCGCGAAGAAACCGTGTACGAACGTTAAGTCGAAGGCGCACGCAGGGGGGTGCAACTACGCCACGTCTCTCCCGACATAATTGTAAATATTATTATTATTATTATTATTATTATTCCTTTTGTTTTCATTATAAAACAGTACCTAACGAAATAACGCGATAAAAGGCGCTAACCTTGCGACGGTTATCGGAGAACGCATTAAACAAACGAACTGGTATAGATAATAAATAATAATATTAATACCTACTTGATTATAGCTTCGCGTACGTACTTTAATACGAGTGAGCAACAGTGTTTGAAATGTTTACATTCGTGGGTTTTAACTTTTAATGTAGGATTATTCATAGCGATGTACCAGCAGAAAAGCAAAATATGTACGGTTTAAAAGTAAACAACAAAATTGTTCTGTATGGAGCCCAGGGCTGTTTAATTTTTGTTTAATGGTAAACACTTAAAATATTTATTTTTTTTTATGTGATAAAATTCTACATACTTGCTATTTTATACTTTTTAGCTAATTTAATTTTCAATTGTTAGATTCAATTAAAGCTATAATTGTAATAATTTAATACCGATGCTAATTCAGTTGAGTATAGAAATATACAGATATAAATATAAACAATTTTATTAGCTTTCAGTTTTTATTTAATAAAATATCTAATGAGAGTGCAGTTATTTAAGTAAACTTATGTTTTTACACCGTGAATATGTAAGTGTTAAATTCTTTAATGGATGTTTTTGACTTTTTGATTTTGCCTCTACCTGAGTAATATTTCTGCTTGTGCCATCGCATGAAGCGGATATCTCGAGCAACTGGTTTAATTTTAATTTTCAATTTTAAATTATTCACATAGTTATAATTGTATTTATAATTTGATGCAGACAAAACCACACAAAAATGTCATATATACAAAAACATATCCTATGAATATGGTTGATTTTATATAGATTTTCAGGGTTGGACTTTGATTCTATTCGTTATAATTACATTTAAATTTTAATGCTATTTGCAGCTATATTTTGTGAACATTAATTATCCAACTTTGAAAGCAAGTTTTTTTTCTGAACAAGTGTGTATAAATCATTATATTAATGTGCATAAAGATTATTTTTGTAACACATGGATGACAAAATGTATTTAAAAACAACAAACTTTCTTATACTGTGATAATTTTATCATAGACATAGATGACTATAATTCCAATATTAAGGTTGTAGACATTTTATAATTTGATCAATATGTTAGAATAGATTTATATTACATGAATAAAGCAATTAAAGAAAAAATATTTTGATGTACTTTCTATCATAGATATGTATAGTTATATTTCCAATATACGTAGAAAAAAGCAGTATCATTTAGTAGACAGTTGTAACTACAATACAATAAATTATTTAAAATGTTCTCGATTATTTCACAATATCAAGTGACAATGAATTACGATAAAAATTCTTTCGTATGTTTTTAGTTTTCAACGTTCAACTTTTCTTGATTTTTATTCTAATTCACTAATGTAATAGATCAGATAGACTCGCTAATAATTATTAATTAGTGTACAATGTGCTCAGTAGTAGTGAAAATTTCCAAAAAGTTTTTCCAACATAAGCATAACGTTATTATAGGACTTCCTTCGAGTTCATGGATAACTGACGTTGAGGGTGAAAACTTTTTGTTCTCAAAAAATGAATTAGACTTTCACTAATTTAAACTTTTCAATGACTTCATAGAGAAGAAAACTTCTGTTTTAGCAAATCCAATTAAGAAATTATGTTTTATGCTTATTATTTTAGCACTTAGTGTTGTTCGTGGTATAAGTTTTGTTCACAGTCTGAAATTTCTTCAGTATTTTATGCGTTTACTGTTTCCAACAATTAATTTTATTGTTTCGAATAAAAGTCATCTTATTATGTATGACGTATATCTTATACTATAAAACGAGCAATGAATTGTATTTACCTATTTCCAGTCATGCCATCTCAAAAACGGCTCTAACGATTTTTCTTATATTTCATATATAAAGCGTTTTTGACCTCAGGAATCCATTGGACTTAGTCAAAATTTCAAGAAAATTTCATTTCTATGAGTTTTCATAAAAAATCTTTATACAGTAAAAGTATCTGTAGACGTGGCCGCCCAAACTTCCCCTTCCATATCACCGTCGCGTGACGCGATAGTTCATATCTTTATACGTTGCTAATGGAAAACCTTTCTTGGGACCGCGATGATGACAACGCGACGTTCTGGGTTCTGGTAACCTACAATTCGATTCTCCCTGCATGTAGCGTTCTCCCTGCATCGGACCCAAAGCGTGTCCGACGGCCAGGCGTTGAGTGATAAAAAAAAATAATACACATTTAACTATTTAAACTATACAAATAATACTTTTAAAAATTCAAAAAATTAATTTTTTAAATAATATTCACAAATTTAATGGTAAATATCTTTAAATTTTAAATTGTATGAAACATTTTATTACTACTTCTGTAAAAAGAACAAATTCAAAACTCAAATTCATACTTCTGTGTATATACTTATCAAGTAAATATTAATATTTTTTATTAAATGCAGTTTACAAATTATTTTATGGAAAAAAATTTATTTTAAAATCATAAATTATGAAATTTTCTTCGTTTAATTACACAAAATTTCCCACGTATACCTCATATTCGGAAAGTACCAATAAATTCTTTAAGCTTTGAACTTTCAGTTTATCACTATCTGCATTGGGGAATTCGTGATTTCATGGTAAAACTAATTAACTTCATGAATTCTCCTCATAAGACTAATGCAATATTTATTTATTTTTGCACTCTTATATCTAAAAATTTTGCACGACAATCGACTATAAGACCCATACCATTTGATTCCTGAGGCTTTTCTCTAACAACCTGTATATGTCTTAGTTGGGGAATTCATTGGCCAGAGCGTCCTTAAAATCTTTAAGATATTTTTTTTCATAATACCCTAAAAAAATATAAATTTATAAATATACAAAGATAAAAAATTCGCTTGACATTTTAAGATTTTATTTTTCAAATATTATTTCCGAAAACAAATTAGTAAAAAATAGTAAAATTTCAAAACACAACATATCAAGTTTATACATTAAGGGTGACTTTTGCAAGCTATAATTTTCTGAACATTTTTTATTTATTAACGAAAATCTACTTACAAAAAAATAAGCATACTTTTTTTGCATAAAAACAATACAGTGTAAAATAACCGCACCCTATTTACTAATAAATAGATCGGAGATCTACGATATCTTACGATCGGAGATCGGCCTTCCTGGTACTAATAGTTGAACCATATAACACGAAGTAGTTTTTTTCATAAAAAAACATAAATATTTCTTTGGCAAATAAAATTCTACAAAAATTATAGAAGTTTAATTGATTTATTATTTTTAATTTTAGAAGCTGAGTGAAATGAAGGATCTTATATGGTTTATAATGTTTTTTTTTTGGGTGAGCACTTTTTCGAGTAGTAATAATGCTCTAAAAGTTTCATCAATCAAGTTTTTTTAGATTGAAAATCTCATGTAAATTGTACTTGAAACAGGTCATTTTTTCTTTCCTCTCAATAGCTTTTCCAGGCGTGAGAAAAAACGGTCAAAACCTGCGTAAATATTGTAAAATTTGCCGTAAACGATACTTTCATATTATCGATTTTCGTAATTTAGTCATAACTCGAAAAACATTGTTACTAGAAACTTGAAATTTTCACAATGTGTATATTTTATGATGTCTTGTTATATACTCTACACAAGTTTAAAATAAATTCAACAACTTTTGGGTTAAAAATATCTTGTTTTGTTTAAGTTTAGTGATAAACTTTGCTAAGAATCGTTAAACTAAAGAATCGATATCTTATTTCTTTAAAATTCAACACACTCATCCCCATCATTTTTTTCGAGTTGCGGAAATTGGTGCGAAGTACGTCCTTTTTTATGTTTCGAGTTTATGATAAAATAAGTTAAATTTATATTGTACCTATATCAATGAATTTTCTCTCTAATGGCGATTTACACTAGTCAAAGTTAATTATTTTCTGAAATATATTTTTGTTTTCAATATACGTATATGTAGTCTACAAATTTACTTATATTGATTTGAATTTGCCTGTTGATAATGTTAAATACCTTGAAATAGTCTCCTGTTGATATTACACGTCCAATCAACTACTATTAAGTCGACAACAACAAAATTAAGGGTCCAAACCCATTAGACTTTATCCGAATATTAATGATCACGTCAAAGTCAGAAAATTTGGAACATCTAACGATGGCCATATTACACGATACATGGTGTTCACTGATTTGAACGTATGACATTTTTTATTTTTTTTAATAATGTTTTGAACTCAAGAGTGATTTTGTGGTACGGTGTTAATTATAATAATTTTCATTCTACTGATCCTATGTAATGTTTTATCATTTTTGCACTGTCTAATAAATTAAGACGACAAAATCATATTTTATGACGTTCTCAACAATACAATCGAAAATATCAAAGCCTATGTGTATTTGAATGCACTTTGTTTTTAATTGCGTAATTATCGAAGTTTGACCAGCGACTCAATTTTAAATATTTATGACGTAAATTTAAAGTTTCATACCACGACAAAGGAAGTATGGACACTAACGATACGTTGTACGTAGAAAACTAAATTTATAGTGTGTGGTGTATGCAATATATTAAATACGACACAGGTACCTATGTCATAGATGAAATCCGAAATAGGACAAACCTCGAAAACGGCTGTGCGTATTATGCGAAGGGTCATCCTCTAATAGTGTCCTGCCGGCTTTTCATACTTAGATGTATTATACGGGTTAGCACTAATGATGTTGGATATAACTAAGTTTGCCGAGGCAAAAGTCAAAATACGACGTTTTGCCAATGTAACGCGGAACATTTGCATTTTACCCCGGCGTTTCTGAGACTTGCGCCATTTCGGTTTTGCCCGCATAGCGTATCTCTATTTTATCGACAAATTTTTCGCTCCATTTTCTTTATCGGCACAGAAACGAATCGTCTATTATATATTTTAAAGTGAATGTAAGTACAGAGAGATACCGTGTTTAGTCAGTATTACAGTATCAGTTAAATTTCTATTGCTGATGGGCGTCGATGGTGTGAGGCACCATAAGGGATTAAACCCTCTAGTATAAAAACATGTATATACTAATTAACTTTAGAACATGATTGTTTTATTCAATAAGTCATCTTCCATCGTCTTCACATGGTGAAATTTCAATATTTTTTAGCGTTTATCTGATATAAAATTGAATTGTTTTCATTTAGTGACATTAGTGATTTAAACTTTAAAGTCTAGAAAATATAAAACACGAAGTCGATAGAATAAGTAGATTCAAATTATTTCGTTTTCAATATGCTTTTTAAGTTGAAAGTTTTATGAATTTATTAATTTTGAGAACTGTGGTACCTTATTGATTTGTACAACTATTTATTTATGTGAAATTTCGAATTTTCGTCTATGTGACCACACATGTTCAGATAATGGTATACTTATGAGTGATGAAATATTTTCATTTATTCGTTTAATACATTTGAAATACATTTGGTTTGTGAAGGTAGGTAATCGGACACAATAAATAGTCACAAATCACAGTTAAAAATATTTAATATTTATAGTTTCAACCTTCCAACCCTTTTCACTTTTGTTGTTTGTTATAATTTATGATTATTGATTAATGTTGAAAATATATAATTTATTTATATTACTTGATTATGTTTTTTTTCAAACAATATTTATAGTATGAAAAACAAACTTTTTTTTAAGTCTCTCATTCGTCCGTAAGTATAGGAAAAATATGTTCTGAAAATTAAGTATTGATAGAAAATCCCTTTTTTTTGACATTTTAATCTCTATATAACTATATGTACAAATATGTTTTTAGTCAAATGAAAGGATTAATATTTTTTCCTCTTATGCATTATGTATATACATTTTTTCAGTTTTATTTCCTGTTTGGTTTTTTTCATCTTCCAGGAAAAAATACCGCCACAAAATGTCGTGATTCTTTTTTTTTATGTGTATGATCAAAGGGATGTTGATAAATATATTTTTTAAGAAGTAAAGGTCCATCATAATATTATTACTAATAACTACAAATTATTTTTCAACCGAGATTTTCATCAAAACATACTTATTTTATGTTCTGGGTGAAACGAAAAATGTATTGGTTTTAAAATGATGAGTTTTTTATGTTTTATACATGTGATCAGTTTTTTGGGTAGTAATAATGCTCCAAAAGTTTTATCAACCAGCTCTAAAGATAAAAATTCTATCTGGTTGGTACTCTAAACAGGTAATTTTTCTCAATTAATAATAGTTTTTCCAATCGTATGGAAAAACTACCTGAAAATTGAGTGAAACCGGTAAAATTTGATTTAAACAAGATTTTCATAAAATCCATTTTCAATCCGAAAATAATGGTGCTAGACTTTAAACGTTTTCATCAAATATCAATATGACCCTAATACAAATAAAGTAGCTAATCTAAAGTTCTTTAAATCCATCTACGTTATTTCATCGAAGAAGCTAAAAATACCCATGATGTGAAGCGTAAGTTCGGCTTTATTTTTAAAATTAAACACCGTATTCAATTTCAGTACAGCGTACTTAAAATTATAAAAAAGGAACAAACTAAACATTAATTTGCTTAAATAAAATACGTGCTTCTACACAATAACCAAAATTATTCGTGGCATTGCAATATAAAGGTTTTTTCGGAACGTAAACCAAGTTTGTAAACTGGACTTCAAAAATATTTACTAATTTGAATTCATTCTACTTTGAAACTTCTATTGAATCCACTAAAGTTCTATATCATGTTTTTTATTTTTTTTTTATTATTATTCAAACAAAACTTACAAATTTAAGTCTGTATGTAAAATATGTATGTCGTATTTTTTTTTCTGTTTTTAGTGAATATATTATTGTTCTCAGTTGGTGTTATAATATTTGTAAATAAACATTAACAACCTATTTAACAAACTTTAAGTATGATATTTAAAGTTTAGACAGCGTGAGTATGTAATGATATGCATATATATTTATATATAATATTGGGTAAAAAATAACTTTTGAATTACGTCTACCCTTCATATACTACAAAATATATACAATATAATGGATTAAAAGCGTGAAAAAATCAAACATCCCGTAGCTTTTTGATAAATTAATTTTTTTCATGCTATAAGCCTATATTGAAAAATCAAATACATGAATATTTTCAATTTATATATTTTGAAGTTTCATTTTCTGTGATGATGCTAATATATGGTCGCGCCGGCATTGTTTGCTTTAACACGTATGGATTGCGAAAAACGAAAAACAATATTCAGTTATTACTTTCTTCTTATTTTTATATTCAGACAAACTTTTCTCGTGCATAAAAAAAAAAAAAAAAAGAAAAAAATCAACATTGCGACAAAATCTCATACCAGGTGTCAAATAATATACAGATGACCGAGCAGTATTTTATAGTTCATGGTTATTGGTATTTTATTCTTAGACATATACGTTGGAATGAAAGTAGTATCGTTATTTTATATATTTCAAGAGAACCATAGACTTTTGGTCTAATATCTACCACTTTATAGTCCATTTAATAACTTGAAAAAAAAAACCGAGCTTTCCACTAGCTAGAACTGGCTCATGTCCGAAGATTATAGTGTTTCAGAGAAATCATTTTCAATTTAATAAATAGACAGTGTCGGCGCCGAGTAAAGAGCCTTTGCCGCCGTCATGTACCGCTACCCGCTTGACCAAAGGCATACGCGCTATCGCCGTATGATAATTAACAAATTTATAAATATTACCGTTTCACGGTCAACGGTCAGCTACACATACACACACATACGCACAGTGCACACACCCACACCCACACCCACCCACACACACACACACACACACACACACACACACACACACACACACACACACACACACACACACACACACACACACACACACACACACACACACACACACACACATAACACACGTAGATTAAGATTTTTCTATCGTGAATTATATTATCTTATCATAATATTTAAATTCCAGCTGTGCTATTATTGTACCAACCCGCCCGTCTGTTCCCGTCCACCGTAGTATGTAGACCACATATGTGTCGTGCTTTTTCTATATTTCGTGCGCAAAACGCCATTGATTATTATTGTACTTTCCCTATGTGTGCGAATCGCCTCAGTTTTTTGTATTTTATATTAATTTTTATTATTTATGCTCTAATAGCCATTTGTATTCACGCTCGCAAATCGACGTGTTTTATTATTATTCTTTTGTTTGAGCGCTAATCGCTATGGATTGTAAACTTTAATATTTTATTGTGTGTGTGTGTGTGTGTATGTGTGTGTGTGTGTGTGTGTGTGTGTGTGTGTGTGTGTGTGTGTGTGTGTGTGTGTGTGTGTGTGTGTGTATGTGTGTGTGAAATTAATTTAAACAGTGTGTGTTAAAGTAGTTTAGTTATTACTAAATACAGGTTTTAGGTAGCGGCTGGCCAGTAGTGCACCGACCGTTATTGTGAGGTTTTGTTTATTTATTTTATTTATTTATGTATATTTTTTTTAAGCCAAGAGGTTAATATGTACTTATAGTTATTGGACCAAAAAGGTCATTTTTATATTAATATTATAGGGCCAAAAAGGCCATAGTAATTTTGTTTATTATTATTATTTAAATTTATCTGTGTAGTTGTGGTTTTTATATTTTTATTTTTTGTTAATTAATTATTTGATTCAAGTGGCTAATTGTTTATTTATTTATATAATTATTTATTTGTGTGTTGCTGTGAATTTTATTTGATTTATTATTTTCCTTTGTTTAAGTTATTTATTATCATACAGCAAGGCAGTTACCATTTATTTTACCGATTTTTATATATAATTTAGTTACCCTTGTTCTTTAGTTTTAAGTCAACACACACAATATACACACATACACACTAATATTCAACGGTTTTGCTCGGCGAACTCGTCCACTTCCGTTGAATCGATAATACAAATATACACACACATACACACACATAGTGTGGCCGATCGTGCCGTGACTTCAAAGGTAGGAAGACGTGTGTGCGATACATAGTGGAAGGGAACGAGTAATAGAAATTTACGTTCCCGGCCGCAACAGACAGCATTAAAGCTTGTCTTCAACTATTGGCATAAGGTTATTTTATCTGTGATGCATGAAAAAACCAGAATTTTAAAGAAAAAATTTAAACCAGAAGTTAAATAAATGCTCTGTAATTTGAAAGTTTGAATATCTTGTGAAATTTATGAAAAACCAACACACTGTATCAATGTGCAGTTAATAGATAGTGCGATTATTTTCATCTGGATTTTTAATTTGAAAGCTCTTATATCTGTCTGAATAGCGTATGCGTTTGTTTCGGACGACCAAGAAATAAAATACCAAATTTCGTTGTTGCATAATTGAAAAACGTAATTCTATTTCGATATTTTTTGAGCGTTGAACGCTTTTCTACTCTTATATTGTCATGTCATAGAGAAAAAAATGAATTGTCAAGAAAACCATCGTTTTTTTAATTTTATGTTCTAAGTGTTTTTAAGTTTTTTGTCAATAATAATTTGTCATAAAATCCAATAAGATTGACGATAACCTTTCGTTAGTAAATAAATAAGTCACTATTTGAATATTCACAAATTTTTGCATTTTTTTTATGAATCATTTATTAAATTACACTAGAAAAAATTTCAACAATAAACATTTTTTTTTTTTTTTTTATGCTCTTGTAATTTAATGTAAGTAGAATAAGTATACAATTATAAAACTAAATTTACAACTATTTTATAACTTTCCATATCCAATATATTTTCAATATTTAAACATTTTTAATGCATATTAAAGCGGTAAAATTAATGTTGTGAAAAGCACATTACTACTACTAACGAATTTTTTAATGGTACAAGCTAAGAGTTATTTGTTGATTAATCATCACATCAACTATATCAAACTAGGAATTCATGCGTGATGTTTATATTTTGATTTAAATAATTAAACAACATATACAGTGAAATATCACCATAAATCATCTAAAACCCGAGGGTGTACTTCCTGTGCTGTAATTTACTGATAAAGAAATATGTCTTCAAATTAGATTAGTCATGAATAAAAAATATATATATACCAAAAGTTGTATTAGTTGTTTATCAGCGTTCGGTCAAAAACTTTACCAATTTCCGGTCCAATTTTACAAACAGAAGCTATGGAATTGGCAGAAAAAATGAATGTCAAAGATTTCAAGACTTCGAATGGTTGGTTGGAAAAATTTAAAAAAAAAGGTATGACACTGTTTGGAAACAAGTCAGTGGTGAGTCAAATGACGTTGATCAAGAAACAGTGGAGGAGTGGAAACGAAAAACCTCGAGACTCATTGCTGGATATGAAGCAAAAGACGTGTACAATGCTGACGAAATCAGTACTAAACTACTAGTACTATTAATATTAGTAAACTAAATCAATAAGTGTCTTGGATGCAGTCAACTGGATACCGTTGGCTTTCGATAATGTAAAACCTGAATTGTTTTCGTAAAGCCGGGTTTCTTTCAAATGAAGGAACCAATATAGATTTGCCAGAAAATGCTTTGGAAGAAATCAATGAGGAGTGCGTTACATTCGATGTTGATACAGAAGATTTCATTATATTTGACAATAAATTAGAAACGCATCAAACTTACGATATGGCGTCTTTTTTAGAAAAAGAAGAAGAAAATAATGACGATAATGACAGTGAGACCAACGATGAGCCAAAAATAAAAGATTTTAAAACCGCAATCTCATATTTAGAATACTTACAACAATTTTCAGCCACGATTTCAAATTCAAATCTATTAGAACTTATAACCAAAGCCCGATAATGTGCTGAACGTGCTGTTCTTAATCACAAAAAGCAATCTAATATTAAAAAATAATTTTTCTAAATTATAAAAAAAATACAAATTTGTAAACACATTCAAATATTAAGTCATACATTATAATCTTATTGTATAAATCTACGTAGTACGAAGTACATAATATTTGCCAAAAGTATAATTTTTTAACACATACGTACATACATACATACATACATAGGTGTACATACATACACACAGTCTTGAAACTTAATTTTTTTCTATCTCTCTATGACGGAAAACTCTTTATAATGGAAACATTTTTGGTCCAAAACGATTCCGTTATAGAGAGGTTTTACTGTATATGTTTTTAAGACAAAATATTACCATTACATAATTATGTACGTTTTAGTGTTGGAAATATATCATAATATTTAATACTCAAATAAGTTTATTATAATATACGACATAATAAACTAAAACAGTTTAATTTCTTAGTATGTGATCTTATGCTGGTTTGAGGTAATACCTATATGGCAACGTGCCATTTGATTTTGCATAATCTGTAATATCACATTACAATCATGACACTGAGTACAAATGAAAAAATCAAAAGTGTGGAAACTGATAAATTGACATTGTACATTTAATTTAAGACAAGAGATTTAAATAAATAACTATGAACATTATTCCGACTTTCGAAATTAAAATAAATATATATTTTATTAAATAGTCATAAAATTATTTAATTATTTTGGATTTTATTAGCAAATATGACTTTAAAAATTAATTATTATTTTTTGTTATTTAAAAGTAAAATTTTTTTACCGGAATCTACACTTTCAATATAGTCAGTAAAATCTAATGTGATGGACAATAAAACTCACTGTCCATAAAATGAATGACATGAAAAAAATAAATATATAACTAAAAATAACATTTGAATTATTTATAAATAATTCTTTACATCATTCACGAACATCATAAAATGCTTACACCACAAAAGTTAGCGGAAAAAGCTATACCTAATGGAATATATTATTTTCAATTTATATTCGTTTTCAAAAATAAGTTTTTTGCCTCATCAAAGTCAATTACACATTTAATAACGAATATTAACTAGGCAATCATTTGAGAAGTTATTTTTCATTGTTAAAACCGTATGTGCGTTTTTATCGAGATGTCAAAATCATCATCATACTTCTCTGGCTGGGATTTTAATCACTGATAATGTCTAGATTGTTAAATTCTGTTCTTTGATGAAATTAATTATTAAAATACCTTTTATGACTTTCCGCCTTAGAAAATCGGATCGAAAGCCAACAGGCCAAATTGAAAAAAAAAATTTATTTATTATGGATAGTTGTAAATTTTTCCCGCTAAAATTAGGACACCCGCTGAATTAATATTTTTACTATAATTTTTATTATAGTACAATTTAAAATATTATTATGTATTCCGAGCCACAATCATTTCAACTGCATTTATTGGCAATACGAGAAAAAGAAACTTTTATGGCATTTCAAATTTCAAAGTACTTCATTCTTGACAAAAATGTATGTTTCATAATTTGATATTTTATGAGTTTACGTTTATTATAAATATTAAAAATATAGTCATAGCGTCGCATCCAATATGAACCAAAACAATTCAATACACATGTAGGTAGGTAGTAATTCAGTGAGTAGGAAGAACAAATTATGAACATTTATTCTTAAAATAAAATAATGTGGTCATAATCATAGTATAAAATATTACTTTATATAAAATTGGCATATATCCGTATATTTTGAGAAAATGATGAACCGAGAAATTCTATTACTCGAGGACAATCCCATTTTTTAAAGTTGTTTTTAACGTTAAGCTCCCAAAATGACTCAATTCAAAGTTTTTTTGGTTTCCTCCGACTTATTCTGACTCAATTGCATGCACACACACATAATATATATATAGTATACGTAGGCATAAGTATATGATTTTTGGAAATTGCCGTACTCTCATACCATTTTTTACATTCACACGTCTATACAGGGGCAACTGACGCCACACGAAAACGTACAAAAACATATACTCAGAAAAACCACATTTCTCGTGTATTTTTAAAGTAAACTTGACACGTCTTCGGGAAACGACGCCACGATGAAAATATGAATGTTATTCACTGTGTTTGTACGCTCTACGTTAATGTTTCATCACGTTCGACGCGATAATGATAAATGATAATCGATATCACGAAGGCACAGTGGTCTCCAAGGGGCCACGAGAACCGACCCGTATAAATGTACTCTGGGTACACGTATGTAAGCTCATCTACCATGTAATAACATTTTGCGAGTAAAATCGACCGGCCATCGCTTTGACAAAACCCGGTGAGGTCGTAGGGGTACGTAAGTTGAAAAACGACCATGTAATTACCTCGTAAAATACGTGTATAATCAGTGGTGTAATTGAGGGGGTCGGTTGACGAGAGCATATTATTTACTTATTAATTTATAACTATACTAGGTTCTTGAATTGTTTTTTTTTCAGAGTAAAAAACGATTATACGCAGGCGTACGGCCGTATGGCCCTATATACTTATACACATTAAAATATTTTGTGCAGCAATCAAAATATTCTATAATAATTTGAAATTTTCAATAGATATTTCTATTACGATCTGAATCGTCGAAAATTCTGATTCTACTGTTTTATAAACTTTACCTTTTAAAATATATCTCAAAGTAATCTTAATTATATTTTATTTTAATAGAACGATTGACATTAAAACATTATTCGAATCCCATTTGATTAATTGTGTATAGCTAGTATATTATCTGAATTGTTAAAGCCAACATTTCACATCGAAAAACATCAAAATTTTGCCTCAGAAAGAATCTATGAAAATTTCGTTGTATATTTTTACCAACAAACAATTAAAGTTAGTCTCGTAAGGCGTAGTACGTGCCGCAACGTAAAATTATCAGTTTTTCATTGGATGTTCGGAGTGGAGTAAAAAAAAACATTATTCGAAAACGACCTCGCCGGTAATCATTCAAGTGCGAATTTCCTAAACTCAGCACTCGTCTTACTCGAAAACCACGTAAAAAAGACGATCGTGAAATCGATATTAATATAATATATTTAACTCTGTTCAGAGCGCAAAAGCATAAAATAATAAACGACCGACGATAATGGATGTACCTATTTATTATTAGACGTATGTGTTCAACAATATCATTTCGAGTGAACCGAGAAAAGATTTTTTTTTTCTTTGTCTCAACCCTGTGGGACTCGGTTAGTACTTTCTCGCTCACGTTCCAGTATACCCGCCAGGGTTTATTACTGGCCACTCATCGCCGGGCGCATTTACAACGACGATGACGACCACCGTTCGCGATGCGACGCCGCGTGTACGATGACGACGAGTACCTGTGGCCGGTGGCGACGGCGGCGGCGTCGTCGCGGTACGGCGACGCAACAAGTACCCGTAGGCACGGGGTGGCATACGCGGGGCGCGACGAGTGGGCGAATAAAACCGCAAACAAAACCGTCCGACCGCGACGTAACGACGGTGGCGCCCGGGCCCGAGGATCTCGCGATCCCGTGACCTGCACTTCGGACACGGGCGGACGGTCGGGGTGTCGACCGTGCGGTGTCCGAGTCCGTATTCTCGAAGGGCGTCGTTATGATATTTACACGTGAAAAATATACAGCGGAACGTCTCTAAAATGGAATCACTCGGGAACGATAAATTTTCCGTCATAACAGAGTTTTCCGTTTTGTAGGGAATGAAAAACTACGAGGTATTTGAACCGGGGCTATTGATATTTTCCGTTTTAAGGAGGATTCTGTTTTGAGCCAGATCCGTCTTGCACGGGTCCGGCTTGGAGAGGTTTCGCTGTATGTACGGAGTGATCGTAGACAACGACGACGACGACGACGGACGCGAGGTTGTCAGAAAACGAGGTGTACGGCACTAACTGCGGTGTGACGAGGGAATCAAGAAAGGCTTCCTCCTCCGACGACGACGAAGACGACGACTGCGTCGCGCGTCCGCCGCAAACACTGCCGATGACACTCGAGACGCCCAGCAGGTCCGAGTGGAAATCATGTGCACGGGTGACTGAATTGGCAGTCGTGAAAATATATATATATATATTTAACAGTCTTGATGATTCGTCCGAACCGTCAAAACCGTTTTAGAACGAGTGGATTTTGATTTTGATTTTGACTTTTTGTTTTTCAAACGCTAATTAGCTCTTTAATATAATAACTGCGGTAAATCATCAAACATTTGTCGACAGAAGTACGCGACTGTCATACGTATATAACATAATAATAATATAACAATAATAATATAGTAATTATAATAATAATACATATAATATAACGTAAGTAGTATATTGACATTCTTTGATTTTCACCCAAATTTAGTTTTATTTTTTTGATAAATATCTCGCGGAAAATTTACCGCTTGCGTAGATTTTAGATTCTGATTGATGTGGAGGATCTGTTTTTTTTTTTTTTTTAATTGTTGTTGTTTTTTTTATTCATATCATATAAACAACATGAAAAATCGGTAACAAATAAATATCCAGATCTCTTCTAGATACTTCAATTCGGCACAAAATGTAACGTGTTAGATAAACATTTTATAGATACGTATAAGTACTCTTATGAAAAAGAAACATCGATTCAGTCTTAATAAAATGTGTACGTTATCACCCGTGATATTCGTATCGTCCCACCGGAATTCTGGAATTTCAAATGAAGGGGACACTAAAATTATATTGACATAAGAAAGGCATGCCGTTACATTCTGCCGCTCTGCTTAAAACGTTAAGTTCTGGTGACAAGCGATGCCCCTCTGACCTTTTCACCCGTATTCGTAATTTCAAGAAAATATGTGCAATAAAAAAAAATGATGGACTTTTTGATCGTCTCGCAAAAAAGGTCTGCGCGGCGCCAGAAATTCTGAGAAAAACGCATGTGTCTAGAAAAACGGGTTTCGTGGTTTTGAATCAGCGTAAAAAAATTGATAAAACGTCTCAGAGAAATTCAATTTTCATTTTCGATCTAAGCGAATCTTAATCCGTTTTTTCCCGCTCGGTACTATTAATCCGCGGAAACTGATGTAGAACATTTTGTAAAGTATAAATACGTGTGTGATCTACAGGTGTGCACGCACGCCGACACAACGCCTGCGGTTTATCTGTCTCAAAGGTCAATAATTCACGTGTATCAGTCACGATACGGTTCAGTTCCGAGCAGGCGGACGAGCCTCGGTCATAGAAAATATTGTTTCGCTAGATTCAGACCGCATAATGTACACTCGTCGGTTTTCCGTCCGAATCCGATCCGTCAGTATTATTTCAGTCATGAAACCGAGAAGTTTGGTATTCTGGCAACGATGTTTTTCGTCTTGATGGTTGAAAATGTGTGTAAACGAAAATCAAGAACACATGCCTAATTGAATGTGTTCGACACAATATGACGTATGATCTGTCAAATCATTTAAATCCAAAATATGTGGACGTTTCCAATGAAAATAAAATATTGAATAAAATAGGATAAAAAATGAAAACAGACGGTACATTTTATTGTTTTGAAAATCCATCGAATTAAATATTTTGATATTATAAATGAAACGAAATACAATTTTATTTATTATAAGTCGATTGAACACTGTCTGTAAACAACTTAATATTCAAAACACAAATAATTCGATTGATAGTTTAATGAAGAAAATTGATTTTTCCTAGTCATATATCATTATATACTGTCTCAATCCGACCGACCCGATTTCTCGGAACTGAGCAGTCTGGTGACAGATACGCGTGAAACGGTCTTCACGGATCACTGATCAGGCAAAATCGTCTGTGACCCGACTGATGATCGGAGCCGTCACTGTCTCGAGACTGATTTGGGTGAATCGACTTAGGAGGAATGTTTTCGACGAATTTTTGTACGCAGGTCGGGATTGCTCGTTCTAAGACTAAACCGGCCGTCGAAAACGCTTCGGAATAATAACGAATCGCACCGCGAACGCACTGATACACGTTGCGTTTTCAAAGAACGAATGACCACGGTTGACGTGGGCGTTACCAGGTCGACTGAGGAAATCTTCCTGCGTGTAAAACGAACGGGCCACTCGACACTCGACAGTCCGATATTACTTACATTCGTATTTCGGACACGTTTGAATATAATTCATTTTCGCTCTTGTTTATGCTTACAAACCGTGGTCATAAATTCATGACGACGATGACAACTGCATGTGTATGTGTGTGTGTGTGTGTGGTGTCTGTGAAAGTGAGCAGCTAAGAAGCCGAAATGATTTAAGATTCGAATCTTAGCGGCACTGTTATTATACACACATTATATACAACACGTGCCATTTATCACTGAGCTGTCGAGGCGAGTAGAGCTATATGAAATCAAATGACAGTTACATTTCAAATGCTGCTGTCGTCTTTATAGAATAACCTATAATACATTGTATACACGCATAGGTACGATGTGTGTTGAATCAGGTAGTGTATCTACACGCGTAACGATTTTTGTGTTTAACAAGCCGATTACATTGGTAAGATCGTTTGTTCGGGAGACCAAAAGGAGATCACAGAGTGTTTCAATGAATATATCGTTTTCACATTTTTTCACGCGCGAGTCCTGTACATTTTACAGTTACAACTGCGATCTTCGAGACACTTAAAACATTCGATCCGGAAAATGTAATTTAAGATAATTCTTTTCAAATATCAGCGTTGGACGTGCCTTGATAATAATTGTATTCTACATTAAGAGGAAATTAAAACGACTATGGGAAAACGATTCAGTGTGATATATATTTCGGTTCATCAATAACCCGGTGTCGCACAGCGCGCGGCATAATTTTTTCAATAGAAAGGACGGAATAGATGATATAATACAATAAAACACTTAATGATATTCTTTACGAAACACAATACAAAAAATGTATTGAACTCAAGAGAAAATGTCCTCACACTAGTTTATATATATACATACATGTTCATTGTATTCGACCAATAATCCGTTCTCTGCTATCAAAAATATACTGGGTATATTGTATGGAGTCTATATATAGACACTCAATATTTTTTAAATAACAAGACTGCCATTTTGCGATCCAAAGCACATTTTAAGATTTTTTTTAGTGTTATTTACTATTTTTGGTCACTTTTTATGTTTTATTCATAATATGTACATTTGACTAAGATTATTTTAGACAATTATTAATTCTAATTACGCGTCTGTGTAAGTTCCTAAAAATTCCAGTCAATATGAATTTGTAGTCCGTGGAGAATAATAGACGCGTAAGTATTCACGTATAAATATTTAGCTCTCGCGAATTGAGATAATCATAAGTCATTTTCGTCAAACAAAATCGAAACTTCTTAGTAAAGTATTCGAACCCTCTCGAATTCCAGTCGTGTTTTCCAAACGTATTATATTTCCTATCGTTCAACGATTTAAATTTTCATACACACACGGGGATATTACGAGTGTGGAATGCACGTCGATGAAAACATAAGACGGCGAGACACTACAATCAGCCTGTTTTTCAGTAAATCACTGCTCGATCGATCGACGCGGTCGGAAGAAGTGAAAACAATCCTCAACTTCGCGTTTTTTTTTTTTTTTTACCGCGTACCACGCGAGCGTGATGTGCGAATAGTTTGTGTTATTTTACACTCGCGTGGTCCTACGCGCGACTACAAAATGTTGTTCGACAATTTTTGCCGATACACCGGATGGTTTACTTGTAAGTGTACGCATTTAATATAAAGGGCGCGTTGGTTTTTTTTTTTTTTTTTCGCGATATCGTATAAAATATCCGAGTCCGAATCGTACGGTGTACGTCTCGATTTATTTGGGCGGCCCAAAACGACCGACACGAACGCGCGTTTGTGGCCGCCGAACGCCGAGACGTCTCCGTGACCCGTACGTTATTGTCATCCCCCGCGCGCGTGCGATATTCTCCGAGGACCACGACGGTCGAGCTGTTCTTTGTTTTCCTCGGATCGTTTCGCTGACCGCTGACCGCGACGGACGGTTTTCTTTTTTCGACGACACACACCCGGGCTCCACGCGGCTTTCCCGCGGGATTCGCGGTTCACAAGCTGCTCAACTCGTGCCCGGCACCTGTACAAATCAGTGATGGGAATTATTCGAATTATTCGAATATTCGTATATTACATCCCTAGTACAAATGTACAATACAACGACTGCGGCCGAGATACGCGTATTCGACGTGGACATATCGCACCCGGTCGGGTGACGGCTCGAAGTTCCAGTCGCCGTGGTAGTTGCTAAAAGGTGTGTTTATAATAATCATGCATTTTGAACTTTCGTCGTCTACGACCGCCATTCCGATTTCCCAAAGCGCCCTAATGAAGTGCGCGAAAACAAAACCTACCGAATAGTAGTTACATCCGTTGTTTTCTCGAATTTCCGTAAAAACGATTCCGGGAAATCCCGAATATTCATAACTGTTCCATAACACGTTTAGGACATTTTTTTTTCTGCGATTTTGTCAAAAACAAAATGTAATTTCACTACCTATACACAATCTAAATTCAATCTCCGATCAATTGAATCGTAACGCGGCGCGTGTATAAAACGGAAACGTTTGCCGCGCTAAAAATATGTGTTTTCAGACTAGAGTACAAATAAATAATAATAATAATAATAATAATAATAAAGGCCGCACAAAAGTACGTTTGTTGAATTCAATAAACAACAGACGACTCACACACGTGATTTGTATGTTCATAGCTAAAAATGTTTTATCGGATGGAAAAAATTCGTTGTCCTAGAAAGTTTGGAAATAAATCCAACGCATTAAAAGCAATTATTCAATTAATATTATTCAGCTTACAAACGAACGGTTATGACAACCGACACAATCTCGCTCGGTCTAAACAAAACCAACCACTCCGTAGAAAACTCGTTCGTCTGCAATTGAAAATGTATTATGGTAATTTTTTTTTTTAATCAAACCGTATAATTCGCATCGAACTCTATTTTTTTTTGTAGTTTAATCATTTATAGGCGAGTTTGTTAATGCGCTTGCGCATTCATTCCCAATGATGAATGAACATAAATTTCATTACTTTAAGTTCCTTGAAAGTTCATTACTTAAAGATTTATCACATAGTCTGGTTTTATTTGGTATCAACCCTAATACTTATTATTGTGCGGTTGCATGCAAGTTCCTGTGGGAAAGTTTTTCGATTACTTATTTATTCAATTACTGTAGAATTTTGATCCTTCTATTCTCTTAGCAAAATTTGTTGTTTTCTTAATTTGTTGTTCACTGTCTGCCCCACTGGGTTCGGTGTATACGGTACGCGATTTTGTGTGTCTTCGTTATTTCTGTATTCGTATAATGTTTTTATAAGTCATAAAACGCTTTGTGCAATAACTAAGCGATTTTGTATTCGTTAAGTAAATGTAATTACTTAATGGTTTTTAAAGTGTTCCTCTTACGCATGAGATTTAATCAAATTAGTCCTGAGATTATGGTACGGTTTCAATACTAAAAGACAGTCGGGCCAAAAATTAAATTTTATACTGGCGAAGACAAATTATGACTATAAAAGTTTTTAGACAACATTACCTATGTATATTCTTCCTCGAATTAAATCACTGTACTTACGTATATTAATTTTTTTTTTTAAATAATCTCCGTCTCTTTCCGATTTTCATCGTTTTTAAGACTGCACTGCATTTCGTATTTCGGCACTCTATTTTGACGCACAGACTCGTCGTGTTTTACCGGCTAGCTAGGTATAATTGTTATTAACTTAAAAGTGTCTAGCTAAAGATTTTTTTTTTACATAAAAATTCATTGTCCTTTTCACGAATTCAGCCCGTCCGTGGATTTGCTAACCCTTATTGTCCGTAGAAGCACAGGAAAGCTCTTCTTTTTAAATATATATTATTTAATAACTCCTTGGACTGTCTCTAAAATTGGTGGAAGTTAATTTTCATATTCTTTTTCATTCGTCCAATCGTCTTTCTACTTCTCTAATTACCCGCTTGACGTATCCATAAACTCTAGGGAGCCTCTTACTTATGCGGACCCGGTTTTGATATTGCCACGATGGCTGCGTGTAAATTGCGCATTAATACATTTCATATAGTGATTAATCAATTTGTTTATTTGGATCCTGAGTGAAGCGAAGATTGATTTCATGATGATACGTTTGTTCTTAATTTTTTTTTTTTCCATACTAACATTCACGTTTTCGAATCGTAGTTCGAGTCGTTCAAAAGTTACGTTCAGAAAAATCATGGATCAGAAATTGCATTTTCATAATACATTGAAGAAGTCATTATTATATTCTCAATATATTAATTTATATTGTAGTAAAAATCCTTCATACTTGGAAGTGAAGAAAAATTATAGAAGGGTCGAGTGAAAACGGTAAAATCTGTCGTATACAAGATTTTCATTACGTTATTTTTTGTTAATGAGTCACAACTGCAAAAGTATTGGTGTTAATTACTTAAAATAACCATCAATTATCAACAATACTCTTTTATTATAGCCTTGACATTTTTGTGATTATTGATATTAAGACTTAACAATTAAAAATAACTTTACTCATTTACTTCATCGACAATATTTTAAATTTCTTTAAATTTCATTAGTTATGATTAGAAAATCATAACTTATGAAATTAATATTAAAAATAATAAGCGTTGAATTAAAATGATAACGAATCGACTGTTTTTACATCAAATTACTTTTTCAAATAAATACAGAATAATAATTTGTTATTCCTATATCTATAAGCTTGGTATATCGATAGTTATTATTACATTTAAGTAATCAAATGGAAGTTATCTTAAAGTTTTACTCGATAATCTCAATATAAGATAAGATTTCTAACCAAATCTTTTAATCTTGACAGTAAATAATGCATTTAAGTTATTTTTATTCGAAAACACTTTAAATTGATGTTTAAATATTCATTTCAGGTTTCCCATATTACTTGAAGGCAATTTTCTTAATAGCTACAACCTAGAAAGGCAATAATCCACTAGTCCTAGTTTTATGTCTGGTCCAAATTTGTAATGTTTTAAGGGAGTGTACGAAACTTTTGAAGCAATCCTTTTACCCAAAAATAAGCGAACGCATTAAATGAAAAACTTCGTCATTCGAAAACCGAAGCTTATTCCGGTATCTAATAAATTATAATGTTAATACTATAAACCATATTTAGTTATAAATCATACCATTATACCCGATCGTTTCCATGACTAAGGATTTTGATCCCTGTTTCCCTTCTGCAGGCATGCTCCATTTACCAGAAATGTAGGGTTTCCAAATTCTCTGGATTCTCAATCGAGCGTCTAAACGTATTATTATGTATTTAGTATGATACTGAAAATCAACGAAACTGTGATAGTTACGAGTAATGAGCGTCTGTTATGAGAATTTAGTAAATTAATCCTTTTTCATTTTTCAACGTCGAATTTGAATGGACGTTATCGCACGGCATGCAAATTTCGGTTTCGAGAGAAAAAACAGCACCCGAATATTCTATAAGGATAAATAACCGACGAAAAAAAAGAGAAAAAAAAGATCTTATTTTTAACACAGTTTTGCATAGCCAATCTATGCAAAGTGCGTGGGCTGATTTGGCGATACAAGACTAGAAGTCATTATGGAAATCAGGCTGAACCTACCTTTCACAGGCTGTTTTTGCAATTTTCGCATTAATTATTCAAACCCTTTTATTTTTACATACGGTATTATAAGTTTTTAGGTCCCCCGTGGACGGCGGTAGCGAATCGTCCAAACAATGATGTGTTTTATTTACTTTTTATTATTATTATTATTTTCTTTTAAATTATTTGGCCCGTGATAAATTTCTCGTGTAAACGGGAAAATATATAAATTTCGTACAGTCGCAGCCGGTGCGGAACTCGCGTATAATGGTCGTAGTGGAATTATTATTCTCCCCCCCATATCCCCCCGGCTCTCTCGTCCGGAACGACTCCGACGACCGATGGAGCTACGCGCTTTCGCGTGCGTCCGAGAGACGGCGCGGCGCAGCCCTCCTGATCGCGGCAACCCGGGGTCGTTCGGAATCGAGCCTCGTACCAGGGTGCGGTTGATAATTTCCATTGTTTTCGCCGTTCTCCTTTTGCCGTCGTTTCGGCGTGCACGTGAGTTACCGCTGGACGGCGTGTGCGGCGAGTGGCCTTACCTGCGCCGGCAAAGTTTTCGTCTGCGTTTCCACGCGCACGTTTTTAAAACGGCAAAACGTATCGTTTAAACGACAAAGCACAAGAGTCAAGTTAAACTTACTCGTCAATCGGTGTTTTGTCTAACCGCTCGTCCGGTGGTGTGTTTTTTTCCGTGATAAGGTGAAAGGGCCATTTTTTTTTCAAAAGTTCTTACCACTCGCCGTAAGAATTTTTTTTTGTTTTTTGAAATTTCGAAACATTAGAAATCACTATCGCATATTTTAAAAATAAACCAATGGAAGCAATCGATATTTTTTTTTAATCGATACAAGTCTTTGAATTTATATTGATTTTTAGACAGTTTCTTTCTTTTACATATTTTACAAAATGATTGTATCAACGATTTTTTTTTTTTTATGGTGGTTTCTCCAGATAGCTATCTGACGGATAAAATTGTCGGTAGGAAAATTATACTAACAGAAGTAAGTTACTGTTCATTATGGAACAAGTTACCCATACCTAATTGATTATGATTGGTCAATGCTGAAATTGATAAGGAATCGTTCTGTGATATCAGCTTGGATCATAAACACTTTGTATATTCTATATTATGATTTATGATCTAAATTTGATATTACACAATTTACACAATACATATTAGTTATTACACATATTATTATTGTAAATTGTAATATTGTATGTAATTACTAATTAATCGTGTTTTGTGTTTCGTGTTGACTCTCGTTCGATATAAGTTATATTCGCTTCTCTATTCAACATGTCTCAAAAAAATATATCCAAAAAATAAAGATCAACAAATTTCACATTTTATGAAAAAGAACTTTTATTGAAACATTTACGACGTCTATAATTCATATATTGAATAATTTCATAATCATCGTCCTCTTCAAATAAATCCATTTAAGATAAATAATTAGAATCCATGTGCAGGTTTAATTTCACATGGAAAATCCAAATCCAAATTATCTCTTAAATAATCGAAATTTTAATTTAGTTATTTTAATGGCATACTCACACGTTTGTGTGGTATATTAGTTTTGAAAAATTATAGTGACGAAACCAACAAAAACGATTGAAGATAATTTATTTTATCACATTCCAGGGTATTCCTATGTTGCGCAATTTATCCGTCGATTATGCACACGTTTAAAATTGACGTTTTCCCCCAAAGTAAGTACTAACCGTTTATCAATCAAAATAAATAAAATGTGTTTTTGTGACAGGCACATTATTAGGCATTTGTTGTTCAAGGTATAAAACACAACACAATAATATACACTTTATTGAACACGGCGTTTAATAATATTTGACCTCTAAATTTTAATTGCAAACAAAAATATTACGTTGTGAATGAAATATTATTAGTACAACTATTGATTACAAATAATTTACAATTAAATTAAAATTTTTACAAAATATTCGTATAGTATGCAGTGCTTTGTGTGTTCCGTAATAAATTGTACGTCTTATTTTATTTAGTTTTAAAATTAATTACCACTTTCTTTCCGTTACGAAACGAGACATTTGAAAAATTTGATTCAATAAATTATAACATATATTTCTCCGACATAATAGAAACAATTACTCTTCAGTATCTTTTCCGTAAATAATTGTATATCCTTTGCGAACGTTACTCGTACTCCGCTACTCTAAAACGCGTACTGAAGGATATTGTTTGTGGCTTTTTGAAAGAGGTATCCCCGGTCGGTTTAATTGTAACCATGTTATTGCGATTCGGCAGTAATTGTATTTTTATTGTTCCTTTTGACAGGACGTTTCTGTCGTTGTGATTATCGTGTCCGTCAATATTTAAAATGAATTATTTCCCCATACGTTGAAAATCGAATCGAACTCGAATCGACAAACTGTTCTATGGTCTAACGATCTCATTTGCAACGTTAAAATATAATGGCTCTGTCGATTTCATTAGATATTTACGTTCGTTTTTTTCTCCAATTACATTTACATAGTATTTTATAGATGAGTTTAGACATTGATTGCGATCCTATGAAAAGGTTCGACGCGAGCAAACCTTATAGAATAATTAAGAATAAAATGAAATGACGCGAAACAACGCGTGTCTAACATACGCTGTGCAGTACGAGTACTGTGCGTTGATAACTGGAATAGTTCTGGAGATATTCGACGATAGTTGACTTAGAGCTTGTCTCCTATTGAACAAATTTGAATTTAAAATATTGATAGACTTAATTTGTGTTGAAAGTATGCACGACTCGGTAGTTATAACCTATACTCATTACTAGGGCTAGGATTTATATGCATTTGCATGTTTTTTTGCTCAAGTCCAAATCGATTGTTTGTCAGATTTGTCCACGATTTTGCTCACTCACGTTTAAATAACATCAATTTTTTTTTGCATATTTTTGCATATTTTGAACACAATGCATATAATTGCATATTTATAGATTTTTAGGTTTTTTATTTTTTTTTTAACTTAAATTTTTAAATTTTTATAAATTATTGTTAATTTTAAATGGCGTTTATTTCATAATACCGATAGTTTTTGGTTTGTCCGTCGAATTGTAAATATATAGTATAAATACTACCCATCTAATCTTATCTTATCTACGACCGATAGGATTACCTTCACATTATTTAACGACGTATTTAATTTCATTAGTACGACGTGTGTACACTATTTTAAATGTGAAAGAAAAACTGAATAAATGTAACGGGAGAGCAGCAGAATTGGTAAAAACTAAAATGGATTTTCTACTAAAAAAAAATAAGGGATTTAAAACACTATTAAAAATTCATAGAATTATAAACAGTGAATATGAAAATGAAGAAGAAGCTATTATTCTACGTTCAAATCGTCGGTCGTTCATATTTGAAAATTTGAAACAACATATCATAGTAGCGTGTAATAATATAAACTAATATTTAATGTAATGATAATAAATTATGAATTACGATAAAAATATACATCTAGAAATAATAAAAATTTGTTTTTGCATATTTTTGCATATTTTACAATTTGTTATTGCATTTAAATCCTAGCCCTACTCATTACGAATTTGACACGACGATTAAATTGCTGTTCTTGAATCGTTTGAAATGTGATTTCAGATTACACGCCTGCATAGGATTATAATATAATATTATACTATGTATATATGGCGTACACGAATGTATAAAATATACATCCCGTATTTTATTTTGCCGAGTTCTATTTATATAATTAATAATCAGCTTATATTACATTATACACTAAATCTTGATATATGTCACTAAGTCTGTCTGAGTAATTCGTGCCCTATTTTATTTTCCCCCCACCACTTCGTATGTATTTCATTGTTTGCACATATAATATTTATATATTATTTTAAACGGATATATGTTAACTGTAAAAGTAACAATTGTGCACTTGTCTGCTTATGAAAAAATTGATGGACCAATAAACGTAGTTAACGAATTATCGATGTTATAAAGGTGTTTTGACGTGTATATCGCAGGTACCACGAATATAATATGTTCGTACCGCAGTTACCAGTATAAACGATAAAAAGGATATTTTTAAACTTTATGTACCAATTTTTTTTAATACCTAAAATATTTTTTATTTTCAACTATAGTTAAAAGTAGGAAATAAAATATGACTATTGTGGAAAATACGATTGCAATCCCTTCGCTCTACTTAAACCGAAAATGTGATTTGACAAATAGAAAAATACGTTCGCTTCAAACTATTTTTCTAAAATCCTTGAATTTTTTTTTCGTTTCTCATGATAATAATCTTGAAAATTTTCAATTTGTCATGACTTTTAATTTAACACGTTTCAATTTTTTCGATTTATTTCGATTTCACATTTTATTACCGAGTTTTTTCTTATGACGTTTTGAAATTTCATTCGTATTCAGACTGCCAGCCTAAAGCGTTTAAGTACTGATAATTCATGAACTGCTACTGTAAAAAATGTAATATATTATATAAGATTTTTGAAATAAGGTATTTAAATTATGTCATATGTAGTAATTTGCATGAATAAATGTATATATATATATAAACCAAAACAAAACAAAATGTAAATAAAATATTTTAATTACCTCTTTTTGAGTTTTTCACGCTTTACAGTTCCCGTATATACTATAATTATTTTTCAAACAAAAAACTATTATTTTTGTGTTTTCGTGCGGTGCGCGCCCTTTGTCTTGCCGTCAGTTTGTTCGGCCATTTTTACGCGTTTTCAGCCTCGGGGCCAAGTCAAATGCAAATTGAACTTGTCAACTTATCTGCTCGACATAACGATTCAACTCAATTCAAGTGGAAAGACCAGACGTTCGCATGCATCAGTTGGTGATTTTTTTCTTGATCCATCACATTCGGATTCAAATTTTTAAAACGCTCGGTGAAAGTCATGCGTTGTGAATTTGGAGTTAAAGGAAATAGAATAATAATCATGACAACAATAATGCCTAGTGTTTAAAGTACTCCGATTTCGATAAAGTTTTTAAAAAGTTTTTTGGTTCGGAAAATATTACAAAACACGACGGAATCGTATAAAAACGGTTTTGTATATCGATTCGCAATGCAAACTGCGAAAACAGAAATTTCGTACATTTCAACTTAAATGAAGAATAATTAGTGAGACAAATCAGTGTCTGATTTATTCAGCATACGTAGAGTTGCGTTCGCTTGATTTTATTGTACAAATAGCACAACACAAGAAGCTTTGGAAGTCACCGTTCGACAACGCTGTGATTTATAATAACGTTCAATTTTTGAACTCATAAATATAATTAAATTTGATAGCAACAATTAATACTATAGTGTTCAACATTGAAATAAATAACGTCAAAACGTTTGATTGATTATCACGATAATTCGTATAACCCTTAAATAACATTGTATATCTTATTGAAAAAAAAAAAATAGGACTAAAGTTGTTATGCAAATATTAAGACATTCTAACACCCGGTTGCACCAAACTAGTCGTTACCAATCGGCGAATTATTTTTCCTCGTGTTAAATTTTAATCTAATGATAAATTAACGTTTGTTAAATTAACACTTGTTAAATTTAAGAGTGTTGCACAACCATTGTTTTATATTTAGGATATTACCAAAATACTGGTTAACAAATAAATGATATTTCTAAAACTATTTCTTCATCAGATGAATCATCTGATGAAGATAATTCTAATGAACTACTCATTACTTTACAAATTAAAGTTGGAAATAAGTATTTAAGTTAAAACTAATTAAAAATCTATTAAAACACAATACGTATATTATGTAATATTTACAATGAAATAAAAATATAGAATGATATATTTATCAATATTAAATAATGACCACAAAACATTGATTTAACGAAATTTAACCATACATACAATTTTATACGGCGATAAATCACCCTCTAATTTAACCGGTGATAAAGTAAATTTTTAACAACAGATAACATTTAAAACATGGTTTATGCGACAGATTTTATTTTGACTTCAGTTAAACAAATTTATCTCTGTGTATATATTTGGTGCAACCCAGCATAAAACTTTAAGTTACGTAACTATTTAATAACGTTTAAACGACGTCAGGCGATTTTTGTTTTTTTTTTTTGTTTTTTTTTTTTTTTAGTCGAGGATCTCGACTATGACTGCAAGACGTATACTGTGTATAGTATAGACTATAAATAAACGCAAGGGGCCATTGGAGGTTTCATCATAATAGTATTGCACGTATCCCATAATTAATGTTTAATTAAACAACTCGGAAAGTGTCAGTGGTAGTGTATAATGATTCACGTTCGACCCCCGTGTTCGACGTCGGCGCGGCCGTGAATAACTACACCACACACTCACGAACGGTACATTGTGGCTCACCGTCTATCGCTTACGACCACTGCGTTGTGATGAGTGATTCACGTCGATGTTTATATTTTGTCGGTCGGAAACCGGCGGGACCCGAGTCACCGAGCAGTTAGCGGCACCGTTCACGCGGCATAGTATAATATTACGGTGTACACGCCGTTGAAGTCGAGTGTTAAGCGGGTCTCTCGGTCCTTTGGTTGGATAGTATTTGATCTCGTCATCGTAGTAGGTGTACGGTGCCTATACGTCCCGTGGACGAGCGACACAATGACCCGGAGACGAGCACGTGTCACTTTACCCTTGGGCATATAGCGTGCGGCGTGAGGACTAATGATCGTGTTTTACGGTCTCGCGCCTCTTTTTATATCTTTATCCGGCAGAAAACACGACGATAATGTTTTGAAAACATGAATTCTGTAACAACCAACAAAGTATGTTACCACGGTTGTATTACAAGTCTCGGAGTACCGCCGTCGATGGTTAACCTCTTCAATCATAATATAGTTATTATATTCCGTATTTTCATCCTCGCGCTTATTATACTAAACATGAACGTACTTTAACATTTTCAAAACGAAAGACGGAAAAAAATATCACGAACATTTTTTTTTTTTCTACAATTATTAGACATGGCGATTCTTTAGTTTAAATTTAGTACGATTTTATTTTATACTCAATCTTAAATTAATGTCACGATAATTCACAATATTGTATTGAATAATAAATACGTTCTTGTAAAAACGTATCAAGCGCTTGAAAACCAAAAAAGATTAAACGCATGAGTGGTTATTGTTTTTTCAACACAAAAAAGTTTACTTCTCGGCGAACGAACAGAAATAAAACATTTAGGGACAATGCGTATACTGAAAGACGAAAGTATAAGTGATATTAACAAACTTAATACCTATATTGTATAAACGTATGTGTTTTCTTTCTGTATTTCATATAAAAATCACTGTACAGGTGCACTACGGCAATAAAACAAACAGGTATGATAATAATGGTGGGTGTAAAACACGTTACATGAACATTTTTTACGATCGGCTCATCGAACGCAGGGCCGTGCTGTATAATATTGTTTTAAATTTAAAAGATAAGATTAAATAAAATCTAAAAAATAAAAAAATTACAGACTTTATGAAGTAAAATTAAAAAGATATTAGACATTTTTTATAAATATTTTGGCATACAGAGTTATAGTTTTCTACGTCATTACTTTTAAAGTTATGACCAAATAACGGACATTTATTCCATAAAAATCTAGTTAAACGTGTTAAAATTTTGCCGTTTTTACCAACATTTTAAGTAATTTTTCAGAAATGTCGAAAAAAGTTTCAAGTACACTCAATTATGAAACTATATTAACCTATTCCACTCAAATTTTAAAATATTCGTTAGATCATTAAACAAAAAAAAAAAAAATAGAATAATAGAAAATTATGTTTCAATTGATACATATTCATGGATATCACATATATCGTATAGACAGTAATTTATAATTTATTATATATTTATATACATATTACATTGTATAATGTATACCTTAGGAGTTAGGACTAAAATATAATACACACAAACAATCTGTTTATTCGAACACGGCCTACATTCATTTAAAATGTTTTTTTATGAGACTTCAAAGAAATAAGTCTGAAAAAAAGTGTATAAAATTAATATTACTTGTAACAATGTGTAATTATGTGTAGGTACCTATATATATTTAGAATCTAACCTATATATATATTTATATTTTTATTTAATTTTCTTCATATTTTTATAATAATAGCAAAGTGTAAGTATATTATGGTTGTTTTTTTTTTTTTTTTTTTTATATACAAACTTCGTAAATTATATAGTTAGCACTTATTATACGTATTTCATATTTTTACAGTAAATAGGTTGTTTATTTATACTAATAAATTTTCACTAGTATATTTTCAATTTCATTCATTTAAAATTTGTGTGCATAATAATATAACAACATATAACTCCGTTAATATTAATTATTAATAACTCAACACATCTTATAATGATACATGAAATAGGTCCAATCACTATAGAAAAATCAACCGGATTTGACATGTACATCGAAATATTCTCCACTATTCCCACCTACAAAGGTTTTCAAACCAAATACATCTAAGAAAAACTTATCTTCTTTATTTAACCCACCATCGACCCAGGCAAACACACACACACACACACACACACACACACACACACACACACACACACACACACACACACACACTCACACACCTACACACATATTATTTTCGTTTCACGCTCGTTCGAATCATCCCCGGCTGCGACTGCCCTCTCAGCACACCATAATCCATCAATTCGCGGAATACCCCACATGCTACGTTCGATTGCCCTTCATTATCCACTCAACGGAAATCGTTCCCGTGTAATGTAGCGGCCAGGGAACGCTTTACTCGATTCCCAAAACGTTGCCCTCAATTCTCAATCCGTCTTCTCTTTACAATTACATCCACTTATCCTACCGCCCATATATCTTTTTAGCCGAGCTGCCGGCTTACAAGTTTAATTGTTTTTCCCCATAACTTTTAACGCCGTATATAATCACGAATAATCGATGAGACTATAATCGCAACTGACAATCTAAATATAAATGTAAAAGGCCTAAACCACAATATCATTTGTCGTGTATTCGTACTAAAAAATACAGAGCAGAAAAATAAACACGCGGCATTTCAAATAATTAAAAAATTAGAGACATTGCCGTCAGTCAGATTTTATTTCTCATAAGAAGGTACTTCAGTAATTCTTTCTCTGGTACGGTTTCAACTTTTCTACGAAATGTTCGCGTAATATTATCGCCGTTGTAATTTATACCTTTAATAAAAATTTAAAAAAAAAACACATACGACGACATAATATACAACTTTTAACACTGATAAACTCTAAGTTGTTACGACTTTATTGTAACTTGGTTTTTCATGAATAAATACTTACAGGACTAATTCGTTTTATTTTTATAATTTATTTTATTTATTTAATTATTTATTTTTTTTATGTTGTCGTCTATCGCCATCGTTGTTTGAGTAATACAAAAAATTATTATCATTAAATTATCACAACCAATTTGTACAATTAATTTTCAGTTATTGTGAATGTCGTGAAAACGATTCCGTTTGCAAACGTTTAGCGTTTTTCTAGGGATTAGGTTTTTTCCGATTTTGTCCCTTCTTCTGCCCACTCTATTCGATCGGATAGCCGTGACCTTGGGATCACCGGAGAATCGCGACTCGACGATGACCGTAACCCGTGTACCGAGCCAACGCGAGTGAAATTGTAATATTTCTTCGGAAACCGGGCAGAGATACCGGGTGGTCACAAAATATCTTAAACTTTTGAAAAGTTTTTGACTCGAGAACAAATCCGATACGGACGTGAATCGTACGATATGATTATCTTCGGGGTTTGCGCAAAGGACGCTCGTAAGTTTTAAACGCTCGAGTCTCGGTGAAATCTAATTAACTGTTGAGTATTGACCCGATAAAACAAATCGTGCCATGGAATTCGGTAGGAGAAAATGATAAGAAACCGCGTTTTCACGCCAAAAACGGTTCAACGGTTTTAGTCGAGAACGCGCGCCGATACGACGGAGGGTTGTACTATGGTCACAATTTTTCGTAATACCTCCGTTATGTCCCATCGGTCTTCTCGTGAATCATTTTTTAGCGAAAACGGTTTAACCCATTTAATGGTATACGGAATTCATTAGTCGATTTCGTGGAAGAAGAGCGCAAAAAAAACCGAACGTTTAATTTTTTCGTATAATTTTTCACGGACGAGGTCCAATTATTATTACTACATTATTATAAAATTCGTCGTACATAAGATACTGACGTAATTATGTTTATCGAATTCCATCTCGGTCGTTTAAAGTAACCGTAAAACTTACGTTGTCGAGTTTTTTTTTCTAAAAAGAGGTTGTTCATATTTCGCTTGATAAGAACAATAAAGCCGGTGCGATATTTATACGTCGGTTAATTTCGTAAACACTGTAATATAATATATAGTGAAAAAAAAAACTTCGGTTTACAATATTATCATAATTTTTTCATTTGCCTTTCAAATCAGGTAATATAACCAATCATAAAAAGTCGTAAAATTTACTCGTACCTATTTATTTTGCATTTTTTTTTTTTTTTTTTTGTATTTTTAATATAAGAAATCCTTTTTAATATAATATATTATAGGTATATAATTATGTTAGGGATCTGTGTTTTCGGCAAAGTGTGTGCTTACAAAAGTACTATTATTATACTGTAAGAGTGCAACGTAGCACTTTTTTGTAATTTACCGAGTTTCAAAACGTTTTTTATCTCATCACATTATTATTATTATTATTATTATTATTGTCGTTATTATTTATTCGGCAAACTTATAAACAACTCGCGGTTATAACGATGCCTATTTTATGTTTGTCGCACACGTCTTGATAAAAACGTCTCGGAAAGCGTGAAAATGAGTTATGAACCCACGTGTTAGGGGTTAATGTGCGACCAAGAAGTGTATTTAAAACGCACGAGTCGCGAGAGAGAGAGAGAGAGAGAGACACGGAAAACGTTGACACCTGACGCGTCACGCGCATTATACGCCTGTACCGGCGACGGCATTAAAACCCCACATAATACACTATCGTATGGGCGCGTGTTCGTGTTCCGTTTCACCTCGTAAAAAGGTACAGACGCAAAGTTCGTGTGTACGACCCCGGCCGTGACCGAATGATTGACGTAGAAACGCTAATTAAAACGCGTCGAGCCACTTTTTCCGTCCGGATCGTTTCACCTGACAACACCACCATCCCCCCATAGCACGATTCTCAAGAGTCACGCGGCTGAATCCGCGACTTCGATATACGACGAATGTTATAATACGTTATTCGTCCGAGTTCTCGGTTTTTGTTCCTTACGAAATAAACGAAATACACAAGTAGCCTTTAAAAGTCGTTCCGTCGTTAGGTTAGGATACGACTGCGCACGTGATATTGTAATTTAAATAACTCAACACGCGACTTATTTTATACTTGTTCGAATGTGTGTAGATCACTTTCAAATCTTGACTATTATGATTTGAGTACAAGCGGAACGTCTAAGTCGATGAATTTGACATAATTATTATTATTATTATTATTTATTTAATTTTGAATTTTTTTTTTTTTTTTGCAAACGTTAAAGATTGACGAATAATTGTATTGATACGTTCAAATATTCAATCGTGTTGATTTGGTTCACGTATCAACGCAAAAGTCACTGTACCTACTACCTATACTGTGTTTTACGTATAAAATAATTAAAATAAATAAAATGATTCAATCGAAAAACGACAGTTATCTGAAACAGTCGAAGTAAATTGTGAGTTAAAATAAAAATATGTTAAATTTTTTACATTTTATTTTATTTAGACGGTTTGTAAACTCAATCGAGATTGCCACGAGCGATGATATTACTAACAAAAAATGTCAGTGCCCGTGCACGTCTATATTAGAATAATCGTTTTCGTGATGCAGCGACACTTTGTTAAAGGTGCATGTGTTTCGCGATCAATGTATTAGGAATTCGTTTTTCTGGGCTAACGACGAGCTTTGCAGACATAACGGGATTGCGGGAAAACAGAGAACAAGGAACAAAACATAAATTATAGACACGACGTCTTTACATCTTTGAACTCCGGATGTCTGAGGTCCATATTTTACAAAACCAAACGGTCTTGTTTAACGGCATCAGAAGTTTTAGCCTTTTGTTCCAAATCAAAAATGATTTATATTAAAATCATCATGATATTGTAATCGAATAATAAAATATGAACGAATCGATTTGGATCAAAGTGAATCGTTCAAATATTAAACACAAAAAATACAACGTCGATAAAATGAAAATAAAAAAATTAATTTAAACACGTAGTGCATTAAATCCGTAATATATTGAAGCGCAATTTTTTTTTTCTATATAAACGCCTATTTTTGATTTAAAAAATTAAAATTTTAAATTATGATTGAATTATTTTATGCACGATATTAAATAAGAATAATAATAACAAATACATCTTTAAAAAATATATTAAGTTATTTGTAGTTTGTGCTGTATACATAAATATTAAATATAGCATACTAATATATTTTCATGTTTTATTTATGTGTTTTGCTGCTTAGTTTCGGAAAAAGAAATCAGACAATGGTGAGTACAATCTTTAATATTATTTTTTTTTCGTATTATTATTATTTTTATCTCGTCGGCTGTACGTTAGAAATATTCGTTTTTACTTTTTTATCTTTTCTCTAATAAAAAATGAATACAGTGACGCGATGTGCATTCAAAGGGATGTTGCACAAAAGAAGAAAACAAAATAATAACATAAATTATATTTCGCTGAAAATTACGAGATCCGTTACTCTTTTGACAGACCGTGTTATACGTATATACGCGCAATGGGAAACTTTACGGTAAAATACTGTATGAGTGTACGCTAGGGGTGAATCGCACGGAATTGGCCCTTTTTCAAAAGTTAACTCATAATAACCGGTCATTTTGTCGTTATTTATACTTACCACAGTGCTGTTCGGCTTTTTATGCGAAACGTTATGCACCGAAACATTTATCGATATTTTTCGAATCCAAAGTTATTTAAATATTTGATTTGTAGCGATCGCCAGGAACACGGAACACAATATTATACCGTTCTTTTGTTTCTTTTTTTTTTTTTTTTTTGTTAATATTAAAACGTATTTAATATGATGAATTATTACGGTGAAAATTCGATTGTATGCGAATGCATGCACTATAGATACGAGGGACGGGGGAGACGATAACATGTGGGTGAAATGTATGAATGATATTTTTGTTTATTATTATTTTCCATATACACACAGAAAGGTAAATTATTGTACTATGTTATCAATCGTAATCCGACGTTTATACGCGGAAACTAGAAATATATCAAAAAATAAAATGATCATTATTATCATAGATTATACGGTTTTAATTCTTGAAATATTCGCGAGAATATAGTACTTTTTTTTTTATTTCGAATCGTTTTATATTTTTAATCCAAGCGTAGTTTCAAGACGCCATTTTAGACTATTAGAAATAACATCATTTTAAATGTCTGACCGTTTTTACCAAATACCGTATGGATAAATACATAAAATTACTGTAATATAGGTAAGTAGTTAAATAGATAATACGTTTAGTATTTTAATAAAAAAGTTAGATGGATATCTATTTGGAATATTCGTTCGTTTCCAAAATAAAGTTATGTATGACGTACGTATATACCTAGATAAATATATTGTACCTCAACTCTCAAGCGTTCTTTGAATCACTGTGTTATTTAGTATATGCTGAATCGGTAAATCAAAAAATATAAATAAATAAAAAGATAAAGGAGTAAATTGAAAGGGTACTGTTATTGTAATTCTTACAATGGAAACTCTTTTTTGTGATACATAATAGTGGTGAATAAATTATTTTATATATATGATAAAATCGTTGTTTTATGAAAATTTAATCGGTTTAATCAACGTTTTAACTTTAAACGAGTCCAATTTGAAATATTAATAATTCTGTATAAACATACTGTTTCTGATAACTGGATTGAAAAAATGTTTCTTCGTAACCGAGTTTGGTAAATTTGAATGATTTTTAAACTACTCGAAAATATAGTTATATAATCGTAAAAAAAAAAAAAAATCCGTTCTTTTAATATTTAATACACATAAAAATACACTGTTAAGACTATAATTTCAATTTTCACATTGTTTAGATTCTCACTATATTCTCTAAAGGATGATTTAAAAATAGTGAGTTTTGAACAGATCTAATGTTTTAGAAAAATATGAAATCTCAGAAGAAGAGAACATTGTTCGCTCATAAAGTTTCTAACTATTACACACACCATCATCATGTCAAGATGTTTATTTTTTTAACAAAGCGTGTACCTATGTGGTTGCAGATAGTGTGACGTAATTATCCTTCTCGAAAGTTAGTTAACAACACCATTCGTAATAATGAGCTCGCGAAACATGCGCAGTATAAATTAGAACGATGCGTGGTATCACGCTTAAATGGGAATTTCCATACCAGAATTACCAACGAAGACCCGTCGGTATTAATTTGGAACGAAGAGATCATAATCCCGGGGTAGGTGATTAGATCATTAATTTTTATAGAATTTTCCGCCCCTAATCAGCTATATATTCGCTAGTGTATAAATTACTAGTTTTATGTTGACGTGTTTTTTGAATGTTACGCGTTTAATTTTTAGCGAAATTCAAATTATTATTCCTTTGATGTGTACCAGCGTACATTAACATTTGTCGACCTATCAGCTTAGATCAAAGTGACGGTGCCGAGTGAAAAACAAATTTTAAAGCAAAATCAAAATGAATGAGTACCTTATAAATCGAGTGTAAGAAGACGCAGACTTTCATATTGGACACCGACCATGACACATAGAAAAAATGGCGATTTATTATTTATCATCATTACACGTCTATATGTAATATAATAGTACAATAATATTGTAAACTAAAAAAGGGGTGAACAGTTCGATATTTAGCGGGCATCGTTGATGCTTTTTTTTAGTACGATCAATTATACTTTTACTGTTGAAAATGTTGACTCGTGGACCGTTCGTGCATTACATTGACCAACACGCTAGTTGATTAGCTAGACAAAGGTTCCAGCACTGAATGGTAATTGTATATTTCATCCTATAAAATTTTAGAAATTGAATTTGTTTTGTATTTGTGATAAAAAAAAACTAATAAAATTATATTTTTATGAAAACAAAAACAATCTCTTTTTTTTGCAGTTTTTACAGTTAGTTTTTTTTTATGTAGCAACCATTGTAATATTGTAATTTAGTATTATGCAATATACTGAATATTTCTTTTGAAATGTCGATATTATAATTGATCATTTCTGACTCATTTTTTCAATGTTTAAGTATTTAAAAATAATAATATTTAAGTAGAAAAGCAGACGTATCACGAAAATATTTATCGCTATTATTTCTACACCCTAAATTTCGAATGCTTATACCTTTTTAACTATTGATCTAATAATAAGAATATAAATTTCAAAATTTCCGAAAATAGTATTATCATACACATTATTTTATTATAAAATATACTGGTTATAATTTGAGGAAACTTACCAATTTTCAATGTTTGACTTGATACATATATACTATGATTAGGGTTGTACAATTTCATGAAATTTATTTTCTTGAAATATTTCATTTCCTTGAAAAATATATTTTTTATTTCCAAGTGAACATTTTTAAAAGTTGGTTTATTGTATGAAATAAAGAAAATATGTAACATGGTTACATACTACATACATAATAATACACAAACATAGACATATAAAAAACTAGATAACCGACTATAAGACAATATTGAAGTCAGCCATATGCCAACAAGGAAAAATTGCTTGATTGATAAATAATAAGTAATTATTTATTTATTTATATTTTTATCACTAATAAAGTAATAAGTGGTAAAAATAATTTAATAGCCAATAGAGGATTCAATAGATGTGATAACTGATAAGTGATTACAAACATATAATAAAATTAATACCAATATACAAATACCATATAAATAAATAATAATTTTTAATTTATAATTTATAACCATTGACCATTAACAGTATTTAGATAAGGTTTTTAATTCGTATACCTTGGTTGATAAATGATACCTAACTGATAAGTTATTCATAATCAATGTTTTATGTGTTTTATCAATACATTATTTCTAATCATTCTAAATGTAAAATATTTCAAATTTACAACCCTAACTATGATATATATCGATCTATAACAATATAATTCGTAATTGTTTTTAGCGGCAATTGACAATATTTTAATAAGTAAGTAAAAGTTTCTGTTTTAACAGTCTCGACGTTTTTTTTAACTGTTGAACACATTATACCTACATACGTACCATTGATAAATTAGCAATTGCGAATATTCCAACGTGAAATCCCAATGTTGAAGTATTTTTATAATTTTAGACAAACATCCAATATTTTCTTGAAAAAAAAAAAAATTAGCGACTGGTTGTGTATATCAATTTCATTCTTCAGCTTATACTTCCATATCATATATAAATTTGATAATAGAATATTTTCATTTTAACTGCACTGGATACGTAACTTAAATTATATAACGTACATTTCGTTTACACTGTACACATTTACCGAATTCGGTAAAGACCAGTGAAAGAAATATTTGAATTTATTTTACGTGAAAATTATTTAATTAGAAAATCGTTCAATTAATAAATTACAATCGTAGCAATATTTACACTTGTCATTAAAAGTCCAAAGTTCGATCAGTGATCGGAGTGTCAATTAATTTAATTCCCCCTACCCAGTGCGTTGACGTTTACAGGCTTTGGGTTTATTTCATCAATTACGCATTATTTACAAGTGGTAAACAATGGAAAAACAGATCATTGTACGCATTCGTTTCGAACTCAATTGTGTCCTTATTGAATAATAACAATTATAATAATAATATGTTCCGGTAGTGTACATTATCGTTTCGAATAATTTCACATGCCCACACAAACGATACCAGGGCAAACACACCAGTTTTCACTATTACTATTGTCGGTCGGTTTACTTTGTCATTCACTCCGCATTATGATGTAGAAATGTTATTAAAGTGCGACGCGTTTTAATTGAAAATAAAAGCGCTCGTTGAATTATTCGAGAGAACGAAAAATGTGTAGTCGTTTCACACAATCCCGCAGAACTAGACACGAATTTCAAATATTAAATTCAAATGTCAGACGATAATACTTATGAAAAAGAATAATTTATTTTTTTGGGTCACGGACGTTTACTTTAGTATTGAAATATCTCGGGTTTGATCACATATATAATCGGAACCTTTCAACGGCAGATTCCTTAGGGTTACTATATGAATCGACATTGTTTGCTCTGGGTTACTCCCAAGTGCGTCCAAATATGACCTTTATTGAATGTTCCGATGCGTTCCTCCCCCGAAAAAAGGGATCACCGAGGTGTGTCCGAAACTATATAGTAAAAAAGAGGTTTTTTTTTAGATAGCTTATACGGCGTATGCGTCTCTGTCCACGCACTTGTTATTATTGTTATTTACCGATATGTTTCTAGCTATTTCTCAGTATAAAACACGAGGCTTCGTGGTCATTGGTGATTTCAGAAAATCTTTTAGAAATACAACAAAATCCATGGTAAATTCACCGACCCATGACATCGTAATGTATAATGATGAAATATATTACAGTAACAATATGACACTTGATTAGTTACCAAAAAACGAATTATTTTATGTTTGTTCATGCAGTAATAATGTTATGGTTTTCGTATATTAAAAAAAAAAAAAATAATAAAAACAATTTACCGAGTTTTTTTTTTTAATATAGAGAGAATTTTATTAAAAATTCCCAAAATTCTTTTACTTATTGCACTTGAAATCTTCTTTTCAAATTATTGCACATACTAGTTTTAAACATTGTTTTTTATAACAAAAATACTGAGCTAAAAATGTGTAATTTTGCTAGAGGGTATCTCTTTATACGATAGTTTTTTTAATTATTTGATAAAGATCACATATCAAAAAGGTTAATTTTCGAATATCTTGGTGGTCAAAAACGTGAATAATAAAAAAAAAAAAAAACTAAGTCAACGAGACAGAACCATGAACATTATTTGGTAAAACTGAGCTCCTCTTTGAGTCGCTTTTTGAACCTTATAGTGTTTTATTGCTATAAAATTCAAAATTATAAAAAAAAAAACGTTTGTGCTGAAATGAATGTAAAATATCGAAAAATGGTTATCCGATCACATTGTTATCTTGATCAGACATATATTCTCGCACTCTAGTATTTAATATTTCATCAATACACATTGGTATGGTATCCAGGGACGTATTAACCACTAGGCACTGTAGGCACGGTGCCTAGGGCCTACGGCATACGGGAGGCCTACGAAAGATGGCTAAAACTAAAAAAAAAAATAAACATTAATAAAACAAGATCTTTTGCGTCACCCAAAATCTAAAAATAGTCTAAAATATAAACATTTTTTGTTATGATGAATTCTTTACTGTGGAAATTATAAGAACGAAAAGAAGCATACACACAATTAAATGACGTGAATTTGGCGTAATTAGGGTAATTAAATGAAAGGTTTTATTTTTCAACCGATGACAAAAATGAAATCGAAATAAAAGTGACTAATTTAGTTCAAGTATATCCATTAGATCTGGAAAAAGATTTTGTAGCAGAATTTCTAATTTTAGTAAATTTTCCTGAACCAGACATGGTTGTAAGTGACATGCTTCAAAAACAAATTGAAAAAAAAATTAATAACAAGTTTTCCAAATGTCAATATTGCTTTTAGAATTTATTTTGCGATATTTGGATCTTCTTGCGAAGGTGAACGGTCATTTTATGCGTTAAAAAGAATTGAGAGGTCTACTATCAGTCAAGGAAAATGATTATCTCTAGCAGTGTTATCAATAGAGTCATAACTATTGAGAGAAATCAGAAAAGATGATATACCATTGATGAATTTGCCAACGAAAAATGCCGAAAAAAAATTTAATCTAGATAACAATATGTTAGTGCTCATTAATTTTATTCATTATATTATAAAATTAAATATTTAATGATTCGATAGTAAAAACTTATGACGCTGCATTAATTTAAAACAATATAAAATAATAATATTCAAAAGTGGCTGTTATGAAATTCAATTTTTTTTAATGCCTAGGGCCTACGAATGGCTTAATACGGCCCTGATGGTATCAGTATGATATCCGTAAAATACTATGATATAACGACTCCAGTATTTCGCTTTGTTTTTCGTACACAAAGTCAAATACAATCTTTTGGGGAATGTCAATTGTAAACGAAAATTACGATGCGCGAAAAAGATACGCGAATGACGAATCCAAGCTACATTTTGTCACGCGAAAAACGTATTACAAACACAGACTTATAGTCAACCTAGGAATACAATGTAGACAAATTTTACCTATTTTTAGACTTTTTCATGCTTATTACGGCACTTGATGTTTATATCATATTTTCGCTTTTGTCGTAAGTTTTGATTGGTTATTTCGATTCAAAATGTGCCATTTGCAATAGGTATCGGTCTCTATCCGGTGGTGAATTTCACGGAGATATGAAGGCCAGAGAAACTCTTCACCCATTAATCTAATATCTACTAAGTATATTAACCATGCCGCGTTTTATATCAATACACCTATCGAATTAATCTGATAGTTATATTTATGACTAATAAATAGGTCTATAACATATTCATTGTTTGTTATAATTTATAGTTCGATAAAAAAAAAAAAATTATTTAAGTGTATTTCATAAAATTATGAAAATATTTTGTCCCTAATCCCTGTAAAAAAATTAATGAAATTCTAGGTCAACCGTTTATACATAGGTCTGAACCTTTAAAAATAGGAAATATTATTTGGTGACCGAAAATTATCGCATACAAATTTATCGAATACTACTGTAATTTTTATCAACCATTCGTCAGTAAATTAAAAAATGTCAGTGTTTTGTCAAACTCGCAAACTACTGCAGTGGCCAGTCTTCCCCATATGGACTTTCATTGCACTAGAGTCAAACTCAAACACTGTGTACAGTTTTACAAACTTTATTAGATCATCAACTGATAAAAACACACAATATTTCATACAAAAAAAAAAAAAAAACAAACAAAAAACATATCGTCAATCCTTAGATTTATTCATAATCACTACACCTTTGACTAAAATATTTTTCTTCGAACAAAACATTTCGAAAAAAAAATCGAGCTGCACCTGTAAACGATTTTACTTTTATCCGTCATCGTTTGATTTTCAAACAATAACGTTCCACAAATCGGTATCGCCAGCTCGAGTCGATTCGTGATTTTCCAGCTGTTCAAGAAAATAACACTCCAGTGAACGTTCAAAACAACATGAGACCTATGTTAAACGGTCGCATTATTATTTTTAATGACACTGAGCTTTACCTTTTTAGTAATATCATCTTGACAAGACATTCTGATTTTTTCTACAGTTGCCGGGGCGTCTAACCTGAAATACCCGGTGATACCAGCACATTCTCTAGCTGAATATATCGCGTTTTTTATGGCGAAAAATATCGAAGCTGATAAAAACAACGGTGGTTCTCCAATAGCCTAGACAATATACACGACGTTAAACAGTTACGATTTCGGGCGACGAATTCAAAGACGTTTCTTTACTTTAGACGAGTAAACGGCGCTCTTGTTTTCCGAACCTTTCAACAAAGACACTGTAAATTTTTTCGGCGCATCCGAAAAACCGGGTATTTTGTACGTCCCCGGCCCTCTTGTGTACAAAACACCTTTCGGGCTGTACACGAGTTCCTCCAACGTGAATAACCCGTAACCTTGCATAAAGGCTCCTTCGATTTGTCCCACGTCTATGGTCGGGTTCAAGCTTTGCCCGACGTCCATCACTATGTCCGTACTCAAAACCTAATCGAACCGTAAACAAAAAAATATAAATGTAAAGTAAAACTCGTTCGGTGACACTATTATAAAAAAAAACTCTGTGTATACTTCATGGCCACCGGTCAAACAGTCAATTTCTACCACCGAGACGGCTGCACCGCTAGTAAAATACGAAAAATAATTGACCGTGCCTTGTTCCGTTGGTGTTCCGATGGCGTGGTCTCTGTGGAGTACGTTGCTTTGTTATTAAATATTTCCACATTGATTATAGAATATGATTAGCGTTATTTCTATTCGATTTTCGGGACCGACGACGAGTTAAAGAAATATGCGAAAAGACTCGAAAATTGGTCGAAAGCGATACCTAAAAAAATGTATACATAACATACGCGTAAAATCCCGACGCACATAAATTGACTTTTTCGAAATACGCCGTTTTCACCCAATCGGCCCACGAACCCGTAGGATTTTTTTTCTTGATCGGCTCCAGAGCCTTGTTGATGACTTCACAAGCGTTCTGAAAATCCGTTTGGTAAAAACGAACGAAAACGTTTTACAGCACGCATCGTAAAATAACACTGTCCTTACATTCCGAAAACTTTCGGGTCGCGAATAAAAAACATACTCACGAGTACCGCCATCCCGTTGAGATCGGAACTATAACTGCCGGCGGTCGGCGACGCGTTCGCCACTTTGTCCGTGCTGGTTTCTTTGATGTGTATCAACTCCGCGGGTATATTCAAACCGCTGCTAGCCACTTGAATCATTTTCGTGTGCAACCCTTGGCCCATTTCGACACCCCCGTGCGCCACCAACACCGATCCGTCGATGTAAACCAGTATCAGCGCCCCCGCTTGGTTTAAATACGATGATTTGCCATCGAACCCGAGCCCGTACATTGTGGGCACAGTCCCGATACCACGCTTCTTCCATCGGTGTGTTCTACAATCCGATCATAATAACATAATCATAATAAGCGATCATAATAAGCGATAAAAACCGTATGGCATCCACATCAATGGGATACGCACTTGTTGAACTCTACGATTTCGTTCAATTTGTCCGTGTACCCGGATCTTTCCAACACTTCGTCCCAACAACGCTTGGCGGTAAAGTTCGATATCAGTTGATTGTAATGCGTGATCTGGCCGTCGGCTAGAAAATTATTTTCCCTCACCGCGTTCGGATCCACGTTCAATTCTCTGGATATGTGATCGATGATGGATTCGAAGAAAAACATGCCTTGAGGTGCGCCGAACCCTCTGAACGCCGTGTTGGACGGTAAGTTTGTGGCGCACGAATACCCCGACAGCCTAACGTGTGGGATGTGATACGTGTTCGTGATGTGTAAAAGGCATCTGTGGACCGTCTATACGCGCGAAATAACAGAAATATCAGTCGTTAGACACGTCATCGGTTTCAAACGGATCGACTCTGATAAAAAGGTATGTTTACGCCGGCGGACAAGTCCCTGGAACTCCCGGCGTTGTTGTACACGGAAACGTCTAGGGCCTGAATCTTTCCGTCCTCGTTGAATCCCACGTGGTAACGGCACAAAAACGGGTTTCTGCCACCCGTGATGATCATGTCTTCGTGTCGGTCCAACATGCATCTGACCGGTCTCCCGGTTCTGACGAGTAAAATCCGGGTCAAATAATGCGGTCGAATAATAATAATTCAATTATTTTCAATTACTTCATTGCACCCAGTGCACACGGCACCGCTATCATGAATCCTTTAGTCTCTTTACCGCCGAAGCCGCCACCTATGCGTTTTGTTTTACAAACTACACGGTTCGATGGTACGTCTAAACAATGTGATACGCTTTCCTGTTCCAACGTTTGTTGGACAATCAAATGTTATACAATTAATATGTATTTATTAGATCGCAATTGCATTATGTGGGATATCAGATATACATTAATTTACATTTGATATAATACGTACTTCGTTCTTCGCACAAACATTAAATAATAATCTTTTACCTGTAATTCGTTTGGTGACTGCGTTGCACAAATAACTTCGATCTCGTTGTTTTCGTTTAACGGTATTACTATGCAACATTGGGTTTCTAAATAAAAATGGTCTTGGCCCCCGGTCCTCAGCGTGCCGTTTACAGACCGGTTTGACTCTCTGAACCCTTGGTCTGTGCATCCTTTTTCCCAGTAAGCACAACGGCCGTCGTAAAACGATTCGTTCTCAATGGCTTCCTATAAAATTGCGCAAAACTCCCAAATCGTTTACATTAAAGATTTAAATTTGAACTCACTTCGATGGTGACTATAGGTTTTAGTTCTTCGTATTGGACATGGATTAATTTAACAGCGTCTTGCGCAATGATTGAGTCAGTAGCGATTAGTCCACAAATTATCTGTCCGAAATTTACCACCTGAATAAAGTTTACATTTTTCAATGATAAATCGTAAATCTTGAACTACAGGAATACGTTATAATATAAAAATAATAACAATAATAATAATAATATTATTATAAAATATAATAAGTAACATATTCTTATAATAATAATGTGTACTTGCCTTATCTCTAGCAAATACATAGTCGTCTTTGATTGGCATAACACCGACCATATTCCGAATACCCGGTAAATCTTTTTCATCGACTACGGTTATTACGCCGGGATACGCTAAAGCCTCGGTATAATCAATGCTAATAATTTTGGCACAAGCGTGTGTAGACGTTTTAACGGCTAAATATAACTCATTCGAGTATCGGGGTATGTCGTCGCAATAAACTGCTTCGCCTGAGAAATAATACGCATTTAACTTGAAAACATTATTTTATATTTCCATATAGGTAGACGATGTATGGATTTAGATTAATGAAATAAAAATCTCAAGAGAACAGCACCTGTAGTTTGTTGTAGAGCTGACATATGAACTAATGGTTTACCAACAGCGCCGACGTGGTCTTGAGAATTTCGAGCGATTTGATAATATTGAGAATACATGAAATTCTTTGTTACAGTATTGTTACCGTTTTGTGTTTCATTCGCAAGTCTAATTTCCACATTTAACTGTTCGCTTACGTATAGGTAAAATTTAAAGAATAAACTGAAAGAAATAATCAAACTTTTAAGTGAAAACATTGAATACAATCATTAATATAACGATCATGTGTAAATATAATATATTGAACCAACTGCATTTGTATAATACCTAACCTTAATTGTTTTTAGAATGTTTTTCTACATTATAGTATATTAACCTTAAAGCGAGAACTCTGCGATAATAAGTCATTCCTCCGGGAGCGTTAATTGCCAAAGGTAAATCGTTCAGTAACTCTAAATACACGTGATTTAACATATCTTCCGACCATACGCTATTAATAATTAACGATTTCGTTTTTTGAGCAAACACTGCTGTTGCTGACATCCCACCGAAAACAAGGTCTGCGTCTTTTATAACATTATTTGTTATCTCCACGTAAAATGCAGCATTTACCAAGGCTATATCGTCTTCTTTTCTTCTTGATTGTTTAAAAGATTTGAAAAACGTGTTCTAAAACAAATTTGAAAAGTTCGTCATGAACGATTCAATGTATACACCAGCCGCTTACTTTTTGTGTAAACGGAATAAACAAATCGATCACTACTTCATCGGGCTGCAAGGCATTTGTTCGATATCCGGTAAAAAATGAACTGTCCATTTTTAAGAATCTCGTTCCGTTTTCTTACAATGAAATAAAACACATTGATATTTAAACGAATATGTTCAAATAGTTAATAGTAAAATCTACTGTTACTTTTACTCTGGACTTTTAACTGACAGCGAGCAGCCAAAAATATCGGATTCAAATCTGATATAGGACTTCCCGTTACAACATTACCGACAACGCACTGCGAAAATAACGTACAGTTTTGCAGTCATTAACGACATTAGAGTATTGTAGTCCGTCTAACTTACGGCGACATTACGAATCTGTTTACTAGCAAACCAGAGAATCATCTCCAGCAAAGACTGAATGACTTGCACTTTATAATCTATCAAATAAGAAATACTGTCGTGTAAAATCAAACAAATAAATAATTTCATAAAATATTCGTGGACCAAAATCATATACCTGGCATAGTATCGATGACCTGCTTTAGTTCATTCTCTAATCTGTCAATTGTTACCGCCGCTCCGACAATCAGTCCTTTGATGCATCGTTTAAAAACGTTCAACTCTACTATCTTGTTGGGTTGTATCATCACGGTATATCGACAATCCTTAAATTTCGTTTCAACACCTATTCTCAAAAACAATGTTGCCACAATATTGTTTTTGATTTCATTACACTTTTAAAAAACTTTACCGATCTCGGTGTTTCCGACCACTATTCGTGCGCTGGGGTACTCAGATTTGAGTTCCAATAATTCGGACAGTGTCGTAGGTCTATACCACGTCGTCTTATCACCTCTAAATATCAAATACTCTTCGTCTAATTTTTTTGTAAGCTACACAAACGTTTTGATTTACAGTATTTATAATTGAATAGATAATGTTGTTTGTTTCTCACCATTAGTTCAGGTGGAAAAATCGGTTCTTGAGACGGGTCATATGGTAAGAAATCGGAATCGGACTTGTCTTCAACATTTTTTTCAACATTCCCGGATCTCATACAACATTTACTTCCCATTGAACATCCGTTGGAGATTTTATCACGAGTAGTAAACGTCAAAACTCCTTCTAAAATCGGTCTGTAACCCGTACACCTACATAAGTTTCCTGAAATGTAATAATATTATCAATTACAGTCGAACTTTTTCATTACGTATATTCGTATACATTGATATTGTGTACCTTGCAGAGCGATTTCTATGTCCTTTTCGTCTGGCACTTTTTCTAGCGATCTCAGCATGGCGTACACTGACATCACAATACCGGGTGTGCAAAAGCCGCACTGAGATCCGTGACTTTTGGCTATTCGCTCTTGTACGGGATGTAATCTCGTCTTAGTGCTACCAATACCTTCGACGGTTATTACAGCACACCCGTGTATGCTGACCACCGGGCATAAACAAGCATTGACAGCCATGTGTCTAAAGTGTAGTGAATTAAAGAACATTCATTTATAAGCTATTCATATATAACCTATTCACAAACAACACATACAACTTATTCATAAATATCTTGTAAACTTATAATGTTATTATTAATTTTTTTTTTTTTAAATGTTTTATTCAATCTGTTACAAAATGAACAATAAGAACAATTGAGGAAGTAATAGATAATAATGAAAAAAAAAATAATAATAATAACAAGGTAAGATAACAGAGCGCAGAAGCCTCCCAGTGGAGGTACTACGTTAAATATATAATGTTATTATCAATAAAATTTTGTATTTATTGAGTGAAAAATAATGTGTATGCAAATCGATCAAAGGATACATCGGAGACTTCTTCACGTGGTCATATTTTGATAGCATCACAGTACAAGCTCCACATCCGCCTTCAGCACATCCCAATTTCGTTCCACATAAACCCACTGAAGTGGTAATATTAAGAAAATTTTAATACGTATACACTTAATCCGTGTATGATATCATGTTGAATTTCTAAAATTTTAAAATTTTAAAAAAGGATACGTTTATTTCTCAAGTAATAAAGCAAAGTCCACTTAGGTTCAGCTTTTGTCTCGACCACCTTAAATCCGAATATCATTAATAATAATATCATAAATAATTTTTTGTGTGTTTTGTTTTGTTGAAACTTAAGAGTACAAATAGTCAAACAAATAAGAACTATTTTACGTTTAAATAATTCGGTTGGATCTATTTAAGATTATTTTGGAAACATAATCACTCAAAGTTATGTCTACATATATTTGTATACTAGTACAATATGTACTAGCCTTAGACTAGTGGTCCACTATTTTTCCCTTCACTCAAAGTAAACAACACATTTTTCGGATTAAAAATTTTTGTAATATATCATGAATTGTAATAAGTTTTTGACGAACCCCTGAAACTGACGATACTAAATGATTTGTATATTATAATTAATCAAGTCCAGTTAATGAATGTAACGGTGCATGTAATAAATATTTCTTTAGTTTTTTTTTTTTTATGTAAATATAATAGAAAATCTCTCAATGTGGCTAATTGGGAATCACGACAGAGTACCTATGACCAAGGAGTAGTTGAATCATTATTGTTTTTAAAAAATTCCGCATAGTTAAAAAGATAACCTAACATAAATAGCTGTATAATTTCGATTACACGATTGATTAATATGATTTTCTTTAACGATAATAATTAGTGTTTTATTTTACATGGAAAATACAAAATGAGATACTTTCTGCTTGTAATAACCTTATATTAAAAAGTCTCGTAAGTGATGTAAACAAAGCCAAAGGGTTTTCAGTATTAGCTGATGAGACCAGTGACATCTCCAATAAAGAACAACTTACCATTTGTGTTCGTTATGTTCATTTAGAACAAAAAAAAATAAGAGAAGATTTTTTACAATTTGTGGAAGTTGTTGATGTAAGTGGCAAAGCATTAGCACAAACTATACTTCAAAGCCTTGAGACAATGGGACTCGAATTGAAGTACTTAATTGGACAAGGCTACGATGGAGCTGCAGCAATGTCTGGGAAATTTAATGGGACACAAAAACATATAAATGATAAATATCCCATGGCCTTATATATCCACTGTGGAGCACATTGCTTAAATTTGGCCATTTCATTTAGTTGTAGTGTAACTGATATTCGAAATTGTATGGGCACAATGCAAGCTATCAGTAACTTTTTTGGCCATCCTAAAAGACAAAATGTACTTAAAATATCAATTCAAAATGTATTACACGAATCAAAATTTAAAAAAATAAAAAAGTTTTGCCCTACAAGGTGGATTGAGCGCCATGACGCTGTACTTGTGTTTCACGAACTTCAACCTGCAGTTGTGGATTCACTCAATGAAATATCTACTTGGAAAGATGTCGAGACTTCTACTTTAGCTAACCAACTTAGTTCTTCCATCCATCAAGTAAAGTTTCAAGTATCCTTATTGATATTAGTAAAAGTATTTGCAATTAGTGCTCCATTAAGCAAATTTCTTCAAACTGAAAACTTAGATTTAGAATCTGCTTTGAAATTTGCCGATATGACTCAATCAACTGTACAACAAATCCGCGATCACGCTAATGCTGAATTTAATAATATATTTAAAAATGTTGAGGATATCTGTTCTAATTTTGGTATAACTGTTAGTCTTCCGAGAACAATAAGCAGACAAAAAAACCATTGTAATGTTACGAAAAATAATCCAGAAGAATATTACAGAACATCAACGTTCATACCATTTCTCGATAATTTTATTGAACAACTAGATAAACGATTTCTTGAGCATAGGGCCAAACTAAACAGTTTTAACTGTTTATTACCCAAACCTGGCAAACAAATATCTGAAGAAACTTTAGAAGACTTCAAAATTATTCTCAGTTTTTATACTGACATATTAAATAATAACAATAATTTGATAACTAGCTTAGATGTATGTTATGGTGAACTTAAATTGTGGTATAACAGTTGCGCATTCAAATCACCAAATTTTTCGTCGACAATAACAGAATTATTTTTTCTTTGCAATCCTGATTTTTTTCCTGTTATTTCAAAGTTGTTGCAAATATTAATCACATTACCAGTTACAACAGCTACTGGAGAGAGGTCTTTTTCCACTTTGCGTCGACTTAAAAGTTATCTCCGAAATACTACTGGTCAAGTGAGATTAAACGGTTTGGCAGTCCTAAATATACACCAGGATATTAATATTGATCCAGTGATGATAGTTGATGAGATGGCAAGAACTTCAAAACGAAGACTCAATATTAGTCTTTAAGTTATTTTGTATTAATTTTTTTATAATATGACTAAATAATATATAAATAGTATTATTTTTTTCACTCAATAATTTGTAATACATTACTTAAGTTTTTTTATTAAAGTATAAACTATGTGCAGCATGTTATCTTATATATATATATATATATATATATATATATATATTTGTAACTATGTAACCCCCCCCGAAATTATTTTCTAGTTGCGCCACTGGCCATCAACATAAGGCAATATTTTAAATTGGGATTCATACATGAAAAATTAAAAAAATAATACATTTTATCGTTACTTTTTACCTTAGTCGACTTAGTTATGTTGTTAAAACTTTTTTTTAGTCATCCGTTTGTGAACAGGATAATAAGTATTATTTGGATCTATTTTATAAGACTAGAAATATTACATAATATGCGATTTTTGTGTTTCGGATTTATATGCCTTTCAGAAAATGAATTAAGGATCCAAAAACTACAAAACTAAAATTTTCTAGTCACGAGGCCCCGAGCAAGGGCCCTGCTCGCCCCCCCCCTCGCGCCGGCCCTGTTTCGTACAGTGAAAATAGTTTTGACTTTAGGGTCGGTCGAAACGTAATCGTTCAACACCTGCCGTGTCTTGTCGTCGCGTAGACGGCAAACGCACTTGAAGATTTCATTTAACATTTTCAACCCTTGCCCTCCGAATGTATTTCACTCACGATCCGCCCAACTAGACAAATACACCGAGCAGCCGATTCGTGAGATCACGTTTCGTATCGTAGATTGATTTCACGAATGTGATGTTTTCATTATATTTTGTACCGACGACGATTCGTATGGAATATTTTCGAATCCTAGTCACCCAAACGATTGTTGTAAACTTTGTCCGGTGAAGAATTCGTTTGGTTAAGTATTCAAAAACAATTGTGACGTCTGTTCTTCAACAACGTTCATCGCTATTTTTTCTTCAACACTTTAGATAAAATCTTGGTGGTGGGTGTATTCAATTTTCATGGTAAATAAATCAAATTTTTTAGTGTAACTTTTTTTTTCAATCAAAACCTAATTTTGAATTCTAAATCCGGTGAAAATCCGATTTTTTTACTAAAATATTTTAAACGAAATTTCGTATTTCGATTTCAAGTTTCAAAATGATTTGACCAACCGATTATTTTTATACGCGTTTTAATAAAATATAGATTAATGATTTTTCGTGATGATTTTCGTATCGTTAGTTAAATATAAAATATTCAAGTTAAGTTATGTAAAACGTTCAGGTAACAATATAAAAAATAAAAATTTGATTGGAAATAAAATATTTTTAAAACTTAACATCTAACACAAAAGTGATTGAATTTTAAATCTTCTGTCAAGTTGTATCATAATATTTTTGATATTAAATAAATATGACAAGTGTCTAGCTCCATTACTTCAGGTTGTGACAAAGTAAATTAAATCAATTTCAGGAAAATCTCGTTTATAGCACATTTCTCCTTTTTCCACAGTAGTTTTCACCTAAATGTCGGAAAAACGTTTTGATAACAAAGAAGAATAACTTAATTTAAACACACAAATAAAATGATTTCTAATAAATAAACAGGTTTGAAGTAACTTTTGAACTATGTTGCTATTCGATAAATAGGTTACGGTCAGAAAATAAATGAAGATAAAATAAAATCATTGTAAAATGCGAAAATAGATCCTTCGTTTCACTAAAAATTTTAAATATTCTCAGGTGTAACTCTAAGTATGAAACGTTCTCTTTACTTATGCGAATCATACAATTTGAATGTACCGTACCAAATATGATTCTATTACGCTTTCATTCATACGTAATTTTTCTAGAAATTTTTTTAATTAAAAAAAACCCTGTAATATTAAACATTGTATCGTGAAAAAAAAAATTAAAAATTAAAAAAAAAAAAAATGACATTTTTATGAATAACACAATTATGGATAAATTGTACCAGCTTTAATTATCTCATTTTTTTTCTCACTCAGAGAAATACTCTTCATTCATCTTTTCAGTCTTGCAGACTTACCTTATTATTATTATTATGTACATTGATACTCTATTAACATATTAAGTACAAACGAGACGAAAGATATAAAAGTTTAAACCGATTTTTAGCGTTCGCGTGCACTGATAAAAGTATTCACATATATATATATATATATATATATATATATATATATATATATATATATATATATATATATATATATATATACACCGTGAAAGGTTATCATTTCCGCTTTATTGCTCGCGTGTTTTTGTCCGGATGTCTTCATGCGTCCGTTTTGAAAGATTCGGCCATTTTGAGGGGCTATCGTCCATTAGTTTATCCGACTTATCGCCGGTGTAATTTGTCACGACACTCGTCGCCTTTAATTTCTCCACCAATCACCCGTTAAACGTTTCGCGAGACCGCACAAAGAATAATAAAATATCTAATGCGTGTGTTTGGTCTGTTCACAGGCACAAAGGCTTTCTGAAGGATTGCCCCAACGGATTGCTCACGGAACAAGTAAGTAATCCATTACGATTCATTTAAAAATAGCGCTGAAAGTTTTATGCCGCGTACGACCGGTGTCATAGGATATAATTACCCCCCATTAAATTTACCTCCCCCCGGTAAAAATAACCTAGGATATATTTACCCCCGGTAAAAATATCCTAGGATATATTTACCCCCGGTAAAAATATCCTAGGATATTTTTACCTCCCATGGGGGGTAAAAATAACCTAGGCTATTTTTACCGGGGGTAAATATAGCCTAGGTTATATTTACCCCCCCGGTAAAATTTGTCCAAATCGGGGGGTAAAAATAACCTAGTATATTTTTACCCCCCCGGTAAATATAACCTGACCATTTTATGCGATGCCTGTACAGTTTCAATCACATCAGCCATGACCAAGTATAAAATACTATTTTAACAGATCACTCTTTCTTTATATCTATCCTAACGTGTTGATTTTTTATTAAAATAAAATACAAATCAATTTTTTTTTTGTCTATAATACATAGACATGGTTTACGTTAATATGTATGTATAATGTATATATTTATGTATACCTACATAATATTAGTCAGTTATTTTTACATTTTAGTACAAAATTATAATTTGTGAAATAAAACCATAATCACCGTGTTATATTGCACATTAATATATTTAATGATATAATCCTTCAATAAAATATACATATATGATAAATTTGGAGAGGAGAAAATATCCTAGGTTAAATTTACCAGTGCCTAAAGGCTAAAACACATTACATCTAGTAGCTGACAATTTTTCAGGGGGGGTAAAAATATCCTGGGTTAAATTTAACTATGCATAAAACACAATAAATTTAGTAGCTGTCAATTTTACCGGGGGGTAAAAATATCCTAGGTTAAATTTACCGGTGCATATAACACAATAAATCTAATAGCTGACAATTTTACCGGGGGGGTAAAAATATCCTGGGTTAAATTTACCGGTGCATATAACACAATAAATCTAATAGCTGACAATTTTACCGGGGGGGGGGGGGGGGGGGTAAAAATATCCTGGGTTAAATTCAACTATGCATAAAACACAATAAATCTAGTAGCTGTAAATTTTACCGGGGGTAAAAATATCCTAGGTTAAATTTACCGGTGCATATAACACAATAAATGTAATAGCTGACAATTTTACCGGGGGGGTAAAAATATCCTGGGTTAAATTTAACTATGCATAAAACACAATAAATCTAGTAGCTGACAATTTTACCGGGGGGGTAAAAATATCCTGGAGTATTATTACCTCCCGGTAAATTTAACCTAGGATATTTTTACCCCCCCTGGTAAAATTGTCAGCTACTGGATGTAATGTGTTTTAGTCTTTAGGCACCGGTAAATTTAACCTAGGATATTTTCTCCTCTCCAAATTTATCATATATGTATATTTTATTGAAGAATTATATCATTAAATATATTAATGTGCAATATAACACGATGATTATGGTTTTATTTCACAAATTATAATTTTGTACTAAAATGTAAAAATAACTGACTATCAATAATAATATTATGTAAATATATATTATGTATAATATTATTATTATAATATTATGTAGGTATACATAAATATATACATTATATATACATATTAACGTAAACCATGTCTATGTATTATAGACAAAAAAAAATTGATTTGTATTTTATTTTAATAAAAAATCAACACGTTAGGATAGATATAAAGAAAGAGTGATCTATTAAAATAGTATTTTGTACTTGGTCATGGCTGATATGATTGAAACTGTACAGGCATCTCATAAAATGTTCAGATTATATTTACCGGGGGGATAAAAATATACTAGGTTATTTTTACCCCCCGATTTGACAAATTTTACCGGGGGGTAAATATAACCTAGGCTATATTTACCCCCCCGGTAAAATTGTCAGCTATTAGATTTATTGTGTTATATGCACCGGTAAATTTAACCTAGGATATTTTTACCCCCGGTAAAATTTACAGCTACTAGATTTATTGTGTTTTATGCATACTTAAATTTAACCCAGGATATTTTTACCCCCCCGGTAAAATTGTCAGCTATTAGATTTATTGTGTTATATGCGCCGGTAAATTTAACCTAGGATATTTTTACCCCCCGGTAAAATTGTCAGCTACTAGATTTATTGTGTTTTATGCATAGTTAAATTTAACCCAGGATATTTTTACCCCCCCTGTAAAATTGTCAGCTACTAGATGTAATGTGTTTTAGCCTTTAGGCACTGGTAAATTTAACCTAGGATATTTTCTCCTCTCCAAATTTATCATATATGTATATTTTATTGAAGGATTATATCATTAAATATATTAATGTGCAATATAACACGGTGATTATGGTTTTATTTCACAAATTATAATTTTGTACTAAAATGTAAAAATAACTGACTAATATTATGTAGGTATACATAAATATATACATTACACATACATATTAACGTAAACCATGTCTATGTATTATAGACAAAAAAAAAATTGATTTGTATTTTATTTTAATAAAAAATCAACACGTTAGGATAGATATAAAGAAAGAGTGATCTGTTAAAATAGTATTTTATACTTGGTCATGGCTGATGTGATTGAAACTGTACAGGCATCGCATAAAATGTTCAGGTTATATTTACCGGGGGGGTAAAAATATACTAGGTTATTTTTACCCCCCGATTTGGACAAATTTTACCGGGGGGGTAAATATAACCTAGGCTATATTTACCCCCGGTAAAAATAGCCTAGGTTATTTTTACCCCCCATGGGAGGTAAAAATATCCTAGGATATTTTTACTGGGGGTCAATATATCCTAGGTTATTTTTACCGGGGGGGGTAAAAATATCCGGGGGTAAAAATCGCCTGTTACACCGGCCCGACGAGCGATCGCACGTCCCGCGCCCACAAATCGCCCCGTGTCCCATCGAGCAAAACCATTGCTCGTGTACGAATGTGTGTGTCTGTGGCGTTGTGATGTTTTTAAGTCGATAAAATGTATTTATTTATTTTTTTTTGTTTGTCGTACTACGTATATTGAGTGTGATTGTGATAAAATATCGTTTTTTGTTTTCAAACAAAAAAACTAAATGGCTTTTGATTTTATATCATAAATAATGTCCAATGAGCTATTTGAGAATAATATTTAGCTAAATTTCAAACGTCACCAGAATAATATACAATACTTACGTAACGTTTTCTCGACTTTTTCCGATTCGAATTCAACACATCAATTGAACAGTGCAGTTAGTTGAACGATTATGTCGCACGATTTTTCTTTTTCTTTTTCATTCACGCCTGCTTTTATTTGATTTAAATTAAAATCAATTATTACCATGTGAGCGTTAAAATATCAATGCATCATAATAAATCATGGAGTAATTAAATATTTCATTGATTAATCAATCGCATTTGCCCTGTTCGCATATGGCTGTCAAACTTCATAGGTCTTATGAGACTTTATCACTGAGTCGGCTATCTAGTTGTTTTAGATATCTGTGGTTTTATCAATATATTATTTCTAATCATCTATAAACACGTTTATAAGAAAAAAAAATATTTTTCATAATTTCGAGATTTTTAACGAGTCGTATTTTCAAATTTGATCGGTGTAAAGAATATATTGTATTGTTTCGCGGTGACGAAAAAAAAATTAATAAATTGAAATTAAGACGTCAACGTGGTATGTTCCTGGTCGTGACATACAGCGTACAACAACATTAAAATAAATTTAAAATATTCATATATATATACACTGGTAAAATCGTTTATGTATATATATGTATATATATAAAAAAATAATAACAATACAATTTAATTAATATTTTGAATTGAATTGTCTGTGTATATCCTATTACCGTTATTAACATAATAGCAGTGATTTTACATTTCGAAAAAAAAAAATGCGAAAATTCGTGAAAAAAAAATCAATTGAACCAATGAATTTTGTTTTTTTTTCACATAAACAAATGTTATGATAATAACGAGAGCGTATATTGTTTTTCGGTCATAGTACGAGTACCGGATTTATCAATACATGATTTTTGTTGATTTTCAGGGTTTCATAAAAATATACAGGCAGTTTTTCCCGCAAGGTGATCCGACTAAATTCGCATCACTTGTGTTCAGAGTGTTCGACGAAAATAAAGTGAGTCTAAATGATATGTATCGTTATTAACACATAAGCAACTACGTTATTATTAAGGACTCTAATGATTATTCGTCTCACGTGACTTATATTATTATCGTGCAGCGTATTATATGCGGCGTTCTAAAATATCCGGAAATTAATTTTTTTTTAGAAAATTTCAAGAAATATTTCATTTTTGTGAAAAATAAAAAATGAATTTTTTTATTTAAGTTCATATATTTTTAGGTTAAATTAATACAATCCTATAACATATTAAATATTTGTTTTGTATATTACTTATTCTCGTTATGAGTTGTACAATTATAAAACCGTTTTGCACGTCAATAATATAATATATTATCATGTTAAAATAATAAGATTCATTCAAGTTCTAGGATTTTATAGCAATTTATAGTTTTCAGTATGAGTGTATTTATGTAATAGTCTAATACAAATTAACGAACAAATTGCTTTAGTGAGAGTAATATTATATTTTAAAAATCTGTCGAGTTTCAGGAATAAACAAATCTCGTTTTACGGATATTACTAACTACATTATTTTTTTTTAGAAAAACAAAAATTAAATCATAATACTGTCTCTTGACCTTCTTTACATTTTTTACCATAAAATTATAATTTAAAATGTAAATTTTTTCATTCGATTTATTATTTATTATCACATAAATAGGTTATTAATCTTGTACAATGTCCAGCGTAAAATGTCATTAGTCTCAATGATAATAATTGGTCAATTACCTATAAAATAATCAAATATAAAAACAAAAATAAAATTTAATAAAACAAAATCCAGGTTAAACACAGCATTCATCTTCGATAAATATTACTTTAAAAGTTGAAACGTTGCTAAAAATGTACATAATATAGTGAGAATGCGGGTAATATAATATAGACAATAATCAAATCTATGGATTAATCTTATTTAACGAGACAATTGATGAGATTACGTAAAAGAACGTATCAACCAAAATAAAAAAAAATTGTAATACTTCACCGAAATAGTGAAACACATAAAATTGAAAATTTCACGCGGAATATTTCACGGCCATAGCGGTAATTAAATTACACGAATCTTAAATTATTATTAACGAGTCGGTAGATTATTATTATACTATAATATTCGTGTCTTTGTTATTTTCGCGTAAAATTGTAATCAGTTATCGAAATTCAAATAATTGATAAATAACTCGAACACGACGGTGATGTTATTAATCTTTCATTGGGTTTTTGAAATAAATCTAATTATTCCAGTGTTCGTTACCGAAAATTCCTCGTTTCCTAACTTAGTTCGAAGCGCGCGTTTTAAGAATGCGTTCATATTTTATTCATTAAACAGAATAATAAATCATCGTCGTACATTATAGAATGCATACGAGTGTCACCGATAGGCCCTTGTTCTTGTTTCACATTTACCTCGAGTAAATATTTATACACTCGATATTCGGGATACTGTTCTTGCAACGTATATATGTGATTTATATAGTAACACTTCCTGCTCTCGTTAAATTATTACCTCTGACTATAAACTTTGCGCGCGATCATTCCGCGACGGCCGTAAAGCTGAACTCGTAGCCAAATGTCATCCAGACTTTGGAAATTTGCAGTTTTCCGCCGAATATCGTTTGACGGGATTAGATGTCGAGAAGACTAACGTCGGGCCTATTATTGCAAATAAGTCCGTACGACGTTCGAAATAATATAATGTTTCGATTAAATATTTTGTACGAAATCTGTGAAATTCGTGATTGTCTCGAGAGTAATGAACATAAAACAAACTTGAACCGCGTGATGTCGAGCGACCAATGATTAAGCGAACGCAGAAAAAAATTAATAAACATTTATCAATAATTCGTAAAGTCTATTCTTCAATAATATTATGACGTCTTATTGTGTAAAAAAAAAAAAATAATAAAAACGCACCGATGAAGATTTATTATTAAATCGCTCTTATCACTAGAAAAAACGTCACCTCGTATTTAGTTGGTTCGACAAGTTGTATATTATTTATGAGCATTATCTACCGTACATCTTTGGTGTTTATTTGAGGTAAACCGTCATTTTATTTCTTTGCTCGTATATCCTATTTAATCTTTCTCCGTGCCTCTTGTAATCCCTTGCATTTTTTTTCTCTCGATTTTATCGTTGGTTGTTTTGAGTTGAACATTTATTTATAATATCTTATTTTCTGTTTGTTCTATTGTATTGTTCGGAATTAAATTTTGAAAAGTATTCACTTTCAAAATTATAACCTATTAATATTCAAAACACAGATTCTGAGAGAGACGTTTATTGATTTCAAAATTATGTTAATATTTTAAATTTAAAAAAATTGTTTATTTTTAAATGAGTACGCTTTTAGGAAAAACGGACAATAGAAGAATGAAATTCCTTAGGAAATCTGTGCTCAATAACGACTTGAACGACAAAATCGTATTATGAATTATTGTGTAAACATAAAAATCGAAAACTGATTTCAACCATTTTATTGAATGCTATGATTTATACTTTAAAGTATCTGTAAAACTAAATTTCAATAAAAAAAAAATTTAGTAAGAAAAATAACAGTCATAATATTCTAATTCTTTTAAATTATATATAAATATAATATATATTTTTTTAATGAGTTGAAATTTTTCCACATTAAATAAAGTTTAAAGTAATTTAAACTTTAAACGTTTCTATAAATATTCTAATTTTAGGAGTGTGTAAATGGATTTAAAAGTTTGAAGTTTTATATTTATATGTATATGAAAAATTCCATAATTTTTGTCAATAACAATATAAAAATATTCATGAAGTATTCTATATTCTAGCAGAGTTTTCAAAATATTAACAAAATAAAAAAAAAAATCTCAAACTTAACAAAAAAATTTTTTTTCTTGAGGGATCAATTTATGATTAATTCAAACATAAATTAAGTGTTATGTAGAAGATATTATTTATTTTTTGTTCATTAAATTTAATAAAATTACACACTCAAAAAAAAAAAAAAGAATAATTGTTACGCTTCTTAAATTTCTATTAACTTTATTAATTGTTAATATAATTTAATAATAATGATGATATGAATTTAATTCTTAATATTTTTAATTAAAAAAAAAAACTGTTTCTAATTATTAGGAACACATAGGTACTATTTATATTTCATAAAATTAGATATTACTTGTTTTAGGGTAGATTTTACCCAGGAAAATTTTTATTTTTCACCTTTTAAAACTTATTTTATTTGATAAATATTTACTATATAGCCATATAGGTATTTTGCCATATCTGGCCATCTCTTTTCAAAGTTTCTTAAAGGATACTATCAGGCTTGGAGAATTATTTTTGAATTTTGATAATTTTTTTTTATTTTGGTACAGTAAAACATCTCTGAGACGGCCGCCTTGTAAGGCGGAATCCTCCTCAAAACGGAAATTATCAATAGTCCTGATTCAAATACCTAGTAGTTTTTTATCCCCTCTATAACAGAAAACTTTCGATAACAGAAAAATGTATTGGTCCCAGGCGATTCCGCTTAAGAGAGATTTCACTATTTGTATATATTATAGTAAAATCTCTTTCAAAGTGATTATTGCGAATATTATTAAATATCGACATTGTTATATTCAAAAACCACGATTTTTGAGTGAAATTCGTTTTGTTATACAACGATCAAGAATTTGTTTAAACTGCAATAACTCGTGTAATCTTCTTTATGGTTCATCACAACTTTATACAAAACTATTGAGGTTTTCAAAATACAAAATGTAAAGAAGATTCGGTATTATCCAATGTATCGCGCGACTTTTGGAGCCTTTTACCGCCTTGAAAAGTGTCTCAAAACAAAATAGAAAAAGAATTGAAAAAAAACCACACTCGCACCATAATTTTTTTCCTTCTGAGATTAAAAAACAAAAACATAATTAATTGTTTTACGTACAACGAAATCGGCGTAATTCGAATTGTCAAACGTTTCTAAAGTAAAATAATCAAATCTGAACTGTACGACTGTGTTGTACTTGTTGTTCGATAATTTCAAATGCGATTGGCCAAAAACGATTTTCGCCAATTTATCACACGGTTCTATTTGATTTTCCGCGTAAACCATTCTAAAAACGAACCTTCGCATCGAAATCTAACCGCAGACTCGTCGTCCGACTTGACCACTCTTCCGCCGACCGCATTGAAAACAGAACGTATGACACGGGCGCTCGCACTCTAAGGTCATCGGTCCCGCAAAAGAGCCTTCGAGTCTATCAACGCCGTGTGGCAGACGTACTCGACCGGTTGTCTGTGCATCGCTGAAAGGTCCCGCTGTCGGATATTCAGAGTTTTGCTGGGTAAACTTTTCGACGACTCGTGTTACGCTATATCAATAACTCTACCGACACTGAATGATACACGTGTTATTTGAGAAATTTGATTATAACTTCATTGATTCGTATTTCGTGTGATTCGTGACGTAACAATGGTGTAGATTGCTACAGTGCTATATTGTTTTTTATCAATAGTAAGGAATGGAAAAAAAAAACGGAAATCGAAAATCGTTTTTACGTCGAGTACCGGGGTTATATTTTATCGTGCCTCAAAGTAGTGCTGTGCCGTAAGGCTCGAGTGTAAAGAGAGAAAACACCTGCCGACGTATCAAATCCATCGATACCGAGTTTAAAGTCGGGTGTCACTGAGCATACATAACGATACTTAATGACCGCGTTCTTGTTGCGAATGAAATTCGATGTCGCGGCGTGGACAGCGACGAAACGTTATCAAACGAGCGCAATCTTAAGCGTTTAATAATCGCCATAAAACCTCTCTTTCGGATTCGTAATCCTAATGTTCGAATTCGTTTTATTTCGAATGGCTTAAGTTTAAAGAAACGCCTAAAACGATGTTTTGGCTCGTTTCGAAATTTGATTCAAACTAATCAGAATATCCTAACTTTATTTTGATTATTTACGACGTTAATATTATTGTTCACCGACTTTCCACTTAGCATAATTTATGGCATCACGTTTCAAACGCATCACCGCGTGGCAAATGGCCGAACGGCTGTCTAGTAGTGCAAGACACTACATCTCTGTAGATAACAGTGAATTTGGCACAGACCTTATTGTCATAAACACTGCACAAACAAACACACACACACACACACACACACACACACACACACACACACACACACACACACACACACACACACACACACACACACACACACACACATACACATACACACACACAGACACACAGTGTCAGCTGGGCACGTCACTTACTCGACGTTGGCCCTTATACAATAATTAGGATATCGATAGAGAGGGTAACAGGGGGTTAAAATCCGCGGTCCGTATGTTTATGTAGGTCTGCGAGTAAATCTGCGACACGCAATAATCGTTAGAGTCCGTATACGGTGCCTTATTATTGACGGTACTTTTATGAAATCAATTTTTTAAATTAAGCAATAAATCTAAAAATAATAGTGCTTGACATTTGAAATAATCACCAAATATCAATTGATAATAATGTAGCCTAAAAAAAAGTTTCGATATATATGCAGAGATTTTAAATTATTGAAAATGTATCGTTTGAAAAAATATATACATCTAATACAGTTTTAAATATTTTACGTAAAAATATGAACATATTATTCATGAGCTTAACTCAAAAAATTAAACATTAGTCAAGATTTTTTTATATACGTTTAAAGTTCAAACACTGATAAAAATAATTAATTACATGTAAATTAGTGATATTTTTCAATAAAATATAATTTAAAATTTAGAACTGTTTATCCGGCAAAGATTTTCTTTGATCAGTAAATTTTCCACATTTATCTAGGGTTCAAGTTTCATAAAGATGAATTCGATTAATTTATTTTGTACGCACTGTTAGTAGAAATTACGATTGAAATACAAGGTTTTTTTTTGTTAATAGCTTTAGGTATATTTTAATGTTACCGAATAAGTTTATTTTTTTTTATAAACTTTAAATATCTTAATATTATTAAATCAACGTAGATATTTCTTGTCATTATTCTTTTTAACTTGAAACTTGAAAACATCAATCGTTAATCATAATAGTTATATTTTTTTCGGGTACTTAACTCATTGATATTAAAATTAATTATTACTTGAGCTTCGCTCAAAATCGTTTCAGAAAACCATGATTTATCGTTAATTTCAAATTCTAAATAAAATCGTACTACACACATCGTACAAGTAAGTTAGTCTAAAGTTCTTTACATCCATCACCATCATATTGTTAAAAGCGAAGAATACCCATGGTGTGATTTAAGTCCGGCTTTTTTTTTATTCTCAAATTTTTATTTCTTTAAAATGACAACCACTGCTTATAACTCAATATCGCGAGAGATAAAAACATATTGATATTTAAATTCGCATCAGTGAACCAATAGTTTGGCACATACTAAAAGTTTAGAATTGCTTAAATAGTTTTCAAGCGGCGCCTTAGCCTATCCACTTGGTTATTACTCTTTACTTTAATTGCCATTACATCCCTTGAAATACTAGTCGAAAATAAGACTTAAAATATTAAATACTAAAATATTATATAAACACATTATTCTTTCGAAATATTTGATTATAATTCCAATTTAAGAAATTTAAAAATCACTCGGATAAAAAATGTGATACATTTTTTTTTTCATAACGACTCGGAGTTAATATCGTTTCGAATTGCACGTAGAAAAAAAAATCAAGGAAACTGATTTCTAGGGAAGTGAGCGCACTTATCCGTTGTGCAGTGAGCCCACAAATGTCGTCGTGGCGGAAAATCTTTCTAATAATACGCGAACATCGTACGCGGTACTAACCGCTAGTTCTCGCGACCGACATTCAACTGTTGTGATTGGTATTTATATATGTATATTGTATATATAAAAAAATCCCCGCTCGTTTTACTTCGGGACGCGAACCGTCATTTCCCTTTTGCCGTCGACGGCTGCTGCACGGTCCGTCGAATACGAATCAGTTTTCGGTTTTATCCGCGTTCCGCCGCGGATACACGACCGTTTAAAAAAAAAAATAAAACGTTCGCGTTCGCTGTACTGTCTGCTCCTCGGACGGCAATGTATCGCGAGCGCTCTCCGCCGCCGTCGGACCACGACGAAATTCGCAATCATTCGTATTGATCGATTAAACGCACGACGTTTCACGAGGTATATTACACCAGTGCTTGTTTACGCGGCGACAAACTTTGAAAACAGTATCGTTTATAAAAGAATCGAAAACGTTCGGTTCGTTTGCGCCGCACCGCCACAGACGTTGACTTTAGCGTTTGCCATTTTTGCGTTCGACGGTGAAACGTAATTGTAAACGACCAAATTATTAAGGGGAAAATTAATAATTCAATTTTATTTATGTATTCCGATTGATTATTTGTCGAATCTCGTGTACCGACCGCTTATTGTTTGGTTAAAACGACCGTGTTGTCGAACAATTGTAAATTCATAAGGCCATCGACGCCGGCGGGACCGCATTATCGCGGTGTGAAAATCATTAATTATTTTTAAGGTTTTATCGGATGATGTCGATCGCAAAAGTCGTATAAATATCCATCGATTAATATGTGACCGTGTGCTTTTCATTATGGTAAACACAAACGGTTTGTATATAATTTTATAGATGTGCTCATACGTTTAGACTATATTATGGGATTCGATTACTGAATTCTAAATTATCAAAAGCGCGTATACATATAGCGCGTAGCCAAAAGAGGAAGGATCCATAGAGTCCGGACCTTCCTCGCGATATGATCGACGATATTTTTTATTTTTTTTACTTGTATACCTCATGATTAATTTCATGTTATAGAAAAAAGTACCAAACGATTCGGTTAGCACGCACATCACATATTATAAAAACCCTGGTAAAAACGTAATGATCGCGGACAGTTAAGAAATAACACGATTTTAAACTGACCCCCTTCCCCGAAATAAAATCCTGCCTAAGTCCCTTAGTGTGTACTGCTCGACTAGGGCTTACCGATGGAGCGAAGACACAAGGATAGAATCTACACACTATACTCTCGGCGGTACTGATATTTCAGTCTTCTCGTGCCACGTACTGCATCACAAGTGCAGTATACAATAGCTGATATCAACAAAGTTTTTGTCTCCCCCTGTCGTCACAACAGCTTTACAAGTTGCGGGAAGTTTTCATCGCTTTGTGCACATTAATATTATATTTGAATACACAGTAAATCGATTCGTCCGTCTCTATTAAATCGCGTTTCGATGTAAAATTGTATTATTTTTAATTTTATTAAACTCGAAACTTGTTTTAAAAAAAGTGTTAAAAATCGAAATTCTCTTGACTTTCGGTATCCTTGTAAAAATATCATCATTTCATAAAAGTAATATAATTCACGAAGTTTTTCCTATTTTATTTATTTTTTGTATATTGAAAATATGCTCTGTTAATAAAGATGATCGTATTGTTATTTTTTTTTTTTTTTTTTTTTACATGGGTCCCGTGGTTAAAGATTATGATTTTTTCATTTTTATAATACACAAATGTTATACTAAAAATGAACAATTAATCATTTAGATTTTTTAAATGCAATTTTAGGATACCAATTTTATTGAATTTATTTTTTTGGACATTATGATTGATCGACTTTTATTTTCATCAACATTATGACTTTTAATAATTATATACTAAAAACAAAGTTTTAAAAATGATGAAGTTACTGAATATAACCATTTAAAAAATACAAATTTTCTGAAAAATATATCTAATAAAATGGTTATCATCAAAATTTTGCAAAAATTTCAAAATAAAAATGTGCTTTTGAAATATTTTACAAAAACAAAAATGTGATTAAAATATGAATAATGTGTGTTGTACTTACTCCTATGAGGCATCATACTAGAAAAATAAATTGATTATCTTCATTATCTCAGGAGATACCGCAATGAATATATCTTCGTAAGAAATCCCAGTTTTCCTGAACGATACCTGTATAATCTGTACAATATTATACCTACGACCTGTTGTAATTGTACAACTTTGCAATCGTATTGATGATAAATAAGAAAAGTAAAACCGAATAAAAGACAAATTATTTGTCTTTTTGAATCGATGAGTAACTGATGTAATAGGTGTTGAACAAACACGGAATAAATGTATATTGTTTTATTAATATCGTTCTGTCACTTGAGAGATTGATTTTGAAAAAAAATCCCTCGATGTCGTTGTCGTTCAGTCCGGTACACGCACGAAGTATACCTACCCAATCGCGATTAATTGTCTAAATAAATATAAAAAAAAATCATTTTTATCGAAGCCATTGTTTTGTTTATGTAAGGATAGCGCGTCATCCATCAAATAAGAAGAGACGCGAAACCGATTCCAATCAAGATAGCAAACATTTATTATTTTTCAAGCCAATGTTTACGGAACGTTTTTATTTATTATCTTATCCTATCAGTCAGTATTTATATACTCGTAGTATCATTGTGTGTTGAAAACGTGTTTTCGTAAGCATACGATACGAACGGTGTTACTGGATACCATACCTGATGATTTCAGACAATTATTGTAGTCCGTCAAGTTTACTTATTGTTTGTAACGTGCATAATAGATTGTAAACGTTGTTTTTAACGAATAAAAAAGCCAAATTAAATAGCTGTGTTTAATGTATGAATACGTTTTGACACGACGAATTCACCAAGTGAAATGCATTAAGCGCCCAATAAAATAAATCGATAACTTCATATTTGATTGTATAATGACTTACTTGATATTGATATAGTCATTAATCCCACCTAATAAATTGTAAATACCAAAAATACCATCAGCACTATATAAAGGTCAACCACTAACATTATTTGTCCCGTGCTCATATCCATCTTGAGCACCTACACAATGGCTAATAGAAAAAAAAATGTGCTTTCTTACTTATCGTGAAATATCGTTGCCTTATGACAAAACAATGTGTTTATTTTAAATTATTATATGGCAACAAAATAATGATGACTTCTAATTGTATTTTCCTTTTCGGTAAATCTATTATTCCGTTCGAATAGATAGCAATAATATGTTGACATTTTTACATGGTTCAAATTTTAAACGCGTACCTACAAGTAAATAGTTAATATTGCAATTATTAAAATAAATGTTAGTTTTTAGTTCTTAAATTAATTCAAATGTGTGAAAATTTGATCTAACGTTTCGACCCTATTGGTTTGGTGAGGCGTTTTATGGTGTTGACCATATTTAAAATAATTAAAATATTTCTTAAGCTAAAATGTATTAAAAAAAAAAAAAAAAACAAAACAAAAAAATACGAACTATGGCTTGATTTATGTATTTATTTCATTTTTATACCTTTAACAGAAATAAATTTAAATTCAACTGGGTCGAATGACAAATTTGCAACGATTGTTTTCTGTCATAGAATTAATTTAGTATTTTTTTTTCAGTTGATTTTAAATTAAATATCATGTTTGCTCAATAAACATCCGCAACAGTTTAAACTTTAAACCACGAAGTTTCACTTAAAAGAATTGTTTTATGGCCTTGAAGAAATGTTTCAATTTAATTTTTATGAAAACGCTGTTAGTTACGTCGTTTGATTCGAACGTAACTTGCACATTAATATTTTGTATAGGTATGACATCATTTCAAAAATATCACTTTGTTTGGTTTGCGTACACTACGTCGTACTTGAATGACAAATGACAAATAGTTTAGGAAAAATGATTGTATATTAAAATATATATATATAAACAAATCGCACATTGGTTTGTTCACAAAAATAAAATAAATAATTTAACCTTAATTATATTAATCGTCCTATTAAATTATATTTTATCATACGCATCTGTACGATATGTTCTCAATAATGCTCGTCATAAACAAATATATCACGTTGACATAAAATTGATGAAACTATTATTCCGAATCAGATAATATAACATAATATACTATGTGAAAAGAATTTGATAAATATCACAAAGATATTTAAACATCGAGTACTCGGTAAAATTATTAAAATGTTAATCTATACATAAATTACTTACTCATAGTTCAGATATCGCTACACCAGTTAACATTACTATATTGTAATTATGCAGCTGTATCTCGAAGTAATTATGAAAGACGGAAAGGATTGTAGAACCCTAGAAGTGTATAATTCAAGGATTAAATCCGAATCATTATTAAAAGTTAAAACTTAAAGACCCGTAAAAACAATCAAAATTCTTAAATTAAAAAACCCTTATAATCCAAATATTATCGTAAGACGTAATGCGCTCGAATAACTAGCCGCCTTGATACACACAAAAACATATTATGGTCGACACACGATTACTTGTAGTACTCTTCGTGGATTGCGTGCCACGTCGTTTGAATTACGTATATTACTATTGTGCATCGATCTATTCATTTTCATTATTTTTCCATTTTTAAATATTAAGTAAAATTTACAATATACACGCCACGTGTTTGTACATTGAGCTAATTTGCGTAAATACGAGTCGTTTATTCGTTTACGGCAGATAAATTATTCGTACTTTGTTTTCGGTTGATTAATAAGAACCGACGGGTACGGAGTGGTTAAAAGCCGCGACGAAAGTAATATCCGAACGTTTTGTTCTGTGCTCGATGCTTACTTGTTAAAGTTTAGATCTTTAATCCACTTGTGGCGTGTGTGTTTCATACGCGTTTATTCCAACGACGGTGTAGCAGGTATTATATTCGTATATCGTTGTGCCCCATGTTAATCGTATGTTTGTGTATGTGTGTGTGTGTGTACGATTCGACAGGGTTTGTTATGGTTATGAAAAAAAAAAATCAACAATCCAATGATCAATGGCAGCGGTTCTCAAATGTTTTTGTTCACGGAGCCCTTATGTTCCTAAAAAAAATTACGGAGCCCCAAAAATCAGAAATTTCTATTTGAGACAACAATAATTCATAAAACATGATATCGATCGTAAACGATTTGCTTTTTATTTTGTTTTTTCTGTAAAATACGAATATATACAAATTATTTAATTGATTTAACAATAAAAAAGAACATATTATTTTAGTAATTTATATAATGTAATGTTTAGTGATTTTAATGTGATCCATAATGTTGGCTTTTTTAATTTTTATTGACCAGTATTTTAATAAATTGGCTTGATAGACGAGAGTTGGATTCGCGTGTCTGCTTCCGCACCTAATGCATTACGATATTTTGGTTTTTTTTATGCATACGATGAAAATCCGTTTTCGCACAGACATGTTGTTCCAAAAGGAAGAAGAGCTAATTTAGCCAGAGATTCGTTTGTAACACTGCTACTGTGCCAAAAATCTGTTAATTGTACGGTGTGACTTGTACGGTGCGTCGCGCCGAACCACTCCAAACGGACTCGATCGATAACGGTTTTCGAGACGTCGAGTGGGCTTTTGATTTCAATTTTTGGTTCCAAGTATAATATTCGTGTACGCCGCGCCGCGACGCAATGATACTACATAAATCGACTGAACGTTGTCTGAAACGTTGAACTGAACGTTCGGGCGCTCTAGTCTTACACGGCGAACATTTTATGATTATTGCCGTCGGATCGATTCACTCTGAATCCGACGTCGTCGTCGTCGTGACACGGACGTCTCGGGTCGCGTGTACGTTGTCAGATGTAGGACGCTATTTAAGTATTTTCCGTCGCGCCGCCTGCCCCCGTCCCTCCGTCCCCGGACGGTTTAGCTCCGCGGTCACACGACGGCAGCTAGACAGCCCCTAACGAGCCATTTTTTTAGTATTCATTTATTTGTTCTCGTTCGTGTCACAAGTCATAGTGGCCCGTCCGCACGCGGTCCGATCATTAACCCTCCCCCGTGGCAATCACGGCCTTCGTCGCCACCCGGGCGGGCCGCGTCGAAACACCGTACGTACGTTATTGGTAAATTTTCCGAACGAAATTCGCCGTTTTCGAGTGGCCGAGCTTCTCTTTTGTCTCTCACGCCGCGTTCCACGGCCCCGTCGGCTTTTTTCCCTCTCCAAACGAAATTTAAACGACATAATAACTTTAAAAAAAAAAGTTATAATAATAATAAATAAAAAAAAAAAGCTGGTAAGTGAGATCATGGTGGTACAAGTTCGTCCTTCGTCCCTTCGGTTCTCGGACAAGATATTGGTGATGAATGTATTAAGTTTTAAAGAAATGATGATTCATTTCTTTAGTATAAAACGATTCTGAGCAAAGCTTCAGTGTAATATAATATATTATTAATTAAATACTGTTTACGTATATTGCGGTTATTTGTATAATTTTTTAAATGCTTTGAAAAAAAATCTTGAGTCACGATAATTTATATTTTTTCGGTATTGATAGTTTAGTATAAGAGTAAACTTGTATCAAAATTTCAGAACTTTCTAACGAATACTCAATATTTCTTTAGAAATAAACTTAAAAAAAATCAGACAATATCGTAACAAATCGTGTAATAATTTATTAAAGTGTGTATAAAAAAAAATCCTGAGTCACGATTTTTGAATTTTTGTTAGAATAATTAGGTAGGTATATGAGTAAGGTCATATTAAATTTTCAGAACTTTTTGTCAAATATTTAAAATTATAATACATAAAAACTTTCAAACAATTTGGTAAATAAAAGTTCTATATTTAAGTCAAAAGTGCTATAATTGTTCTGAAAATATTGTCCAATATAAAAAGTATGTATTTGATATTGGATAAAATATTCAAGTTTCTAGCTTCAATACTTTTCGATTTATGACTAAATACCTAAAATCTGAATCGTGAAAATCTCATTTACGGCGGATTTTTACCGTTTTTACTCAATTTCTCGATCGTTATTCTTGATTACTGAAAAAACTATGGAGATTTTGGAAAAAATACCTCTCTAATGTACCATCTCAGTTCAATTTTGAATCTAAAAAGTTGCTGGATGAAACTTTTGGACAAGGATTTCTATACAAAAAAGTGTTTACAGAAAAAAAAAATAATAAAAAAATAAACATCATTGTAAAACCATAAGATCCTTCGCTTCACTCAGAATCTAAAAATAAACATAATTTTAAAACCATAAGATCCTTCGCTTCACTCAGAATCTAAAACAATTATGATAAGAACCCGGACTCGAAATCGTACGCGTTCGCATATTTTTTCATATGACGGTCTAAAAAGCTGGTAGTGAGATGATGGTGGTACAAGTTCGTCCTTTGTCCCTTCGGTCCTCGGACAAGATATTGGTGATGAATATATTAAGTTTTACAGAAATGATGACTCATTTCTTTAGTATTAAACGATTCTGAGCAAAGCTTCAGTGTTATATAATATATTATTATTTAAATACTGTTTACGTATTTTACGGTTATTTGTATAATTTTTGGTGAGTTATAATAATTTATTAAAGTGTGTATAAAAAAAAATCCTGAGTCACGATTTTTGAATTTTTATTAGGATAATTAGGTAGGTATATGAGTAAGGTCATATTAAATTTTCAGAACTTTTTGTCAAATATTTAAAATTATATTACATAAAAACTTTCAAACAATTTGATAAATTAAAAGTTCTATATTTAAGTCAAAAATGCTATAATTGTTCTGAAAATATTGTCCAATATAAAAAAGTATGTATTTGATATTGGATAAAATTTTCAAGTTTCTAGCTTCAATACTTTTCGATTTATGACTAAATACCTAAAATCTGAATAGTGAAAATCTCATTTACGGCGGATTTTTACCGTTTTTACTCAATTTCTCGATCGTTATTCTTGATTACTGAAAAAACTATGGAGATTTTGGAAAAAAGACCTCTCTAATGTACCATCTCAGTTCAATTTCGAATCTAAAAAGTTGCTGGACGAAACTTTTGGACAAGGATTTCTATACGAAAAAGTGTTAACAGAAAAAATAAAATAAAAATAAACATCATTGTAAAACCATAAGATCCTTCGCTTCACTCAGAATCTAAAATAATTTTAAAAAAGTCAATAATAGTATAGTACATTACAAGGTACTTATACAAAGTCATTATTTTATTTGAAATTGTCAAAAGTAGTATCAAGCGTGAAGAAATATTTCCGACAGTGAAGAGACTAGAGACAATAAAATATGCAATAAACTGGATTTTCATGATATCTACTCTGGTTAAATCAGCGCCTGAGTAGGGCCTTCGATTCGGTGCCTCCATAACGGGGCCATAGAGAGTCTAGACGGTGGAGAGTCCATAAAAAAATCCAACTTGTATTGTATTGAGGGATAAATTAATTTTTATTTGGTAGAACATTTTTCAAAACAAATCATAAACTTTAAACTCAATCGATTATTCATACAAATAGGCTTTAGCTAAACCAACATTGTTCGAGATCCGTACGTCATCGGTAATGTGCATACTGTGTAAACAATGAACACTTCGGTTTAATACGACTAGTACGATTTCTATAATGTATACAAAGGTGTAATAAAATTTTATTTACAACGAGTTGTTGTGGATTGAACGATCCCGATACAGATAGACAAACATTTTTTCTTATACTTATATATATATATATATATATATATATATAAGTGTGTATGTATATATACAGGGTGATTCAACAATATTGTGTTTTAATATGCAATCCCATCGTATAAATATTCAGAATTAAATAAATGTGCTTTATAAAAGTTTCTTTATTCAGAAAAATCTGTAACGATGAAATTTCATATCATTAACTTCCCCTAATGGGTAGTTTTGGGGGATAAACTTTTAAAGGTATTTATAAATAAATTTTAGTGATTAAAAAATATTAATTGAAGTAAAACTCTAGGGTTGAGAGCAAAATCAATTGTTTAGATATTGTATTTCGATCACTGTGCGGTCAATGTGCTCGGTGCGTCTGCGCGTGCCATCATTATACACTTAAACATGTACCTACAATGCCGCAACATTTTAGATCACTCTCATACTTAGAGGTTTGCATCATGTTTTTTAACCACTTAAATTTATAAAAACAATATCTTTGCTTTTTATTGAAGCAAAATTACCAATTAGTCCTTCTTTTTCTCTTAGAATATAAAATTGATATGATGAATAAAATCAACGATTTCTATACGAAAAAGTGTTAACAGAAAAAAAAAAAAATAAATAAACATCATGGTAAAACCATAAGATCCTTCGCTTCACTCAGAATCTAAAATTATAGTTACACGTTTGCGGTAAATTTCAGCATGAGCCTAATAAATGCGTGGTAAAAATTTTACTTCTTATTTTTTATTATACGATATTGGAACATTTTAATCGAATTCAATCATTGCCGACATGCTTAAATGTTAAAAAAAAAAAAAAAAAATACGTATAGTTGAAAAAAGTAGTTTTTGAAATATTTATCCACAACGTTGATTATCATTAATCGACTGCGTACTAAATACGGTATCATACACTTCGTTTTAAACATATTTTTTACCTATCAACTCCTACCAAACTATTTTAAATCGCTACAAAATCATGTCTTCAAACTCCAAAAAAAATATCACACATACAAAAAACTTATTCTCCGAATCCCCCCCCCCCCATTGACGCCTCTTAATCCATCCCGTCATATGTGACTGCTACTTCTGGTTCAAAACCGAACATTAATCCGCAAAATTCAAATTTAAAATTAGCTTTTTCAAAATTCCTATCCGATTTAACCTCCATAATTAATTATTTTCTTTCCGCGATATCAATAACCAACTAATTATGAAATTTACTTTTAATATTATTTCTGTTATTATATACACTAATATTCCGTTCCGTTTATTTTGATGAACTGTAATAGACAATAGTTATACTGAATGTTCTTAAAAATAATAAAAAAAAAAAAAATTAAAAAAAAATACCTATCAACTCGCTCGTCTCCTTCGGGTAATAACAATATTGTAAATCGAGTGTATTTTCTATAATCACAAGATTTTAATCGATAATTTCAACAAATTAGTGATATCGATTTATTTTCATAACACTATTAAAATCGTAGAAAAATAACGGATAAATCTTCATTAGAATAGTCTTACGCTTCAATATTTTTGTACAGATCTGGTTTACAATAGAGCAGTACACAAGAACTTATCAAAAATAATAATAATAATAAAAATATTGAATAAAACAAAAGTTATCCCACATGTCAGATCTTTGTGACACTTCCTGTATATGAAACTTATAATAAGTTAACTAATAGAAGTAATTAATTGTTAACGCACCTAGGAATCCAGCTTTTAATAGAGCAACTGTAATTTAAATTTTCCACAGAGAAATAAAAACAAAGCTTAAAAAAAACATTAAAAACAATGCAGGGAGACGGAGTGACTGAGTGGAACTAGGCGTCACTTATGACGCACAATGTCACCGGTTCAAACTTCGGTCGCGGCGGCTCTCTCTCTCTCTGGGCAGGCGACTGTCTAGAGAGAGCGGCCGCCATCTCCTCTGTGCAGAAGGAAACGGGAAACCACTGCAAAGTAACCCCTTCCTTCCCTAGTAACAACTTCTCTTAGTTGTCCAACATTCGTGATCGGATAGGCACTTGAAGAAGAAGAAAAACAATGCAACACTTTTGTCATAGATAAACGTAAAAATAAATGTATAGAAAAACGAAAAATTTACTATCAAAAATGATACTGGTAAGATTGATTTTGAAGCCAAAAAATCCCCAAATGTACTTTTATTGGTAGTGACACTGTTGTGTGAATTTTGTCTTTGAATATATTTAGGCCACATAATGTTCGTTTGGTGAACAACTGTATTAGTCATAACGGACAACATGACTTTAAAATAAAAATATATAATCTTTAAACTATTATTTAGTGCATTACGTATTAGGGTTTTTTTTAAGTGTGTTTACCCCCTTTTTCAACGATATTTACTGTGTCGGAATTGAAAACATTTTTTAGACCAGTTGATATTTGAATTTTTATTATTATAAAACTAAATGGTTAAGAGTAATAAGTTTTTAGTTTTAGAGAATTGGTGGGAGTAGCAGGGATCCCTTATATTTAAAACAAAAATGTTTTATTTTAGCTACATTTAATTAAAGCAACAGTTTATTTATTTTAGATATTTGTTCGATGGGTATAAAATAAATAACAGTATAAAAAACACTTATAAAATATTACATATTAATGAAAATTATGTGACATACTCAGAGAAACAATCTTGAACAAATATTAAGAACCTAGTTATTTATATATTTTTCTTCTTAAAACTAAGTTCTATAAGTGTTAACTTAATAAGTATAAGTGTTAACTTTTTAAAACTATTTAAAATGCCAAAACAATTTTATTTGATTATGATTGATGATAAAAGAAATATTCGATGAGAAGTGAAACAAATAACATTGCACGCTCTAAAAATAGATAAGAATTAATAGATCAGAAATTATACCATGCTTTATTGAGCATTCAACCGTTTTTACTAGAGTGGGGCTTAGTTATTTAAGTCCTTCAATCTTATGCTGGGTTGCATGAAACTTAACAAAACCGATAACACGTTATCGGTTCTGTAAAATTAAAAACCGTTCAGTAAAATTCATAATTTTTATCAAAAATTAAGTTATCGAACCAATAAATTATTGGTCAGATTTTTGTTCTGTAAAATTTATAGCATGGTTTATTTGTCTTGTTATCAGCAAAATATACAATAATTTTGTTATGACATAAAAACAAATGTGATTATGCATTTAAATTTTTGTTTTTATGATATTTAATTAATGTCTTCATATTTATCCATACTTTTAACTTGGATAGAATTTATTTTAACAATAATGTCATCCAGGTTATTGGTTTTAACCTCATAACTGTAAAATTTTACAATATTTTCATGCAACGCAATTTGTTCAATAACTTGAATTATACAGAACCGATAACTTTATCCTGTCAACAGTTTACTGAACTGTTTTCATGCAACCCGGCATTAGAATTATAAAACGCCCACATTTTTACATAGGGGTTATAAATAACCACGGAGTGTTTCGTCCCCAACTTCTTATAATTTAATCTTGTTAATAACACCTACAACTTTTTGTGAATTTCGATTGTTTTTGTTTTTTTTTTGTTTTTTTTTCATCTATAATTATACTCTTTTATGATAATTTTAGTTACTACACTATGATTCGAGTATCACTGTTAAAATGTGTACAATTATTCAATGATATTTCCAAGATTACTGTTCAAGGGCGATTTTTATTGAAAGACCCCGTATTGAAATAAAAGCCCCTGTATTCATAAACCATCGGAGGCCTACTGTTTCGTAGTAAAGTACGACAATATTACTATCTGCCCGTGATTTTTGCGATTAAAATTTAATAGAAATTCTATCGAACAATAGAAATGCAAATAAATTATCGTCGTGTGGGAACATATCGTGGTAAACTTCACCAACTGGTATGAATCATCTAAGTAAACTCCGTCAATGGTTTACCAACAGTGGCGTTTCCTTGTTATGAAAATCGGGCGTTAAAATTTTGATTAATCCATTTTTTTTATTGTGTTTTACATGAATTTATTATTTTAACAACACAAAAAAATACTATGTCAACTGTCAACTAAAGAGCTAGTATGTTCGTATAATCGAAATCGAATTACCAATAGTAGTTAAAAATAAAAAATAACGCGTTGACTGCAACGGCTATGACTATGTATTGCGACGCCCGTTCCACGCGACGCGAGACTCTAATCGTAATGTACCTGATTCCCCAAATACATCAAAGCGTTGGAAAATATTTTAACGACTTAAAATTGCTATTAATATTTCTATGTGTAATAAAATGTGACATATATCATAGTTATCATTTAAAATGTAATGTATCATTGTAAGTCCATGATTATATATTTCATTAATTATTGGGCGTTAATGCACAACTTGCACACCCGGAGTAAATTATCGTCGTGCGGGAACATATCATCGTAAGCTTCACCAACTGGTATGAATCATCTAAGTAAACTCCGCCGATGGTTTACCAACTATATCTGTTCTTTTAACTGTATCGGCGGAGTTGACGGGAGGACGCGTTTGCACCAAAATACTGTATTTGCATGAAAACACCTCGATTGCGCGTGACAAAATTAAATGACGTAAAAATAATCGTTTGCGTCCAGTAACATATACAATTCCATGCATTTGGAAATAATTCAGAATAATTTAGTTTTCATAATTAAAAAAAAAAATAAATATTTTAATTTAAGATTGTTCAACACACATACACTAGGTGTTTTTACAAGTATTTGAACAATTATTTTAAGATAATATTAATTATAACATTCATAACTCAAGTAATATTGGTAATTAAGATAAGATAGTCGACATTGGTAACGAAAGTTTTTTGTACATTTTCGAATAGAGATAATGAGGATATTTTAAGTAGGTAGTATAATAGATTCGATTTGATGTGGAAGTGTTGACGAATATAGTTTTGTATTTTTATAATATTTTTCGGACCAAATGTATTGCCGTATTGAATATATTTTGCGAGTTTATCAAAATATTGTTTGTACACGTTTGCCTGTAATGTGAAAACACAACTGTTTGCGCCCATATTATAAAACACCATACTTCGGAGTGAGTATGTGTATACACCTGTGTATGCAGAATTAATGCGTCATTTTTACCTACGTAAAGTGCAACGCAATTGTGCCCATAAAAATTAGAACACGATTACACACTTTATTTTTCTATTGCCTTAGAAAAAAACAAACATTCCGATTCCGTTCAAAGTTACTCTCTTAAGCGTTATCAATTTGTATGATAATCGATTATATGATCTGTAGCGATACATTTTAGACCTGGCACACAACCCTTGTTGATTGATAACCGGCATTTTTATCTGTCGGAACCTTTGCCTTTTATAAAGGTGCGAAAATCGCTTATACTCTAAAATCAAAGATGTATTAATGATTAGTGGTTCACTAGGCACATCAGATCTTGAAAAGCTGTTCTCAAAAAAGTTAATTATCCTGAATATCTAAGCAAAAAAAAAAAAAAAAATTTAATTCATGTGGGTACCATTTCACATTGGTATCACGGGAAATGAAAAAAACAGACGAATACGCCGATCATGTAGGTAACAAAAGTTGTCCAAACTTTACAATAATCAACATAATATCTAATAATATCAATCATCATATGAATAAAAAATATCTTCTCACTTTGGAAAAATCTCTAGAATTCAATACCAACATCCAAAAATTCAAAAATGGCACATTTCTGACTATTCCAACAGACGCCAAGACACGTTTAATCGCCTGCATCAGAATCGAATACTCCTTCTTCACACACTTATAGCTAAAAATTGGCAAAGAGACTTAGCCAATATACGACACATGCAGCCAAATTCTATAACTATCAAACGCATATTATTTTGAAGAATGCACTCGACACACTTCAACACGTGCCGATCTGAATATGCCATCCAACATAGTAGAAGCGCTCGATGAAAACCAAACCTCGACAATTATTCAATTACTAACTATAACAATTGAAGGCACCGGTGCAATAACCAGATAAGTCCATTTTCATAAATTGTTCAGGAGACAGAAAAAAAACGTTTACAAATTTGGTAAATTAACCAAACTTTAAAAACGTGGTGTTATTATTTGTGTAAAAATAAGACACACCAAATACAATAATTTCCTTTGGTGATAATACTTTTTCCAGGAAAATAATTGATAAAACTAAAAATCGTTTATAAATACATTTTCAATAGTTGCAATAACAAGTTACGTCCAATTATGGTTTTGGACACATCTGGTTATTGCAACCAACTAGAAAGCAAATAATCTGGTAGGTATCCATAACATAGTCATAATATTATATATTATATTTATACAATTCTTATATTATATTATTAGGTATTAAATTATGTTATAGTTAAATTTATTTAATAAAATGTATTTTAAAAAAAACTATCTTTTTGTACCTGATTGTTGCACCGGATACAATATCTAAACTCTAATATAAATTGTTAGGTGCAATAACCAGTTACGTCCGGACATACCTGGTTATTACGACCGAAAAAAAAAATTAAAAATGGTTTTATAACTATATCTCTCATAATAATATCAATCGAACGTATCTGATTGTTGCGTCTATCGATGATCAGAATTTTTTTCTGTACATTTTCGTATTAAAAACGAGTTTTTGAAAAATCAGGACTAATCTGGTTATTGCACCGGTGCCTTCAATTGTTATAAAAAAATGTAAATTTTTTAATTTGTTTATTTTCTGTTACTTTTAATTTAACACTTAATAACTTTTAAGAAACACTATATTCGTGTTAAATTCGTGACAGGCGAATAACCTTCGTAGTTGAAGCATTGACTGATTAAATGAAAACAGCGAAAAATCCTTATTGATACAATGATGAGTTAAAGAAGATTCTTGTCATGCTTAATGTCACCATATCGGATACTTTGATATTTCGAACTTCTTTCTGTGTACTTTGATATTCGACTTAACGATGGTTCATTGCACTATCGTAGTAACTGTAATATGATGTTGGTCACGAGGCATGGGTGTATGTAGATACGAATATTTGTCTCCTGACCCCAATTCCATTTATGCTACTTTTAGAAGAAAAAAACTGTGAATCGATCAGTAAATCGATTGATGACTTTGTACATACTGGTGTTGTACAATATCGAAATATTGGAGCACAGTCATGCTGTTTTGATGGGAAAAAAAGCGTGCAATGGTGTTCTAACATTGAGGCACATTGGTGTAGGCCCGTATACACGAAAACAATATCTAAATAATAATTGATGTAGCATTGGAAATATGAAGCAATATTCGAGACGATACGCTTTGTATTAAGTACACATAGCCTATTTAAATAATGAGTAGTGGATCTTAATAATTAACCTCAAACGTTAGAGCACCATCGATAAATCCCGGGCCGTGTGAACGAGTTCAAACCCACAGTTTGGCCGAGTGTTACTTAATCTGAATAGATGAGGCGAAGAACAGCAGTTGGGTCAAATTTATATATATATATATACAGTAGAAGCCGCTTATTAGAAACACTTTGGGACCAAGGTGAAATGTGTCAATTAACCCGTTAACGGATTATTTCTAATAAGCGATTGGCTTGATTTGTACTATGAAAAAAAAAAAATGAAAAACACGCGAAAAATATATGTATTTATGTATATTTAACTATGTATGTATAATACGAGTATGTATATTTATCTTTGTATGTATATTGTATAATTTAAAAAGTATGTTCAAACGTATATATTTTTCTATATAATTTAAAATATTTATCTATCTTAGTTTGTTTTTTGCTTCGAGTAACTGACCATATTTTCATACGAGTAATGCTGTTCAAAACCTATTTCATCCGCATGATGCTGAAAGGCCCTTCTGAGGACATTTAGAGGTTCTACAATTGCCTAAAAGCTTCTAAAATGAGGCTTAATTTGTTTCAAATAACCGATGCGATGTTTCAATATTCCGATATATTTTCAATGTTCTAATACACGGCCGTTCCATCCCGGGACATTTAGTTTCAATAACGCGATTGTATCAATTATCCGTGTTTCTAATAAGCGGCTTCTACTGTGTATGTATATATATATATATACCTGCAAAATATGTGATGAATGTATTTCAAATATCGATAATAATCGAAAGTCGATTCTGTTGTTACCGCGGATTCGGAAAAATAGTGACGTGCGGTAGGATAACCTTAAGAGAAAGTGCCTATACAGTGCCGAAATGTCTAAAGTACAGTTGCTCCTATTAATGAACGTGTTAAAGATTTTTTTTTAGTTGGAAACATGTGCACCAATAGACATTATGACTGAGAGAATTCTAACGTATTCAGTAGTAAATTGTATTAGTTAACAAAAATCTATGATGATCTAAAAATGATGATTTATTAATATATAACTGATAGCTCACTATTATGTATACATATATAAATAAAAAAATAAATAAAAAAAAAGCTGGTAAGTGAGATGATGGTGGTACAAGTTCGTCCTTCGTCCCTTCGGTCCTCGGACAAGATATTGGTGATGAATGTATTAAGTTTTAAAGATATGATGACTCATTTCTTTAGTACAAAACGATTCTGAGCAAAGCTTCAGTGTAATATACGTGAAAAACGATCGTCGGGTACCGATCGATCCACGATCCCCACGCTGTACACTGTATTTTTTCCGGACCGACGCAATTACGAAAGCACGTCACGCGACCGCCGCAATTATTGTACCTATATTGTCTGTTACCGACCGAGACGCAAAGTGTCAGTTTATAACGGACGAATCACTCTCGTGCATATCTCGTCTATACGTTCGAACGAACAAATAAAAATAAAAAAAATACACTCAAAACGACGACGTGTCCGAGGGCAGTATAAATCCGTCGAGATAAAACGAAACGGCGGGCTACTGCAGGGAAGCGAGGGATAACGGCGTAAAGGCCCGAGGTCGACGTAGTACACGTGACGCCGCGCCGTCGAGCCCGGTTCTTATCGGCCGGACGACACCGCGTGTCGAGATAACGCCGCAAGTTCTACCTCTGGACCCGTCCACGTGGGGGGGGGGGCGTGGGACTCGGGCGCGTTCGTGTGCGAGCCGCGTTTCGGCGTTTGATTTACGACCGGCGGCCAGTGCGGAGGCCCCGACGCGGCAAAGACCTCGCCGCCAGGCCGGCGTAAAAGGAATAACGATTACGGACCGCGCGGCCCCGGACCCGACGTATTCTCGAGAAGGTTATCGGCGACTGCTTGCCGTGGAATTCCCGGCATCGATATCCCGACCGTATGCAGGGACCGCCGCCCGTCGTATAATCCACACGGGAGCGTCGGTGCACGGGACGCGTCCGGACGAACGGTTCGACCGCGGAGTCCACACGAGCCCGACGACGTGTCTCCCGGAACGATTGCGTATGTTTTCGCTTTCGATCCGGAACGTAACGACGAAAGTGATTACCGTGCGCTAACCAACGTATACCATGCACTAACCACCGTATACCGAGAACGGTCCTTAACACGCCGAGACGAAGAGACAATGTTGCAGGCGTTAGTATTACAAATCACTGTCTTATACGTCGCCAGAGACCACAGACTCTACGGCGAACACGAGGTGGAAATTACCCCCACCTTGCCGGGTAAATCCCTCTGAGATTATCTCGTTAAGTAACGATGAAACAATACGATTTTTCTACGATATTTTCGCCCCCCTCTCTCTCTCTCTCTCTCTTTCTTTCTCTCCCTCTATCACTGCGTGCACTTCACATACAGCATCACGAATGGTTTATATTCTTAAACAGCATCACTGCAGTGACCCGCGGTCACAGCATCCACTAGTTAGATCGGGGTACAGACCTAGGCGTTTCGCTAATGCTTCCGTTATGGACACGTGCCAGTCTGCTTCAATGACTTGTCTAGTGTGCACCGTCCTGGTCTTTTGTTGGTCGCATGACGTACGATGTCTGATTGCGGTAATCTACCACGGTCTGGCACTCGGAGAAAACGTCATAATGTCGATCGATCCGTTTTCGACCCGCCCGCGAACACGCGCTTGAAGCGCGGAAGAATAAAAAATTTCATCAGCGTATCGTCGAAAAACTCATTCTGTCTTATCTCCGAACAGAATCAAAAATGAGCGCAGAGTACAATACGTTTTCGCGGAAAAGAAAACACTCACGTCGCCTCATATTCCGAAGTTTCGTTTCCTGCACTTATCCACGATAAAACGTTTAATATTAATACTATACAAAGCCGTAATATTAAAGTATTTGTTCGTTTTGGCGAATTTTACATAGTGAGTGAGACCGGTGCATTATATTTGATTAAAAACGTATTTTATATTCATTAACTCGAGGCTTTTGTTGGTTTTCTTCTCGGATTATTTCGTGATTCTAAAGAAACAAATTGCGTTCAAGAGTTTAATACGAAAAACAAGGTTTACTATCAAACTAGGCGTAAACAATGTTTTCGCGAAAGTTAAAATGTAAATCATAATTCATTTACGCTCTGTAATATTTATCCATCGAATAACGTTAATGCACACTACGATTTTCACATGTTTTTTCCATTGTTAACCAACACGATTTTTTTAATCGATATTTAATTAAATTAACACCGAAGAATGGAGAAATAATGGAATTCCGTGCTTTCGGATTGTTTATTTGAAATCGCAAGATGTTAAAATAATTCGAAACGCACAAGATCAAATACTGCAAACTCACTATTCTCGTACAGCATTGATAATATCAACACGGACCTCTAATTTAAAATCCTATCGCGTTCTCTTAGCACAATAGCATTTTGCTACTGAAGCAGCTTAGTTTTTTTTTAGTCATTTTTCTTTACAAATGCAAAAACGAAACTAAAAACCCGCCAACATATTCTGCTGTTTCTCATCTTTGATAAACTATATTAGGATACGGTTCGAAAAGTTCAAACAACTTTCGAGAGAGTGGTTGCGCAACAACAAAAATTAAATGCAGTAATTGTTTTAAACCGATTGGTCGGTGTGACGTTGATCTGTAACGGTTAAAAAAAAAACTCGTGTACAAAAAAAAAAAAGTTTAATTTACTAAAGTTAGACCGTGAAAATTAATTTCTCGCGTAGTAATAAATATTTCAAAATATTGCATTTTGAATTTAATATGATTTGTACAATAGATGTTATTAATTACAAAAACCAGTATACATTATGCTTTCATAATATAGATTCTTGGATCATTATACGTTTTTAAATTTATGTTGGATTATTTTTCAATTAATAAATGGGGTTCGCGGTATTTCTGTCGTAGTAAAATAAAACAGATTGCCGTCAATCTTCGAAAAGTACCCAACAACGGGTCTTAAGATTTTATATAACAAACAGATAATACTCATTTCTTTAGAACGCATTTGAAATTATATTTCTTGTTTGTATTTCAATTTTTAGTTATGCACTGCTAACGACTCCGACTCGACTATTAAAATAATTAAAATAATATTTTATTATGTAATATAAGAAATTTTCTCGTTAGACAATGCGAGTTGTTTGTTACTTTTGATATATCAACAGTTGTTTCTCTCACTTTAATTATAGATATCTGTATCCATCCGTTGAAATATAAGTTAATTCTTGATGATATTTCGTTCAAAAATATTGTTGTGATCTGTTGTTCAAAAAATGTATACTAGTTATAATGTTCAAATTTTTCTATCTTATTCATGATTATTGGTTACAACTACTGTTAAAGTATAATTGACATTAATCGATTTATGAAGTGAGTAAAAGAGTGACCCTTTTTTCTTTTCCTCGAATTAACAATTTATTCAAAATAATTACTTTCTTCGTCATTACTTTGTTTTGTTTTTTTTTTTATTATTATTATGTTTGATTTAATTGATTTAGGTTTCACACAATAATCTCATCATAGGCGATACAATATAAACAGAACATTCGAAATTATCATAACATAATAAAATTAGTGTTTGTTTATTATCATTTAAGTTGTTCATCTTCTGACTTTGAGCCCGGTATTCAGTGTTCCACTGTGAATGTAAATTATGAGAAATCCGACGATTTTTTATTATTTAAATATACCATTTGAACGCGATTTAATAATAATTTTACAAACGAAAAGCATCAAATACTTGAAAATGTATTAACGTCAATACAACGCAGTTTTAACATGTCTAACACCCGGTATTGTCTGAAAACCGTCTTTTCAGTTTTTTTTTTTTTAAATATACTTTTTTGATTCGTCAAAACAAATGAAAACGTCAGTTTCAATAAAATGGGTGTTCACTCTCATTGAGTTTGAATTCATTCGCATGCACGGCAGTCTACACATAATACACACCATACGTTTCGCTTTAAAGATGATACCAATTAGTCACATCTCGACACGTCATTATTATTAATCGGCGTGTCCGACAACGGGTGGCAACATCAGCCCTGAATTTCGCGGTCGTTGTGAAATTCAATTTGGAAGGTCCTGGCCGGTCCCGTTCAACCCCGGAAAGAGGTTACTTTGACTGCATAACTACGCGATCTTCTTTTTCATTAAGTCAAAAAATAATACGTCGACCACTCCGAATGTTGTTGCCGAACGCTAGGAACTTTAATTAAACTTTGAGCCGCGGGCTGAAAAGGGTAAACCGAGTTTGCGGACCGTCGGGGTAAGATCTTGTTGACACGAAATCCTTAACGTCATGAAACACAATTCAAAAATAAAACCTTTCTACTCCACCGCCGGCCAGTGTTCGTGGGATATGTTATACTTGACAAGCTATACACGATTGTCCACGACCGTGTAGGATCCGTTACATTTTAGTCTTTGTAGACTTTTCTTTAATTATTTTTTCTGTTTTTTTTTATTAATTTATTAATAAAAGATGGCCAAAAAACATGGGAGTACATGACGTATATTGTACAAACACACACACACACACACACACACACACACACACACACACACACACACACACACACACACACACACACACACACACACACACACACACGCTTCTTCCATATTCGCGATCGGATGTGTAATTTTTCACCGGGTAAAAACGGTCATTGAGAAGGAGTGTGAAAAATACGTCCTTTTTTTACGTGACTGCCACGCGAAATGTTGACGAATTCACCTCTTCTATCTCATCCACTTAGGCGAACCCTAATAAATTGACACGCCTTTCACCGGTCCCGCAGGTAGTTACGACACGTAGGATTAGAGAGAGATATTATCTTTGAAATGAAACGTGCTACGGCCATTTTCTTTCTCTTCTCCGTCTTCCGGTAACGTCTGCATTTTGTTATTTCGATCGGACGACAGCAGAAATCGTATTGGTCGTTCGTACGATTTGAATACCGACACAAAACGTTCAGCGAAAAACACGTACGAACGAAGTGCGATTCCTGCACCACGACATTGCCGTGTCGCACAGTAAAAACAAACGCGTACGCGAATTCGATAGCACTCGTCTCCTCCAAGGGCGTCCGCAGAAATTTGTCAAGGGGGGGGCAAGGTATTTTAATTTTTCAATTTTTGTTTCCTTATCTTAGTGATAAAGCACCTTATTGTTTTTGACGTGTTTTCTATTATATAGGTAGGGAACGTAAAAATTAAATTATTAATTATGTGTAAAAAGTGGATCTTTAGGTTATTACATATTTTTATTGCTTTTATGCAACTTAACGAGGGTGAAAAATGTGGACGATTTATCTTTCACAGAGTTTGAAGAAAAAAAATAATTTTGCATAATAAAGCATATTTTGGACATTAGAGAATATTTGGCCTATTTTTTTATATTTTAGATTATACTCTAATATTGTTTATGAAAATTCATATATTTTGTTAATTTCTCGAAATGTGATTTTTTCTAGCAATAATTTTTTCTAGGAAACAAAATAATTTGATTAAAGAGTGATAAAAATTCAAAATCATTATCTACTTGTCTGTAATCGAATTGGTTATGTTCCTAAGGAATGGTGCAAAGTTATCTTTTATTTTTTATTAAACTATTATGTTTTTTTAAATCATATTTTATTATATTTACATAGCTATGTATCAACTGATTTACATTTTTTATTATTCAATAGCTTACCTGTTACCAAGAGAATGGCGCTTAACAGTTATTTATTGTATCTATTTTAGAAAAAAATCATATTTGCATTCTTACAAATTTAAGGAATATTTAGAGAATATTTTAAGATTTTTTTGAAGCATATTACATCATATTTTAAGGTTTTAAGAACCTAAAAATCCGCTCTTTAATTATGTGTATAGTTAGAACATTATAACTTATTCTTACAGTATTAATGTAAATTTATTACTGTGTAACTTTAAATTAACAAATGCATTTTTTTTATATAAATAAAATGTAATCATTGATTTGAAAATTTTATATTTTATAGTATTTTAGTATTCATAATCAATGATACTAATGAAATCACGAGATCTTACTAAATATTCACATATAAAAGTCGAAACAGTGCATCGAAAACCGATGACTTAAAACACTCATAGACATCCACATAAAATTTGTCGACACTCAACGTTTTAAAAAAAATTTTTTAATTTAAAACATATTTATTTCGTGATATTTTATACTACATAATGATTATGATAATTGACACATAAAAAATCCAAGAGGGGGGGCATATGCCCCTACTTGCCCCTCCCTGCGGACGCCTTTGGTCTCCTCCGCGTCAGTGTATTTTCAGACCCTGCACTGAAGCACGGCTGCAGCGTCCACGTTTCCAATCGACAACACACGGGGCACGAAGTCGTTTAAAACCGTATAACAAACCACGAACTCGTGTCGCACGATAATTTCCGTCATAACGTAGGCATTTCACGTCAGAAATTGTCAATAGTTTATGTTCCCGTCGATGAACCCACGGCGGGCGATGCGCGTACTGTTTATCGATTTTATAATTTTTGTTCCGCGTTTCACCGACAAACACGCACCGTCGGTGTAGTGATACAGTGCGATGTGTAGACGAAAAATCGGTTCGATTCGTTCCGAATCCATTACTTAATTATTTAATATCACGTACTCGCGGACGACGGAATAACGAGCTCCGTCGCAGGGCACACACGTGAGTATTGCGTTTCGTATCGTCTGTACTGTTGGCGTTACACGTTTCGCATTATCGTCGTCGTTACGATTATTATTATTATTATTATGACATGGTAAATGGAAAAGTTGATACGCATTTAAGTAGAGTGCCTTCTGCGGGACTGGCAATTCATCACGATATCGACATACTGAACTCCATTGATGCGCCGGCACAGCTTTGGGGGTTTCAATAAATTGAGTTGTCGTCTCCGAAACTACGTGTGCTCGGAGAACTGTGTTCTCGGTCTCGCCTCTTACACTACTGTCGCAATGGTGTTTCTAAAAATATTATTTCGATTTTCTCGCGAACGGCGGTATGTACGCAATGATATTATTATACTCCGAGTATACTCGATACTTTGTTAAAGTCGCCTGTCCGTTAAGGAGAACGTGAAGGACTTTACACGCAGAGTCGTTCACTTTTATTTTTTGCGATAAAAATATTTTTATAATAACAGTGAGATAAAAAAAGTTCGGTTTTCGTCATACAATGTACCGTTTAAGTTAATCGTGCAAATTATAAGCGATAAAAGCACAATTTCGTTAAGTGTTTGGAATACAATACCGACGAGTAAAAATGTCATTATTATTATTATTATGATTACTGTGAGAATTGTTATTTTCATTATTATTACTGTTATTGTTTCCAAGTGTTCCTCGAAATAATTGATCGTAAAATTAAATTGAACATTTTTTCTTACAGAAAAAACACTTATCAAATTTAAAATGTATTTTTCGCGTGCGAAAATTAACTCGGAATAAAATAATTACAACGTGATAACCCGATAAAACTAACTAACGTGTTTCGTAATTTTCTAGACATCGCGCGCAGCTGTGCTTATTTTAAAGTATCGTGAGTTTTCTCGAGAAACATAATATCAAAACATTTCGATAAAAAACAATTCGCTTTGATATAACTATGTTATCACGATTAGTCTGAAAACGTTCCCGACGTGGGTTTGTTGTTTCAGTCAAGGATTTAGCATTTGAGATAAAATAAACTATTCTCAAGTCAGATTTTATATATAAACAACACTACCCGAGTCTCTTGGCCGAAACTACTTCCTGAATGGTGTTGAGATATTGAAACGTGGCAAATGATACGTGTATCATCACATGACTCATCGGCATAACGTCAAGTCCAACGTATCTGAATTATTTAGTTATATATCAAGTCGTACCAATTGATAACATAAAAATATCGTCTGTCCAGGGCGAAATAATCTCTCGGTATCCGATCAAATCGTATCACGAAAAAAATAAAATAATAATTATAAAGAAATCGTTGTTGAGACGGGCACTAGGTGGCAACATACCTGCATGGTCAATCCTCGTGACTGTGTTTCTTATATTATATTATCTCTTAATATTTCCTATTATTTTCATCGACAACTGAATTTCGACGAAATAATTTTTAAAAATTTTTTTTTTTTTTTAAGGACGCGCCTCCTCATTCAAACTCATTCGGAACTTATATGAAATGTTGGCGAAATTGAAAATTGTTGTCGATCAACTGAGGTTTTATCACGTTCACTTGACGGTAGATCAGTATCAGACGTGGGACGGAATAACATTGAATTCAATTTAATCTGTCGTTGAACACGTCGTGTTATAGATAATAATTGTCTTCGGATCGGCAAAATTAATTTTTAATTCAATTTAATATCGCATCGGAATTCGCGTAATGTCTGTTTATCTTGATCGTTAATGATCGGTGTGGTTTACACGTAATACTTTTGGTTAGGAGTTCGTAACCGTTAATTTAGATGAAACCGTTCGCATCAATATGCATAATATGCAGGAACGCCGTTAGGCTGATAGTGATTGATGGGGATGAAACTTTTCATATTTAACGAATTCGCGTTCGTTTTGACGGCCGCGTCTTCACGCTAACGCGCTGTTTAATATTAATATAATGTTTTTCTGTTAATCGCGAGCTTTGAAACCGACTGACACGCGTACGGGCGTGTTACCCAAATTTCCAGCGGTCTGGTCGCGTAGAATGTGCGACACCTAATATTATTCATCGTTCCTCGTCATTTTTGCAAATATCGTGGTTAACCATGCTTTACCTAAAGAATAAAATGATTATTATTATTATTATTATTATTATTATTATTATTATTACTATTGCTATTACTTTTGATGGGCGTAAAATTAAAATTCAATAGTACAATTAGTGAAATCAAATGATAAAATTAATAATACGATCACTGATAGTTTGACACACTTCATTTGTTTGTGATTTGCTAATAACAAACGCAAAAAACGCACTCGTTTATGTTTTTTGGCAATCAGTAAGTTAGCATTTGAGTACAATATACGATTCATTAACAATTAAACGTAAATATATCGTTCGTTAAACTTAAAATCAATACAAACTTGGAAAAAAAACGCGTTCAATGTTTTGGTACTCGATAGAAGTACTTACATATACAATGATTTATTTCCAACTGAACTAAAATAAAATCGTGATGATACATTAAATTAAAAGTTGAATGTTGAGTAAAGTAGTTATTAGTTAATGGTTGTACATTTTTGTAATTATTTTTTTACACGGTTTTACTTTTCTCATCTTTTTTAACGCTTTTTGTGCACGGACAAAATACTTTTCAGGAAATGGATATTTTTTAATATAGTTAATAATTTTTTTTTTTTTTCACAGATAATTTTTAATATACCAATAAAAATAATAATATATCATCGTATTTTGATTATTGACTATATATATAGATATTATTTATTTATTTTTTTTTTTTTTGACATAAAAGCTTCAATTACAAAGATTATTAGTCTATAATTACAAAAAGTTAAAGTTTTACAATATAAAAGTTGACATTATCTTATTATTAAAAGAATACAATGAAAAACATAATATTTACAGTTTTTTATCTAAATCTATTTTTTTGAAAAATTTAAAAATGTTGTAGGAGTTGTGTTGACTAAGGGATTCTTCGATTGACCTTGGATTATTGAGAAGAAAACGTGCGGTTGAGAATTTGGGATAGTCCATAATGATTATTGACAATATTATAACAACAAAACTTTTATTTTAAATCTATTCTTATTGTCGTTTTTCGGTACGAATTCAAATTAACTTTTTTTAAACGAGTAAAAAACGAATTCAAAACAAAAGTAGTCTGTAAAAAATATTGAATTAATGGGTATTTTAAAATAGGTATGTCCTGGACGTTTTAATTATACCCATGCATCAATGATGAATGCATTCGATTATTTAATTTTAGTTTTGAATAGAATAAAACAACTATAGTGTTATTAACACTGATGATAAGAGTACTTTCGTAACATTATTTACACAAAATACTTTTTCAGGCAATAAAACGTTTCATTCAACAACATCTCTCTAGATTGGAAAACACAGATTGCATTCTAGAAAGGTCATTTTTCTTATTTCTCAATGGTTTCCAAGGAAATCGTGAAAAACGGTGAAAAAAAGCGAAAAAAAAATATAAGCAAAGCAACCGTTTTTAACAAAATCTTAAACATTTTTTTAGTAAACCGAACTCTACTGTATGCTAAGAATAGCGGTTTGATAAATATCGCTTTCAATTTTTTTTTTCAACTATAATCCATCACTATCATCAGCCCTGGGTTAAACGAAAAAAAAAAGAACGTCTTTTACCAGTTAAATTTTTACATTAATACTGTGATACACTCAGTTATCGACGAATTTGTTTGTACTTTTAATCGCTTGTACACGTTGGCTAGAGCGTATGTGCTCTTGTAGTAACGAAGACGGCACAGTTTTCTTTGACGTTTTTTTTTTTTTTAATTACGTCCAAAACACTCACCTGCATATTCGTATTAGTGAACATAACACGTCGTATAATTATTGTACTTTGAATCGATAAACGTCACGTGGTGTGTGATCGATTCACATACGTCTCCAATACGTATCCGATATTCCGATGGTCGATCGGGTTGTGCGGGTTTAATCGATTCAAGCCCGTACGAATGACGAGAATTGTTTGAATTTCACCCCGGAAGCATCGATGACTTAATACGCCGATTTATCGACACCTCCATAAATCAATCGAGTACTCGCTCACACGTTACCGTACCTACGGTGTTTTCGCCTCGTTGGTGCGGCCATCACGGCAGTGACATTCCACGCATACCTGTTGTTTGTTCGGTACACGATTCCAATTTCGGTAGGACACCGATACAATACGTGGACGCAGTGGATTCGATGCAAAACTAATTATTTCGTGTCGTGCTAATAACACGTTGTTCTAAAACTCGTGAATAACTTATAAAACCGACATTTTATACGAGTCGCCTGACATTTTATACATTCACACACGAAATAATTATCTGATTCAGATTGGTATAATTTATTTGTGGCTTTTATTTTTTTTTTATCGGACGATCTGACATTTTATCCGTCTATTCAAATAACCCGTATACGTTTGCTTAGTTTAATTGTTTATTTTCTCTTTTTTTTTTTTATGATTATTTATTTACGATTTGACAAACAACCACCCGAGTAAAACTTAAATTATTTGAACCCACGCGAAGTTTCGACGTATGATCAAAACATATTTGAGAGGAAATTATTTTATATCATTGGAATAGGTAACTATTTACTTTCAACGCGTATGCCGCGTGGGTAATGTCAATTTTGGCCGATAAATCTATGCTAAATGTATCATTTGATACCTCAGAAAATAGAAGCCACTTAATATCGATTTATTTTGTCAATTACGGAATGTATTTTTTTTAATTTTTTTTTTTTTTTTTTGATTTAAATTGATTATTTATTCGTGGTTATTTATTTTACGAGTGGGTGAATAACATTTCGGTTTTTTGTGACGTATTCTATAATTCTTTAAAACCATTTCAGTGTAAATTGTCAACTCTCAAAACGTTCGGACTTCTCGGATATGACGAGCCTTTGAACGATAAAACGTTCGACGATTGGTCGGTAACGAAAAATAATAATTCATCAGAGACAAACAGTAATGATCAAAATAACCGAAACGTTGTCAGATGAATATTGAAAACAAAAAATGTATATGACACGCTTTACGTCAACAGCAGAATGCGTTCGAAAGTCATCACGCGACAGGGACGATTTTAATTTTCGACCTCGGCTCCGCGGAGGGCAGTAGTGCGGTTCGTTTTGCTGTTGCCGTTTGGTCGCCGCCGGCGTCTCGGTCGCGCGTTTGTTCGGGTGTTAAAACATAGTTCGGACGTGTCTTGTCGTTTCGGCTATATAGCGTTTCGGCACGTATATCGCGGATGTAACGTTTATTAATATTTTTCGTTCTCGTGCGCCCCAGGGTCAATCCGTGATTATCCGTGATTTACAATGATGTTTATTTTTTTTTTATTTTTTTTTTCTGTAAACACTTTTTCGTATAGAAATCCTTGTCCAAAAGTTTCGTCCAGCAACTTTTTAGATTCGAAATTGAACTGAGATGGTACTTTAGAGAGGTCATCTCCATAGTTTTTCCAGTAATCAAAAATAACGATCGAAAAACTGAGTAAAAACGGTAAAATCGGTAAAAATCCGCCGTAAACGAAATTTTCACTGTTCAGATTTTAGGTATTTAGTCATAAATCGAAAAGTATTGAAGCTAGAAACTTGAAAATTTTATCCAATATCAAATACATACTTTTTTATATTGGACAACATTTTCAGAACAATTATAGCACTTTTGACTTAAATATGGAACTTTTAATTTACCAAATTGTTTGAAAGTTTTTATGTAATATAATTTTAAATATTTGACTAAAAGTTCTGAAAATTTAATATGACCTTACTCATATACATACCTAATTATCCTAACAAAAGTTCAAAAATCGTTAGTCAGGATTTTTTTTTATACACACTTTAATAAATTATTATACGATTTTTTTCGATATTGTCTGATTTCTTTTAAGTTTATTTCTAATGAGTTATAATTGTTATAACAATTGAAGTTTAAATGAGTTATATCTAATTGAATATTTTATTACAAAAATTACAAAAAAACTCACCAAAAATTATACAAATAACCGTAAAATACGTAAATAGTATTTAAATAATAATATATTATGTTATATTACACTGAAGCTTTGCTCAGAATCATTTTATACTAAAGAAATGAGTCATCATTTCTTTAAAACTTAATACATTCATCACCAATATCTTGTCCGAGGACCGAAGGGACGATGGACGAACTTGTACCACCATCATCTCACTTACCAGCTTTTTAAAAGCGTTTTCGGAAGGTGAAAAACGCTCACGAATATTTTTAGTAATAATTTTAAAATTCACGTCGGCGGTCGAGAATCTCCTTGGATCCGCGCCCGGCCGTCTGCCGTACGAAATATTTTCCCTCCGGATAACAACACGCTGCACGGATACCGAGATACGCGTATCATAATACACACGAGCGTGTGATATCGTTCTGACCCGGAGTCGCAATTATTCATTAAATCTTGATTAATCCTGGAATCGTTAAATTTGTACAAGTTCTTCATATGAATTTCAAATAGCCCTAATAGTTTTTATCATCTCGTCAGGTTGATCACGTGAAAATTATAAATTAAAACAAATTAAAAATGCATAATTTTTTTTTTCATTTAAATTACTTATTTATCTTACTTGTGTAGATTACATAGTTTATACCATTATACCTAATACATATATATATATATATTATGTAATTTATTTTGAAATTAAAAATCAAAAGGTCATTTGACATTCAAGTATGTTTCGGTTTGGTGATTTAAAAATCTGACAACCTTAAATTAATGAGTATGTTTGAGTATTATTCTTATCATTACTCCTAACCTATTAGCCTTTCTATTTTTAGAGTATTTATTTCAAGTCATCCAACAACATTTATTCCGCCCCTGCAAAGGATCCGGTGATATGAGTACGTGACAATTGTGTTTATTCCATTTATCGGTCGCCCAGTTCCTTTTTAGTACTGCGACACAAGTCATTGATGTAGGGGTGGGGGGCTAACACCTCGACAAAAGCTATTTGGCGACATAAAAAAATAAAACTTTATATTATATATATTGAGACTTGGTGTCAGTTTTACTTCGCCGCAGATGGCAAATCGAGGAGATGAAACGAAATGATTTTAATAGTTAATTGAAAAAAAGCATACACTATTTATAGTGGTTGCGATTTTTAACGATTTTAGTTTTACGTTTTACTTTGATCCATAGATTTTTATGCTCGGAATGATTGTGAGTTTTCTACTTAACGAGTATAGTGTGAGTAGATTTAGATTTTGAATTTAACTATTTGGTCGTTTACTAATTATCTATATACTTTTACAGTTGTCAAAAAAAAATTGTTGTAAGTGTTAAATTGTAACAATTGTGATTATTTTCTTAACTCTGCATCAGTTATTTTCAATTTCATTTATGTTTTCTAAATTTTAAAATCGTTTTGAAATAGGTAATGACTACCATGTAAATCACATTATTCATATTGTTTTGACACTTACGATAGACATTTTATTTTCAGCTTTTTTTATTATTATTATTAATATCTATTCCGGGTACCTATTGTAATTTTCCATTTGACCAAATTTCATGGGTAACGTGGTGTTATGAATTTACGTAAAATAATCGATTACGTTCTGTTTGAGTATTAATATTTTTCTGTATATAAAAAAAAAAAAAAAACACAAAACACAAAACAAAACAAAAACATATAATAATGTATATAATTCATTGTACTCTGAACAGTTTAAATAACATACGCATGCACGTTCCAATTGATGCTTACACAAAAAATAAAATCAATAGTTTTAATTTTTGTTACACCTGCGTGGCAAAATTCTATTAGAAATATTTAGATAAAACATAATTACGTACACATATCTATACCCAGAATAAAAATAAAATAATATGGTTTTGTTACAAAAAATCATAGATGTTAATTAAGTAGAAATAGCGACGCATTAATTTTAAATCAGTTAAAATTTAGCAATTATTTTTGAAACTAACTTTTTTATTTCAAACCTTCATGACAGTATTTTGAAATTTTCTTGAAGTATGTGTACGTTTTACGGTCATATGTAAGTATTGGAATCAATGATTACAATGAGAAAACTAAGTATTTTATAAGATAGTAAGCACACTCATGTAAAAAAAAAAAAAAAAAAAAAAAAAAAAATACAATAAATACATTGTATTTTTTTCATGTTAGAGCGTTAAACATTTCAGAAAATGTTCTTATCATAAAATATCAGTTTATTCTCTAATGATTGTTTTAAATTACATCCGTTTTGTTTTGAAGAGATTAGGAAATAAAATATAACGATCGTTAGATATCCAATTGTGGTTTTAGTTAAAAAAATGTTTTATATTGTTTTTGGTAGTTATAATTAAATATGCGAGTATATATACATGTAATATAAACAGGCGATTGAAAAAAAAAATCATGAATATTATTATTCCCACAAATACAGAGTGTTCCACAATAATGTTATCCTTGAGACATATCCCGATGTAAGATGATCGAATTATGTTTTTTAGAAGACCACAATACCAAAGACTAGAAAATAATTCACATTTTAATTAAATTATGTATTTCAGCAAAAAGTTTAAAAAATAATTATTTATTTTACTTTATGAAAAAAATTAAAAATAGCCATTTTATGGAGTTTATTTTTATTAATATTAACTGAAATGTAAAGTGTTTTTGATCCTTAGCCCTGTGAATCTTCTAAAACAAATACAATTAAATTATCTCCAAGATTTCGGTAGATTCCACAAGGATTAAATCCTTGAAAGACACCTTGTATAGTGTATATGTAATATTATGTATGTATATATACTTTTTTATGTATACAATATATATATATATATATATATATATATATATATATATATATATATATATGTATACATAAAAAAGTGTTTACATTAATAAATATTATTAAAATAAGTATAACAAAATCAATGTAGGCAAGTTTAACGAGTTGCGCAATTTTAATTAATTCGTAGTCGTGAAACCTTATATTATTTAAGCTGCAATTAGTGTTAAACTGTAATGGTGGATTTATATTCTATCTATAAACAATTGTATTTAAAATCGAAATAACGTTCGTACATTCTGAACTGAACCACGTTTAATTAAATAATATCATATAGATATCAGTGATTATATAACGAACTGGTTATTTCCGTCGTTTCTAAAGAAATAATATGCATATTTCCCATAATCATAAAAGACGCTTTCATAAATTAAAGCAATTCAAAGGGTAATATCTGTTATATAGCAATATTAAATTACACACCATAGATATTATACCTATGCACCGAATGTACAATTATTGTTTTAGAGCAGTGTTTCCCAACTGGTGTTCCGCGGAACCTAGGGTTCCGTGAGCCAGTGCCAAGGGTTCCGTGAAAACCTTGTGCCGGCAGTATCCGACAACCCACTCATTTAAGTGTACAAAATATATGTCAGCATTACCATTGTAGAAAAATATGGGGGTTCCACGGAAGTTCAAGCTCCTGAAAAGATTCCGCGAGTAAAAGAAGTTGGGAAAAACTGTTTTAGAGGATGATGATGCCTTCCGATTAATGAATAAACAATATTAATATAATACAGAGAAAAAATTTGATTTCACGGGTTATGTAACCGGTATGAGAAATTAAAATGAAATAAAAAAAAATCTAACTTTATACGATAATATGTTTTATTAATTAAGTCCTCCAAATTGCATTTTAGTCCAGGAACCCTTTTTTCGTTTATCCGATCGTGGAAACAACCCAGAGAATTTTAAGAAGTTGAAACGAAATTACTTTTTTTTAATGAACCAACGAATTTATCAACAAAAATTAAAATGACAAAATAAAATGAAAAATAATCCCTCGTAACGTGTTCTACATTCTTCTTTAATTTTATGCTCAAAAGCATTTTTTGATTTTTTAAGATTCATAGCATGATTTCAAAAAGTGTACTATCAGAACTTGAAGACAGAGTATGAAAAATAAGACGATATTATGATTATTATTGTGAAACCCGAGATTATTACTGTCCGTGCTATGTTAGGTTAGGTTAACCCACCGTAACTTATATACCATAATTTTAAAGTGAAGAATAAACTGAGATAGGTATACTTATGTTGGATAAAATTTAGATTCAAAGTTGACATATTCTGAATCTAAACTATATATATATATATATATATATGTATTACACACACATGTAGGTGAGTGAATGTATATTTGTTTATTTGTATGGACAACTTCATTCATATATTTAATAATAGATTACATGCGTACACGTGCCACCACGAATTCCGAGTACTTGTTAAATGTAAATATTTTTCACGTTTCAAATAAAATGATAGACAAGTTTTAAAAGATTAGTTTATTTGACAACTGTAAAATGAATTTATGAATGCATATGTCACATCATGTGTACCTATTTGGGATTATAATATAATAAAATATTGTGGCGTTACATTTTCGTAAAATCGTATTATATTAAATAATAAAATGGAAGAGATTTTACGAACAACCTAACTGCACTTTGAATCTTGTCAAAAATGATTTCATACATTTTCCAGGTGATTTTTATTATTATTATTTTTTTTTTTTTTTTTGTGAAATTCATAATATTTAGTGATTTCTCATTTAGGCTTAATAATCTTTATTCCAGAGTTTACTTTGAAATTAAAAATTGAATTTTAATATCTATTTTTGAGTTCCAGACTTAAAATCGACAGAAGTCATAATAAATACAAGGGTATAAATACAACTTTCCTATAGGAGTATTTTAATTTTTACGTTAAAATTTACATACACGGCACCAACCGAAATTAAAAGCCACCAAATTATCCCAAAATTTTTGAAATGAGTTCTAAATTTATATGACCACTAAAAATGGAAATGATATAGTTATTACTTCAACGGTAATTTAGTTGAATGTATGGTTTATGTTGCATTTACACATTCAAAATTACAACAAAATAAAAACCATTTTTATAATAATAAGCATAATGACAGACTTGTACATTTCGTATGCCATATATGATACATATGTTCCGGGTTCAATTTCGGGGTCAGACCATATTCTGAAATCCGATGAATATAACTTAGGATTTACGAACTTACACCCCTATTTACGAACTTTGCGGCGGTGATATATAATGCGTTCGGCGGAATGAATTGGCGCCAGTCGAAAAATATTGGGGTGTTCAGATACTGTCAACACAAGCACTACTCGCGTACATATAACAAAAAGCAAAAATAAAAATAAAATGTACCAGTGGCTGTAATACATTGTTCTACAACGAACGGAGGGTGAAAAAGACATTTTTTATAATTTACAAGTTCATAAAAATGACATTTAATAGTAGTAAAATGTCGTTTATATAATACAGTGTTAAACAGTCAGCTAACCGACTGATTATTATGCACGATACAATATGCAGATTACCACGGATAGACCGTAGTCATACTGCAATAAAGACAACATATGTAACAACGATGTTTATTGATGTTTTTCGAATTAATTGTTATTGACTTATTTTTACGATACTTTCCATACGTATGGATTAAACTGTACATTTTATCATGTCGAAATGAAAATAACAGCCTGTTACGATTTAAACGATTTAAAGATTTTAAGATGATTTCGACGAAATCAACCGAACACAAAATCAGTCGAAATAGGTACTGTCAACTCACCCCGAATTATTGTTGAAGCGAATGCCGGAAATTCGAATGTTTTAATTTTTTAATATTTCTTTTTTACTCGCAAGTTTTCAAAAACTGATTTAGTAAAATCTGATATTCACATTAAATCATATAGTTAATGAAATGAACACACACACACACACACACACACACCACGCCAACAACGTGCGTAAAAGTAAACCTGTGTTCCGCAAACACACGCAGTTATTATTACGCTCTTTGTTCACTGTTCCGAGTATAATTTCCGTTTATACCGAAAAACTTAACTCGTGAATTATGTAGAGTGCATTAATTAAACAACAGTAATATTACAGTGTACACAAAACATGCACGCGCGTGCGTTAAAAGGGGGAAACGTATAATAATATCGACCGACGATTACAATGTGGTGTGCCTACTGCCTAGAAGAATGGTTGAATAAAACGCACAAAACCACGCCAAGCGTCTAGAAACTTGAGCGTGGGTTATAGTGTTCAAAGTGAGCGTCTTCACTTTCAGAAGAAAATGCACCCCTAAGAATTATGAAAACGAATAGTCCTGAGAGATTTAGTCACTCCGCAAACTGTATGTTTTCATTTTAAAACGATTGATTCGGGCGCCCATTTTCGATTTGAAATCGTTACATAAAAATATAGACTCTACTGCCCTAGCGAATAAAAATCCAGATAGAATAATATTTTTTTTTCACTTTTGATCTCATCAATTTTCCGGGCGATCGCGTGGACAAATAAAACTAAATGCCGAGGCTCCGATCTAAAATCTTTTGTTTTGTGCCTATAGCTCGAAATAACGTGAGATATCTGACTTGTTTCGTAAAATTGAAAATTTTAACTGACATTAACAGTAACAGTGGCGTGAAAAATACTTTAAATTTAAATCAAATAATAAATAAAAATCAAATATTCAAAGTGAACGATGCTCTTGCACACAAACTGTCGCACGCGTGAAACGCTAAGATGAACCGAATAATAATTTCAGCTCGACGTA